>OZ018390.1:75725517-76222222 GCA_963969525.1 Ontholestes murinus | reverse complement strand
GGCTATGAATGGATTTAAAATATTGGATTCGCCTTAAATAAATTGAACAATTTGTAAAAAGTCATACATGCTCTAAATAAATTATACCAAATTGAAAATGATGAATTATGTACTTTTACTTCATTTAAATTTGGGTAAACCTTCGCACTACAAGTTTTAGTTTAATATTAACTAGCATATAGTCGAAACTAGAGAGCCACTGTTAAGGTAATAAAATATAATGGTAAAATAAGTTACCAAACTAATAAAGTATTAAAACAGCAAATTGAATATTTCTTAAAACTAATAAACGGGTAATAAAATATTAATTTGGTTGTTTGAGTACGTGAAAATGTAAAATATGAGGGTTAAAAATTGAAAGAAGCACAAAATATACAAAATATAATTGATACTGGTAAAGCTACACTCTTGATGGAACGTGATATGTAAATTCAATGGGGTAAAACACTTGTTAAGTTCCATAATATTTTTATTTTCAGTTGCCTGACACGTGTTTCGATCATTCCTGATCATTTTCAAAGTACAAAATAATTAATAATGAAGTAGTGTAAGCTATATAACGGGTAATTACACAGGAAAAAATGGTAACACTTTCTTTCACAAAATATTTTTTATTCGCTATATGTATACATTTCGAGTGCAAAGCACTCATTATCAATAGCTTACTAACTAATTTACAAGGTTGTGGCTTAATATATACTTAGAAGAACTATTGCTAACTATTTTTTCCTGTGTAATTATCAAATCTATCTTCACGTAACTCTTAAAAACCACGTTTCTATTTGAATATGGCTTCCTGGTCAACCGAGTTTAACAAGATGTTCAAGAACAAAACCAAGATCCAGTCAATCAGTGCAGATATATACTTTTTAAAACAGTGTTTAAAGAACAATATTTGTCCCAAATTCATAGTGAACAAAACGAAAAAACTCGATAAGATTCATCCTAAACTAGTGCACAACTTTAGGGAAAAGTGTATTAAATTTGAAATCGGTACTTTATATAAAAAACGTGCCAACCTAGAGCTTGACGCATACGAACTCCATCTCAAACTAAGCAAATCAAGTCCACCTCATATTTGGGACCAACATCAAACTAAAATGTACAGATCAATAAATGCGAAAATTAGATCTAAATCGCACAAGATCCAGAAGAAACTCAAACACCTCATTAATAAACACAGATCACCCTCAGAGATCCAAAATACAAACACGTTAATCCATCAAACATTGGTACATAACAAGAGTGATCAAGTTTTTACGGAAAAAGAATTAGACCTTTTAAAAAAAGGCCTAAAACACACCATCAAACCCCGAGCCGTCCCGTTAGAAGAGATGATCAACGACATTGAAATCGCCTCCACACAACTAAGTCAAGAAGAAGCACCCGGTTTCCGACAAACAGCAAAAAACCTATTAGAAAAAATGAAAAACCACAATCCAAGGACACAGAAGACGAAACATCAAGACTTCACAACACTTAAATCACTAAAACAAAAGGACTGTTTTTATCTCAAATCGGATAAAGGTAACGCCATCGTAATTGTTAGAAAATCAGACTACATCAGAGACGTAAATCTGTTATTAGATTCCGGCCCTTACACTGTACTCAAAAGAAATCCTTTAAAAACTTACATAAAAAACATTAACAATATTTTAAACACTTCAACACTTTTATTCGACAAAAAATCTATCTGGAAATTTAAAGTAAAAAATCCGAAATTACCCAAACTCTATTGTCTGCCAAAAATTCACAAACCTGGAAATAAATACAGGCCCATTGTTTCCAACATAAATTCACCAACGTACAACATTGCAAAATGGCTTGTACAAAAATTCAATCATTTAACAATTAAAAATGACAATTCCGTTAAAAATTCATTTCACCTAACAGAATTATTAAAAAACGTTAAAATAGAACCGGATGAAATGCTAATATCTTTCGACGTAGTTTCACTTTTTCCGAATATACCAGTTGACGAAAGTATTAAAGCACTCCATGACATTTTAGAGGACAACAACATTCCAAAAAACGAAATAGAACAATACATTCAATTAACCAAAATAGTCATGGATTCGAATGCTTTCGAATTTAATAACAAGTTTTATAAACAAACTTTTGGAACCGCTATGGGTAACCCGCTATCACCCTTTTTGGCAAATGTCTTTCTGAATAAATTAGAGCAAAAATCAAAAGAGTCAATTCCCAACTTTCCAAGAGTTTGGTATCGCTACGTAGATGATATTTTTGCAATTATAAAAAGAGACCAAAACAAATTAAACAACCTGGTTGATAAATTAAATAATCAATATGAATCAATTAAATTCACAACAGAATCTGAAATCAACAACACACTCCCTTTTCTCGACTTATTAATTCATAGAATTGACAATAGATTGGAATTCAATATACATAGAAAAGACACACACACCTTCAATTATATTCATTCTGAGTCCAATAGTCCCTGGAAACACAAAATGGCAGCTTTCAATTCAATGGTATACAGAGCAATCAACTTACCACTCTCAAATATAAATAGAGAAAAAGAATTTAATTTAATTTTAAATATAGCTAAGTCTCTTAACTACAATTCAAATACAATAATGAAACTAATTAACAAACATTCACATAAACACAAAATAAAATTAACCACTAGTTTAATTCCCAGTAGAGAAAAAACTGAAAAGAAATACTCAAAATTAATTTTTTCACAATCATCTCAAAAACTAGAAAAATTATTTAAGAAATATAACCTTTCTCCAGCACTGTATACCAACACACAATTAAAAGCGTTGCTAGGTAACACATTTAATAAACAATGCAATACTGAAAAATCGGGCATTTATTCGATTAATTGTAACAACTGCGACAAAATTTATATCGGGCAAACCCAAAGAAGTTTAGGAACCAGGTTCAAAGAACACATGTATCATGCAAGAAATCAAAATTCTGAAAAATCAGCCGTAGCACACCATACAATAACAACTGGACATAAGTTTTCGATAGATAATAGCACAATTTTAAAATCCTCGTCTAGAAAAAATTTAAATATGTTGGAGGCAATGGAGATGAAAAAACACAAAACAAAATTACTTAACTTTGACTTGACCCCGCTAAATAACCCTTTATTAGAACTAATCCCTACAATCATCCCCGACACTGTTGTTGCGCCATCCTCATTAGGATTTCCCCAATAATCCCGTTACCAGGTACTACCCGCAATAGTTCTTCTAAGTATATATTAAGCCACAACCTTGTAAATTAGTTAGTAAGCTATTGATAATGAGTGCTTTGCACTCGAAATGTATACATATAGCGAATAAAAAATATTTTGTGAAAGAAAGTGTTACCATTTTTTCCTGTGTAATTATCAAATCTATCTTCACGTAACTCTTAAAAACCACGTTTCTATTTGAAAAAATTAAGTTCGCAAAAGAGTTTATTTCTAAATCATGAAGTTTTGAGATAGAGAAAACATCTTTATTATTAGAAGTAAATTTGTGATGTGTGCACACTTAAGATTTCTTCTAATCAGCGGCTTTCAGCCTGGATTAACTGTCTAAAACGTCATGATGTCATGATTACTAATGTCTTACGAAATTAACTGTCTTCTGTCATTCAAAGGTTATGATGTCATTATGAACTGATGAATGGTGATTTCTTGGCTTTGAAGTGATTAAAGGGTTAGGAGGTTTACACAACTGGTTATGGTTTTTTTGTTAAATTCTTGGGATAGATGTTTCAGACGCTCTTCAATAGGAATTACTTGAGTTAATTCATAGAGTAGGGTATTAAATGGGTTATAAAGGGGATTAAGGGGAAGTTTTGATTTTTCTTGAAAAAGTTTTGAAAATTAACTTTAAAAATTAGTTTGAAAGGTTACTAAAATATTTGAACTGTTATAACAAAGATTATAAATTTTTTTAAAGGGATCTGCAAAAGAATGTATCAAAGAAGAAATAATTCGTTTATAAAAAAAAAAACAGTTGACAATTTCCAAAGTACATTTTTTAGAATGTATTTAGAAACTTACTTAAACGCAAATTTCAAGCAATTCTTTCCTTAGTAAATCTCGATTGTCTTTCCTTGTTTTGTAGTAAAATTGTTTTGAGCAAACTAAAAGTTAAAAACATTGAAAATTAATTGGAATTTTTTAAGGAAAGAAAAAATTAAAAATTTCTTCTAAAATATTTAAAATTTTGACCATTTTGGGATTAAATGTTAAAAACCTTGTTAATTAGATTAGAAATGTTTTTAAAATTGTTGGGATTTTATAACAAAAAAGATTAAGCATTTCTGTAAAAAAAGCTTAAAATTTAAAACCAAGAAGTTTCTAGAAAACAGTTAGAAACTTACTTAAAAACACTTTGAAATTTTCTTAAAGATCAATATATTTAAAATTTAAAAATAAAACAGTTCGAAATATAAAAACAAATGCTAAGAAAAAAAATAGTTAAGAAAATAGAAACAAATGCTAAGAAAAAAAAAAACAGTTAAGAAAATAAAAACATGTACTAAAAAGTTTAATTTGCTAATTTAAAAAAATGTTGAAAATTTGGTATAATAATTGCAAAATTCATCTGAACTAGCATTCGATATTAACTTAATTACATTCATTTTTGAGGGCAGAAAAACCTATGGTCGATAGCTCAGACAGTTACGTACTAACCAAACTAAGCCAAAATTAAACGTAAAAACAAAACCCAATGTAAAAGTTACTGAAATAAAGATGTTGCAAAAAAATAAGAATAAGCATTTAAAATATTTGAAATTTTACCAAGAAACAATTTGATAACAGTTGAAAACTTTCGATAAATAATTTGTAGTACGCTTGATGGATATTTTACAACAAGAAAGATCTGATGTAAAATAATACAAATCTGACATGTTAAAAGTACATAATTTGAAAAGAAAAAATAATTAAATAGAATTGAATTTGAATTTTATTTACGGTATTACCTTTTACAAAAATACATTTCATTACACATAAATAAATAAATAAATAATTTTCATTTTCTTGGAATGTAGTTACTTAAAAAAAACATTTAAACATGTGCATAAAGATTTAAAAAGTGTTTTAACACTTTAATATAAGAAATGGGAAAAACAGTTAATAATTATCAAAATCTTTTAATGAAACCAAAGGTTGAAAACTTAATATTTCAAGTTTGATTTTTTGCAATAGTTGGAATATTATAACAAAAAAATTAAAAAACATCATTTGTTAAAAAAACGTTGAAAATATTCATAATCAGAAAAAAATTATTAGAAATAAGCAAAGAAGTAAAATTTATTATAGTAAGTTGTAATTTGATTTTACAAAGAAACAATTGAAAATCTTTTGAAAACAGTTGCATATACATATCTTTTAAAACGCTTGATAGAAATTTCACAAAACTAAATGATAAGAAAATATGGTTGAAACTAAATAAAACATCTTACAAAAAACCATCTAAGATAAATTATTTGATTTTGCAAAAAAAGAAAACCCAGAATTACCTTAAAATACAACAGTTAAAAATTTCAAAATGAAGAAATAATCAATTAAAAACAAAGAATATTGAAAATTCACTAAAACATTGTTAAAAAAATCATTTTCTACACAGAAAATTTTCCAAGGATAAAATTTTCTGTCTACTTAATTTAAAAATGGTTTAATTGTTTAGACATTTAATTTTATTAATTACTTTTTATATTTATTTACTTTTAATTTTAAAACCTTTATCAACACTATTTTGCTAAGTTAATTATTTTTAATAAAACATGTATAACGAAGTAGAAGCTTCTTACATTAACAATTTAATTATTTTTACTAATGACTTTTCTAAATAAAATATTTTTATATTAGAAAGATAAACATCAAATGTTGACATACTAAATTTTCTATGTACAGAATTTTCTACGTGCCACATTTTCTAAATATGAAAGTTTCTATACATTGAATATTATACTCTTTAAATGATTTAATCATTATAGTTCTTACACCTTGCTTTTTTTTTAAATAATATTCTTGAATTTTTTTCGCGATTAAAATTATTATTATTATGAAATAAGAACAAACATTTTCTGCAAATAAATTTATAAAAGTGTTTAATTATCAAATTTTCAAAATATTAAAGTTACTATACTAAACATTGGATTCTCCAAAAATAAAATTTTCTGCTTATTGAATTTTTTAGCAAAAAACAAATGAAATTTCATTAAAAAGCATAGTAAAACTACTTCTAATAATGGCGATGTGGCCATCATAATACTTTCCCTATATTTTTCTCGAAAACCATGAGGTTATTCTTAATAATTTGCTCAATTTTGAATTCTTCACAATTACTTGTTATATAAATTTCATATAGCTCCAATAGTTTATTAGCAATAAGCAAAAAATTTTAAAAAATTTTAAATTAAGAACTTTACAAAAATATCTTTCAATGTAACTTTTTCAGTTTTTCATTCTCTTTAACTTTTGTTTGAAAAGTTATGTCTTATTTTTCAAAATTTCTTTAATTTCATAATTTGTTTAAATAAATCTATTAAACTTTGCAAAAATGTTAAGTTTATTTACGTTTTACTTTTAATTAAAACCCTCGCTTATGTTTTACTGATTGGAGGGTGGGTTAGAGGCCACCCACCCACCCTACATATACATATTAACTTTAATTACTAATCGCCTCGCGGTTTGCAATAACTTAAATTGTCAGAAGTAAAATTTTAGATAAAGAAAATGGTTGCGAACGTTACTACGTGGTAATCCATACAAATTATTAAAATTTTAGAGCTTCCAATAAAATCTTCACAATTTAGAAAGCGGGTTGAATAAAAAATCTTGAAACCTACAGAAGAAATTAGTGGAAATTTCTTGAATTCTTGAAAAAGTAAGTCTAAATTTTAGAAAACAAAATTCTAAAAAATCTAGGGCCTCAAGAAAAATCTAGATTTCTACAAACAAATTTTCTAAAAAGTTTTAGAACCTCCAAGATAATCTTTGCAATTTATAAGATAAGAAGATAACCTTGAAATCTGGAGGAGAAATTTCTGGAAATTTCCTGAACCCTTGGAAAAAAGTCTAGACTTCTAAATGAAAATTTTCTAAAAAATTCTATAGCCTCCTAGAAATTTAGAAGACCAGTTAAAAAATAAATTGAAATCGGGAAGAGAAATTACGGAAAATTCCTTAAACTTTCTCGAAAATAAGAAAACATTTGTAGGGGAAAATTTTCTAAAAAATTCTAAACCCTCCAAGAAAAATTCCGCAATTTAGAACTTTCTAAATAATTTTATAGTTGAAACAAAATGTTGAATTCTATAGAAACAATTACTGAAATTCACCTGAATTCTCCCAAAAAAAGAAAAGAAAATCTTCGCAATTTATAAGAAAAGTTGAAAAAAAAATTTAATTTGGGGAAGAAATTATTGGCCATTTTCTAAATTCTAAACTTTTAGAAAAAAAAATCTAGAATGCCTCAAGGAACATCTTTGCAATTTAAAAGACGACTTCAAAAAAAATCTTGAACTCTGGAGAATAAATTGCTAGAAATTTCCTGAACCCTCGAGAAAATAATCTGATTTCTAGAAGTAAATTCTTAAAATTCTAAATCCTCAAAGAAAATCTTTGCGATTTAAAAGACAAGTTGAAAAAATCTAGATCTAGTCTAGATTTTTAAAAACAAATTTTCTAAAAAAGTGTTCATTTAAATCTTCGCAATTTACTGGAAATTTCCTAAATTTTACAAATTCAAATTGATACAATAAAAATCAAAAATTCGTTATTATTTTTTTTGCTATTTTAGCTATAATTCTTTAAATAATAATGAAATTACAAAAATTCTTTCACTAATAAATTACCAGCAACGAAGAGAAGTAAAAATGCTGAAAAATTAGACATTCGATTTTCAATTGTTTTTCAATATTTTTAAAATAACTTTTCATAGCAAGGACGGTTTTAAAAAATTCTTTTACGAAATGATTTCTAACATCAAATACAAATTGATGGTCTAAAAATCTTGATTTTTTTTGCGCAATTTAGATAAGAAATTCCTAAAATTTCGATGTAACGATACAGGAAATTTTGTAAATTTCCAGAAATATTGCAAAAACATTCTAAAAAAACAACTCTCGAAAAATTGCTTTGCAATATCCAAAACAAATTGCTCAAAAATACTAGAATTTACAGACCTTTTTGAGAAAAAAAAACAACAAAATAAGGAAATAAATCTAAATAATTAACGGAAGATCCTAAAATTTTTGAAAAGATATTTATAGCAAATTCAAAAATCATTAATGAAATGCTACAACCTAAATATACAACAAATAATAACATTTAAGAAAAAAGAAATAGTAGACTCCTTGGAGAAATTTCTAGAACTCTACAAAAGAAATTGTTGGAAACTTTTAGGAACAGATTTTCTAGAAAAATCTATAGCCAGCAAATCTGAATATGAGGTTTTTTTTGAACTCTCGAAAAAATAAAGTGTCGAATTCTGGAAAAGATTTTTTTTTTACTTTTTGAGCCCTGAAGAAAATCTTTGCAATTTATAAGACAATATTAAAATCTAGAAGAGAAATTACTGAAACCAGCATCAAAGAAAATTCTAAAAATTTTAAAACGAACTTGTTAAAACATCTAGAACTCCCAAATAAGACCTCTAGAACTTATTTGGAGGATTCTGGAAGTTAACAGTAATTTCTTATTCATATTTACAGAATTTTTAGTAAATATGAATAAGAAATTACTGTTAACTTCCAGAATCCTCCAAATAAGTTCTAGAAATCTACAAGGAAAACTTGTGAAAAATTCTAGAATCCTAGATCAAAATTCTTTGGAATGGAAAATTCCTGAAACTTTTAGAACTTTTACTTAGAGGCAAGTTCTAGAAAATTAGAAGAAAATTTCCTAATAAACTGTAAAACTCTCGAATAAAATCTTTGCTAAAAATTCTATTTATTTATTAGATAAGAAAAAGAAATTACTGTACACTTTTAGAATCTTCAAAAAAAGTTTTATAAACCTAAAATAAAATCTTGTGAAAAATTCTAGAAACCTCAATGTAAAAGAAAAACTAAAAGTATGGATCATCTGAGAAAATTATAGAAATTTAGAAGAAAATTTTCTAATAGAAAAAGTTGAACAAAATCTTGTATAGAAACCACGAAAATATTTTTATAAATAAATATAAATAATGACTTTTTGAAACTTGAAAAAAATCTTTGCTAAACCTGTAAAAATTTCTAGAATTCTCGATGAAAATTCTTTGGAAAGGAAGTTGCAATAAAAACTAAAAGTATGGAGGACAGAAAAATTACTGAAATTTCAAGAATCTTTAAAGAAAAATCTAAAAAAATGTCTGAAATATTCTAAAGTTAAATATTTTCATCACAAATTAAGAACTTTACGAAAAACATGTATTTATAAAACTTGTTCAGTTTCTCATTCCCTTTAACTTTTGTTTGAAAAGTTATGTAATATTTTTTTAAATTTAGATTTTGAATATTGAGAAAAAAACGCCTCGAGTAAACATCCACTTCCGGTTTATGAATGTTCATCAAAAGCTTTTTAGTTCCAGTTTTTAATGATAAAACATAAACAGTCCACAGACATTCTCATTCACGAAAACAATACTTTCCACAAATGGTGATGTGGCCATCATAGTAATTTCCCTATATTTTACTCGAAAACTATGAGGTTTACGGAAAAAAGCAATTCTTACTAATTTGTTCAGTTTTGGATTCTCTACAATTATTTGTTATGTAAATTTTATGTGACTCTAATAGTTTATTAGCAATTTACAAAAAATATCAAAATTTTCAATTTTTATTATTTTTTCTCGAAAGTTAAGAATTTTATGAAAAATATATTTCAATAAAACTTGTTTAGTTTTTCATTCCCTTTAACTTTTGTTTGAAAGGTTTTGTAATATATTTCATTTTTTTTTAAATATCGGAAAAAAACAAAACACGGCCTCGAGTAAACATCCATTTCCGGTTTTTGAATGTTTACCAAAAGCTTTTCAGTTCCAGTTTTCAACGATAAAACCTTAAGTTTAAAGTTTCATCTCAATCGGATCATTCATTTTTGAGATACAAAAAAGATTTGAATATTCAGAGATTCGTTCTATTAAATTTTTTTTTTTTTCTATTTTGTCTTTTATTAATGTTTGATTTCTTATATCAGCTCAAAAAATATCTATATTCTTTATATGGAAAGTAAAAAAGATCCATCAACAATTAAAAGTTATTATCAGTGGCCTCTAAACCACCCTTCAATCAGTAATACATAAATGAGGGTTTTAATTAAAAGTTGTAAAACGTAAACAAACAACATTATTGCAAAATTTAATAGATTTATTCAAACAAATTTTTCAAATAATTTCTGATGATGTTTTACTGTTTGCAGGGTGGGTGGTCTCTATCCCACCCTCCAATCACTAAAACATAAGCGAGGGGTTTAATTAAAAGTTGTAAAATATAAATAAACACAAAAGAATTGCAATTTTTAGAGATTTATTCATACAATTTTTTCAGATAATTTTTGATGATGTTTTACTGATTGTAGGGTGGGATAGAGGCCACCCACCCCCCCTACATATACGTATTAATTACAATTACTGAGTCTCGCGGTTTGGAATAAAATTAATTAAAACACTTTTTGAATAAAACAGAAATTAAGAAGGTAAAATTTTTGAGTGAGTAAATTAGTAAAATTTTTATGCATGATGGGTGGGCAGACTTTAAATGTAAATTAGATAAGATTAGCTACAGAAAGTCATTTATACTTAAACTTAAATTTTGTTTTATTTTTTATTACATAAAGGGTTTGATCATTTTTAGCAGCAAAATCATCAACCACTAGCAATTAAAGTTATCACGTATATGTAGGGTGGGTGGGTGGCCTCTATCCCACCCTCCAATCACTAAAACATAAGCGAGGGTTTTTAATTAAAAGTTGTATGTGTATATGTATAATAATTTTGATGACGGGTTAACTATACAATTTATTATTTAATAAATTATTTGAATGACGATGTAAATAAGATGCGAATAAATTGTGTAACAAAAATGTATTTAAAAATAAACCTCACCTAATTTATCTCAATCCGTACAGTAAAAATCCATTAGTTCTCCTCATCCTGTTTTGGCTGCGACGTGCGAAAAAAGCCGTATAACCAAAATAGTTGGCACTGCGTTCTATTTTTGTTTTTCTTCGAGGTGAAAAAAAAGAGATTGCATCAAACACACACAGAGACCGAATTGCTGTACTGCCGAGCACGTGTATGTATAAAATCACTTATTACGATCACTATGGACTTCTCCGTCGAGGAAAGAGGTGAGTGAGCACGCGGCGCGGAACGTAAATTTGAACTGTTTTTGAGGAAGGAGCGTGCAAGTGTCGTCCCGTCCGATTGGCGATGGTTCGAAACTGAGCGGCACGCAAGGTGGTGCAAGGTGGGCAGGGTAGGGATTCGGAAGGCGCCGTGTGTTGTGTTTTGTTTTCAGCTGTGTGCACTGCGGACGTATTTCGGTGCGTATGCGCTCTACGATCTTCCTCACGACGATTTTCCTTGGTAATTACTAACAAGTGATTTTCTATTTATTTAACACATGTCTTTGATTAGTGTTAACAAGGAATTTCATTTCCTTCTTGGAAATAATTGTGACACACGTTCATTACCGTAGATGGTGAAGCATAAATGATGCTTTATTGAAAGTTTACACTAGTTAACTAGATTTTATTTAGAAAGAAATCACATTTTTAAAAATTAAGCGTTTTATTATTTTATAGCCTCTAACTCATCCTCTAATTTATTGAAGACATTCGAGGGTTTTAAATTAATGTAAAAAATCATGAATTTAAGTATAGGCATTAGTTACTACTATAATAATAAATTTAAAACAAAACCAGGACGTATGTTTTACCAACTGGAGGGAGTAATAGCAGACACTCACCCACTCTACTTATATAATAACATTTCTAAAGTATTAATTACAATTTTGACAGATTGAGTTTAGAAATCTAAATGTTGACTTGAGCTCTATTTTTTTCTGCCATTTTGATAACTTTAAAAGTTTTATTTATACTCTTTAAAAACATAGTAAGTGAATTCAGTGTGTATTATTTATAGTTTTGACAGATTGAGGTTAGAACTTCAAATTATCTCGTTTGTTTTATTTTGATTTCTGATGGATTTTAAATTATCGGTCACAGTTTTGACAGATTGTGATAATAATTCCAAATTCTTGCGTGAGCTCCTGGTAAACTGTCAGTTTTAGAGAAATTTAAAAACTACAAATGTAAATCTTCGTTTTCCTGCTTTCAACTGCGCTAAGATGAATAGATTCAAAATAGATCTAAACTGTTTTGTCGCTATTTTTGACAGATAACAATAATTTAGTGTTTAGATTATTATTATAATAATTATAGCTGTTAAATGTTACCCATGATTTATCGGTGATTATTCATCCAATAAGGGAGCTAGTGCAAAATTTAGACAATAGATGGCACCTCTGTGCTATTATTTATAATTATAACAGATTGAAGTTAGATTGTTTAATTTTTATTTTTAATCTCAAAGTTGTCAAAATGTTATATTTTAATTAACTCTTTTTAAATGTACAGAATGAATCCCGTTAATAAAAGTGTTGTTATTATTAAAAAAAGATTGAATTGAAAAATTGAATGTTGTTTTAACAGATTTTTGTTTTTCTTATAATTTTGACAGATTGAGGTTAGAAATGTTTTGTTTTCTTTTCATTTTGATGGTTTTTCTTAATGTGAATAACAGTTTTTAAGAGATTGAGATTGGATATCTAAAATTAAATCTAATTTGAGGTATGTTTTGTTTTATTTTATTTTAATGCATTTTTAGGAATTATTTATAAGTTTCACAGATTGAGGTTAAAACTCTAAATTATCTGTTTTGTTTTCCTTTTGTCCTGATAACTTTTAAATATTTGCCACACTTTTAAAAGGTTAAGGTTAGAATTTTAGATTTTGACGTTTCCTTTCGTATTTCGATAGACTTTAAATTATTATTATTTTTAAATATTTGATGGTAGAGGCGTTTACTCCGTTGTACATCTTATATTTATATATTTATATTTTCACTTTACAAAATCCTGTTTATATTATATATAAAAATTATAGATTATACATTAATAATTACTAAAATTTAGGTTACAGGACTTGAGTTGTAATTGAAACACGATAACTTATCACTTTTAGGTTTAGTTAGAAATATAAATTGTATGTTTCGATTTTTTTTTTTTTGATGTTGCTAATTTTTAAAATGTTGATCGTAGTTTTTATATTTCGATACCTTTGAATTATTAATTACAGTTTTAACATATTGAGGTTAGAAATCTAAATTCTAACGTAATGTTTTGTTTTTTTTTATATATATATATATACAGGGTGAGTTTTTTTCGATGTTCTCTATGGGGATCTCGGAAACTATAAGAGATAGAGAAACGGTTAAATGGGGAAAGAAGTGTAGATTTACGAGACGAATAAAATTCCACTTTCAAAGTTTTCAAAAAAATCAAGGATAACTAGATATTTTGAAAAAAGTAGAAAGTGTCAATTTTTTCAAATCAATATATCTCGGTTATTATAACAGATAGAAAAAAACTATACAGGACAAAGTTTTGGATAATTTTATGCAGATTAATAAGATTTAAATGGAAACCATAGTTGGCTGTGACCTCATTCAAAAGGTAATTTTTTTCTCTTTAATCCAATATGGCATATGACATAGTTATTTCTAAAAATGAGTGAGTTATAGTAATTTTAAATTTTATTATAAATAAAAAATGGGTAGCCATGAAAAAGATGAAAGTAAAACAATTGCAGTTGTTTATAATAATAGCAATATTGTAATTATTAGTTCTACAAAGTTAAATAAAAATGAAAAACCAGCATACGAATAATAATTTTGTAATTATCAAATGGCCTTCTGTATGTGGTATAAACTTATTTGTCAAGAGGATAATACGTTTCTTACAAAAATATTATAAACAGATGAATCGCGATTCACTAATTGTGGTATTTTTAATCGCCACAATGAACATAGATGAACTTAAGAGAATCCACGAGAAGTTTCACAGAAAAAACTACAAATTAAATTTGGGTTTAATCCATGGTGTGTTTGGATTAATAATTCTCGGTCCATATATTTTTGAAAGCTCACTAAGTGAAACTGATTACTTTCATTTTCTTCAGAAAACATTTGAAGATACGCTCGATTGTTTAAATTTATCATTACAAGCAAGATTAAAATGGTTTCAATATGACGGTGCTCCACCTAATAACATGTTGGCTTTACAAATTATTTAAATGATGCTTTTCCTAACTCATAAGTGGGAAGAAATAAACCAATCCCAGGGCCACTTAGATCTCCCGATCTACGCGTTTAAGAATTTTTTTCTCTGGGGTTATATAAAAAACAAAGTATATGAAAAATCATAGCAATCTGTGGAGGATCATAAACTAGTTGTTATTGAAACATTTAATTCAATTTACATGAGAATAGTCAAAAAGCCATAAATTCAATTTTAAAAAGATATAATTTATGTCCTAATAGTATTAATAGTGGACTCTTTGGTCATATTTTTTTAATATTAAAATTTTGATATATTGATAATTACAGAAATACTTTATGCGGTTGTTTCATTTTGATTTATCTCTGTAAAACTAATAATTACAATATTGCTAATATTATAAACAACTGCAATTGTTTTACTTTCATCTTTTTCATGGATACCCATTTTTTATTTATAATAAAATTTAAAATGACTATAACTCACTCATTTTTAAAAATAACTATGTCATATGCCATATTGGATTAAAGAGAAAAAAATTACCTTTTGAATGAGGTCACAGCCAACTATGGTTTCCATTTAAAAAAATGTAAGTTTGCGTCATATCTCGGAAAATAATGGCGATAAAAATTTTCTGATTATTTTTTATTAATCTGCATAAAATTATCTAAAACTTTGTCCTTTACAGTTTTTTTCTATCTAATATAATAACCGAGATATATTGATTTAAAAAAATTGACACTTTTTACTTTTTTCAAAATATCTAGTTACCCTTGACTTTTTTGAAAACTTTGAAAGTGGAATTTTATTCGTCTCGTAAATCTACACTTCTTTCTCCATTTAACCGTTTCTCTATCTCTTATAGTTTCCGAGATCCCCATAGAGAACATCGAAAAAAACTCACCCTGTATATAAAAATTATAAATTATACATTAATAATTACTAAAATTTAGGTTATAGGACTTGAGTTGAAACACGATAACTTATCACTTTAAGTTTAGTTAGAAATATAAATTGTATGTTTCGATTTTTTTTTGATGTTGGTAATTTTTAAAATGTTGATCGTAGTTTTTATATTTCGATACCTTTGAATTATTAATTACAGTTTTAACATATTGAGGTTAGAAATCTAAATTGTAACGTAATGTTTTGTTTTTTTATATATTCTGATACTTTTAGAGTATTAATTGCAGTTTGGGCAGATAAAGATTAGAAATTCAATTTCTGACGTTAGTTCTGTTTTGTTTCTATAAAAGTATTAATTGTAGTTTTAGTTGATTGAAGTTACAATTCCAGTTCTGGTGTAAGATCTGTTTTGCTTTCTTTTGTTTTTGATATATTTTTTAAATATTAATTGTTGGAAGATGAAGGTTTGTTTTATTTGTTTTTTTGTTATTGTTTGAATAACTTTTTAAATACACTGAATTGAAAAATTCACTATGTTTTAACAACAAACAATAAGACTTTACTTTTTAAATATTTATATTTTTGATAGATTGAGGTTAGGAATCGAAGATCTGACGTAAAACCTCTTTTGTGACGTCAATTTTTTTTTTTTTGTAATATCAACTACAGGTTCAAATAATTGAGGTTAGGTATCAACCATTTCAATAATGTTTTCTTTTGATTTTTATAAATTTAAAGAAAAAAACGGTTTTAACAGATTGAGTTTAGAACTCCAAATTTTAGTTTAATTTATTTATTATTTATTTACTTTATTTTTGTCGTGTGCTCTGTGTTTTTAGTGATTGAGGTTAGATATCAAAATTTTCATTTGAGTTTCATGATTTTGAAAACCGGTTTCAACAAATTGAGGTTAGAACTTCTAAATTTTGACGTAAGTTTTGTTTTGTTTTTTATTAGATACTTTTAAAGAATTCATTGAAGTTTTTACTGATTGAGGTTAGAATTCCAGTTCTGATGTGAGATCTGTTATGTTTTCTTTTGATTTTGATATGTTTTTTTAGTATTAATTACAGTATTTGCAGATTGAGATTCGTTGTGTTTTTTAAATTATTATTTCGATAGGCTTTTAAGTATTATTCATGTTTTTGATAGATTGAGGTTAGGAATCAAAAATCTGACATTAAATCTCTTTTGTTTACATTTTTAGATTTCGAATGATTTTTTTGTAATATTAACTACAGATCTGAACAATTGAAGTTAGATATCTTTCTTTTGATTTTCATGTTTTTTAAAAACGGTTTCAACAAATTGAGGTTAGAATTTCTAAATTTTGACATTAGTTTTGTTTTGTTTATTAATTAAATACTTTAACAATATTAATTGTAGTTTTGACTGGTGGAGGTTAGTATTGGAATTCTGGCGTGAGATCTGTTTTTTTTTCCCTTTGATTTTTTTTAGTATTACTTACAGTATTGGAAAAATAAGCTTTATTTTGTTTTTTTTTAATATTTCGATTACTTTTTTACTTTTTTATAGTGTTGATAGATTGAGGTTAGGAATCTACATTCTGAAGTGAGATCTCTCTTGTTTTTTTTATTTCGATTGTTTTTTTGTAATATTAACTACACAGCTTTACAAGTTTGAGGTTAGATATTAAAATTTTCAATATTGTTTTCTTTTGATTTTCATGATTTTTAAAAACAGTTTCAACAAATTGAGGTTAGAACTTTGTTTTGTTTTTATTAAATACGTTCAAAGTATTAATTGCAGTTTTGACTGATTGAAGTTAGAATTCCAGTTCCGACGTGAGATTTGTTTTATTTCCCTTTGATTTTGACATATTTAAATATTAATTATAGTATTGGAAGACTGAGCTTTTATTTTATTCTTTTTTATTATTTCAAAACCTCTAAAGTATTATTTGAGTTTTAATAGATTGAGGTTAGGAATATACATTCTGAAGTGAGATTACTTTTGAATTTTTTAATTTCGATTGTTGTTTTTGTAATATTACTTACTCGTTTGAAAGTTTGAGGTTAGATATAATAATTTCAATGTTGTTTTCTTTTGATTTTCATAAATTAAAAAAAACGGTTATTTAGTTTAGTTTTACTTATTATTTTTTTACTTTATTTTTGTCGTGCGATTTGTTTGTTTAAATAATTGTGATTAGATGTCAAAATTTTCGTTATTGTTTTCTTTTTGATTTTCATGATTTTTAAAAAAATGGTTTCAACAAATTGTCGTTATAACTCTAAATTTTGACGTTAGATTTGCTTTGTTTTTATTAAATACTTTCAGAGTATTATTTTCAGTTTTGACTGATTAAGGTTAAAATCCTAGTTCTGGCTTAAGATGTGTTTTGTTTCCCTTTGATTTTGACATATTATTTTCATATTAATTACAGTATTAGAGGATTGAGCTTTGTTTTGTTTTGTTTTTTTTTTTTTAATTTAATAGATAACTTTTTAACTTTTATTTATAGTTTTAATAGATTGAGGTTAGGAATCTACATTCTGAAGTGATATCTCTTTTGAGTTTTTTTTTTTTTAATTTTTATTGTGATATAAGCTAAGTGTTGAAAGTTTGAGGTTAGATATAAAAATTTTCGATATTATTTTCTTCTGATTTTCATGATTAAAAAAATCAGTTTTGACAAATTGATGATAGAATTTTGAGTTTTTTTTAAATTTTAATACTATTAATTACTGTTTTGACAGATTTAGGTTAGAAATCTAAATTAGTGTTTTTTTTTTCGTTTGATTTTGATGATTTTTGAAATATTGATCAATGTTTTGACAGATTGATGTTAGAACCTTAAATTCTAATGATAGTTATGATTTTGTTTTCTTTTGGTTTCTTTTTAATAATGAATTACAGTTTTAATAAATTTAGGTTAGGTGTTTAAACTTTCGATAAATTAAAGTTAGGAATCAAACGTAAATTTTCTTTTGTTTTGATTTCGATAGATTTTTAAATAAAATTTAATTACATATTTGACAGATTGAGGTTAGATATCTAAATTTTCAATACTGATTATTGATTTTGATTGTTTGTAAAATGATGGTTGCGGTCGGTGTTTTTATTATTATTATTTAAATCTTTTTTGATTGTAGAAATTAAAACGAAAAAAACATACATAGTTTTAAAGCATTCACTAAAAAATTCTAACTGCATATAAGAAAAATTATTGGAATGTTCTTGAATCTTTAAAGATAATCTTAATTTGAAAGAGAATTTCCTGAAATATACGGACAAAATTTAAAAAAAAATGTAAGAAAAGTTACTAAACAATTTTCGCAAATCTCCAACAATGCAAAATATTTTTGGAAGTATAAAATAGGACACTTTCGAGACAATCGTACACAGAATAATTGAAAATCAAAAGAAAATTGGAAGAATTAAGTTAAACAAAATATGTGCTTACAAATATTTTACTTATATTATCACTGAGAAGATGAATTTATCATTAAAATAAAAGTCATAAATACATAAATCAACTGAAGTCGAAATAAAGTTGAAAGAATTTGATCTGAATTAAATTGTCTAAAAGAAAAAGTCAAAAAATATCACAAATCTTCTAAAAAAATTGAAAGAAACAGGAAATACAAGATACAAATTTAAGAACTCAATTTAAATTAAATAAACTCAATGATGAAATCATTAAAAAGAATGTTAAACTCTAGAAAATACAAGTTTTTTGAAAACTTATATATATATATATATATATATATATATATATAAAAGGTGGGTGTCATACCACCCTTCAATTACATTAGAAACGGCTATTCTTTAAAAAATAATTATGTGTAGAAAAATATTGACATATCTTTAATTAAAATAATTAAAACACTTTAACTTTGTTTTACCACAAAAAATATTTATTTATAAAGTTTGATAATGAACAGTGAATGTTCGAAACTATAGTCACAGCAATAAATATTTTTTGTGGTAAAACAAAGTGTTTTAATTATTTTATTAAAATGTACCACCAAGTTAACGCCGACAACATTCAAGAATGACATATCTTTGTTTATTTATTCAAAGAATTTACTTTTAACACTGTAAAATCTTAGAGTATCTTAGAGTATTCATAACTTAGAGATTAGGATAGTGAACACCCACCTACCTCGCACATACATTTTTATTTCCATCACTTTTGATCAATTAGTTTCTTGTAAATGATAAAAGTGTTAGTGCTAATATTCAGAAATTTAAAACCCGTGTTTCAACTTAAGATTTTATATACATGGGTTCTATCCCACCCTCCAATGATTATATCACAAAATACTGTTTTTCAAGAAATAATTATGCATTGAAAATATTTCTAGTTATTAAATTTAAAAATTATTAATATTGCTACCACTTAATGTTGTTTTTAAATACTTGATAAGAAATTTACAGATTTTAAATGAAAGAAAAATTAAACATTATTCAATAGATTGAAATAAATGTATTGTTTAATACTATAAAAATTATTTAGTTTAGATTATTTATTAAAAATGCATAAAATATTTAAGGCTTGAATTTATTAAAAATAAAACTTGAAATAAAAATCGTTAGATGATAATAAAAAGGAATCTAAATTTTGAAGAAATAATATCCAGCTAAATAAAGCAAAACATTTTGGAACAAAAAAAAAACACTGTTACTCCTTACTTCACTTATTTATTTATAACGTAACAACAAATTTTGCCTGAATAATACCATTGGTCTGGTTTTACTAAAGCAATAAACGATGAAAATTGTTTATAGAAATTAAAAAGAAAAAAGTTCCTGGAAAACACTAAAACTCTACAAAAAAATTTCTTAGAAAATTCTAAAAATGATTTAATTTTAGTAGAAGAGTCAGAACAGAAACACAGAACAGAAATTCATTTGTATATTAAAGTTGTAAATAACTCAGATTTTCAAAAATGTGTGTTTATTTGCATTCGAAGCATTTGATCATTTTTGAAAAACTCAAAATTTTGTTAGAATTATCTTCTACATACATATTTATATATTTCCAGATAAATTATTGAAGATTTAAATGATATTAAGCAAAATTCAATAAACGATATAAATATATTTTTAATACTGCAAAAATATTTTCAGAAAAAGAAAAAGCATCACATGTTGAAAATTCTAAAAGTTTGAAAGAAAAATTGTTCGAAATTTCTAGAATTCTCAATAAGAATATAAATTTGGAATAGAATTTGCTTAAATATTGCGGCAAATTAGAATTTAATATTGAAAAATATTTTGTGGTAACAAAATTTCTGGAGAATTCTAGATTCTTCAAAGAGAATTTATATTTGGAAGAGAGTTGGCTAAGCAAAATTTAAAAAAAAAATCTTGATAGGAAGAACACGCAGTTAACTCCGGCTGCATGTGAGCTAATTTTTGTAATATTTTTTTGTGTATTTTGGAGTTTTTCATATAAGCTACGAACTTTTGATTCATTTACCCAATCGTTTTTCATATATCCAATTATAACAGGATATTGTAAAGTAAAATAAATAAATGTTTGTACAAATTTAGTATAGTCATGAATAATTATTGTATACTTACTTGGTTTATTTTTATATTTTTAGATGTAATAAGTTTAGTTTTCTTTTTGTATCTTCTCTGTATTATTTTGTAACGGCTGCCTATCATTGTTGTAAATTATCAGTTTGTCAACTTGGTTTAAATTTTTTTTATATATACAATGTTTAAGTTATCCTGTAATTGGCCTTCTTGGCTGTTATAAATAAATACATGTTAAGATAGAGCGTTTAATAGCAAATATTTGACAAATGGAAAAATCCCAGAAATCTATAAAGAAAATTATTGAAGACTTGAAGAAAAAATTCTGTCAAATTTTAAAACTTTTGTTTTTGGAGAAATTTGGCCAAAAAATTTGGAATATTTTAGAAAACTCTAGGAATTGAAATAATTTATAAAGAAGAAAAAAATAAAGCGTGAAAGAGAAATTGTTGGAAATTTCCAAACACCTACAAATAAAGTTCTTGCATTTGGAAAGAAAATTGTTGACGGGTTTTAATAAGATAAAGCAATAAATCGTGGCCAATATTTTCGTTATTGACTGATATTGATAGAATATCAATCATTTCGAAAAGTTAAAAAAAAAAATCAAAATAATAGAAGAAAAATTGTTGCAACATTCTAAAACTAACGAATAAATTTCTTGCAATTCGGATGAAAATTTTGATAAGATAAAGAAATAAATTCAAGGAGTTCCAAAATAAAACAAATTTTGAGTGGATTAATTAATCAAAACAATTGTTTATTATACTGTAAAATTTGGTATTTATTTATTAAAAATAATATCTTCCAAATTATTATTATTATTATTATTATTAAATGTCTTTTATTTCTTATGACCGCTCGGCGGGTAGACTCTGTGATTGCTGCCATTACTA
Source organism: Ontholestes murinus (assembly GCA_963969525.1). NCBI lineage: Eukaryota > Metazoa > Arthropoda > Insecta > Coleoptera > Staphylinidae > Ontholestes > Ontholestes murinus. The sequence goes on along the minus strand of OZ018390.1, from coordinate 76,200,602 downwards.
TAGATATTTTCTTTCAAATACGCAAGAGAAAACGTAAACTTTAGGTTAAAGATATCTCCATGGAAAAAATACGATATGGGTTATATCAGCACTCCTTGGAGGCTAATTTATGTCACCTCTTTTGGAGATCATTTTGCCAAGGTTATTTCACTTTCAATTTAATTGAATTGAATTTCATAGGAATGCAACTTTAGGTATTTGTGCATAAAACGGTGCAAGGATGATCTAAGAACATTTAGAGCGCTTTCAAATTAGAAAATTCATCACAAACAGATTGGTAAACACTATTTAGGTTCTTGATCGACTCAATTTGGATTTTACCAATGTTGTATTGCTCTCTTCAAACTTCTTTACCCATGTAAGGTGTGGTTGGACCCTAATTTAAATGACGAATTCCTTTTCTGCAGATGCCGGATCACAATTTTTATAAAACTCTCGCACATATAATAACAGATACACCAAAGGAAAGCAAAAGTCAATACTAAAAAGCTAAAAGGAAAATCACTAGAAAATTGTAGAACCCTTGAAGTAATCTTGATGAAAAAATGCTGTATTTTTTTTTAAATTTTGTAGGTTTTGGAGAAATGAGGTTCTGATAAATACTCGAATTATTGAGATCTTGAAGCAGGATATATATGAGTCGAAACCATCAGAAAATTAAACAGGAATGGAAAGATTCATTCTTTTTTTAGTTTATGGAATGAATACAATTTTCATGGTCAAAATTTCTGGGCCGATTTTTTCTACTAAATCAATGGGATGTAGCCGAAATGATTGTATCAATTATTCTATAACTACGTGGTAATCTGGGATCATGTATTTTCTTTAAGTTAGATATTTGTATACAAAAAAAAATATATAATAGAGACAAGAGTGGCCAAAACATTAAAATCTATTATATATTTCTTGTATATAAATCTCCTACAATTCATATAATTGATGAAAGGGTGATCCCAACGTTATTATTTTTATATTTTCTATAATAGGTTGTAATTGAAAAACGTTTGTATAAAAAAGTTAAATCGTAGTTTGTTACATTATAGTAAAATATTGTGCAATAATCAAGTTGATTTTATTTAGTTGGTATAGTTATTACACAATATAATAGAAAAGTCATCAAAATTCCTATCGTTAATAAAAACAAAAGAAAATTTGAATGTTATTGTTGAATAAATCCGACTATCCATGGAATTCATTATTCATCCAATCGTTAATCAATATGATAAAAGCACGTAGTTGAACGTGTGAATATTAACAATAGGAGAGAGAAAAAAATTACGTATCAAATGAACTCACCCTGGAAGAGGGATGAAAACACGCGCTAAAAAAATTTTAGCGTCAGCTCCCCTCCTATCGATCCCGATCGCTGGACCAGAATCTCTTCACTGTCGCCACATTTGCGAACACCGAACGAATCGCCATCAGATACCGAGAGGAACGTGTGCAATTCTTCCGGAATGTGTCAAAGCGTTGGTGAGTGTGTGTGTGTGTGTGTGTAGAGAGAGAGATTTCCGTCCGGAGCGTGTGAGCGTCGCGACGCCTCCGTATCCTAAGCGGGCACTAACTACAGAGCGCCGCGGTGTCCTAGGTCAGGTCGCACTCGCGCACTCTATCCATCCGGCGCTGTTTCTCTCTGGGAATGTGGGTCAGTATCGACCCTTTCTTTCTGCGCCAGCCATACACCAAGGGCTCGAATTTTTCCAAAACGCACGTGCGATACGTAAATTTTCGGACGTTGCTTTTTTTTTATTTCATCGTCGAGAGGGGGATTAAATGAAGCGAGCAAAACAGAAAAAAAAGTAATAAATGAGCACACGGGGAGACTACCTGCGTGTCTGCATTTTTTTGCGGTGACGGTGATGCTGAATAAGTGTGCGTGCTCATTCTTCCAAACAGGGAGATGATTTCATGGTCCACCTCAGAAATAATTACTATTAAAAAAATCTGTTATTAAATAAATCTAAAGCTTTCAAGATTCATTTACACACAAATACACAAATCACAAGGTGGAAGGACCACGTGGTCGTTAGCCAAACACTACTATTACTAATCTAAAGCTTTAGTTTAAAAGTTTTAATTAAAATCTTTAAAAACTTCATTCAGGGAAAGTAAAAGGCAATTATTCAGTCACAGCCAACTAAGATCAAACGTGCTTGTATTTTTATAACAAAAATAAAATTCAGCATATTTCTTGAATAACTTTCTCACTTATATCTTGATGACACTAAACTAAACCAAATTAAAGAATTGATAAACACTTGGTTGAAATCAATGAAACGAACCAAGTATTTATCAATTCTTTACCAATTAAATTCAGCTTGTTTCAGAAACACGGAAATCGCAACTGCAACGAGCACTTATAATTTTTTTCCCACATTGAACGGAATTAAACATTTCCTGCAATTAAGCGTGTGCAGATGCACGTTCTCTGCGAATATATGTAACTGTCCATCCGCAAACAATAATAGAATATCGCGTTTAATATTAATAATAATAATACGAAAAAAAAAAACACGATGATTTCCCACAATGCACAAAGTCTACATGGAAATTGCGGATACTGTAATTTAGATTGTGCGCGCATGAATCGAAATGTAAGGAAAATGTGTAATTATATCAAGAAAAAGATTGAAACTGTAGATTCGTGGCGTGTATATATTTATTCTACGTTGGAATTCAATGCTAATAATTACATAATTCTATTATTCTGCGCGAATTTTACCCGAGAATCTCACGTTTATGTATTGATGGTTGGAGGGTGGGATAGTGGCCACCCACCCACCCTACATATACATTGAAATTTAAACTACAACCCTGTTTAATGTATTCAAATATCACAAACACACTCTTTAAAATAATTTTTGAAACTTTAAAATAAACGATTGCAAATTGATTTTATTTAAATTCAACTTTCAAGCGTTGTAGTTTTGTTTTTTGTAAAGATAAGCTAATCAGTTTCTAGTATGTTGAAAGTAGATTCATTCTAAGTGTAATTGTAAAATTTTAAGTTGATTCTTCTTTTGGTGGCTTTTAAAAAGCAAATTAAAACGACGATTGCAAATTGATTTTATTTAAATTTAAGTTTCAAGCGTTGTTGTTTTGTTTTTAGTCAAGTTAGACTAATAAGTTTTTGACGTGTTGAAAATACATTAATTCTGAGTTGAATTGCAAAATTTCAAGTTGATTCATCTTTTCGTGATTTTTTTAGAATTTTTTAAATCGGCGATTGCAAATTGATTTTATTTAAATTCGAGTTTCAAGCGTTGTAGTTTTGTTTTTTGTAAAGATAGGCTAATCAGTTTCTAGTGTGTTGAAACTAGATTAATTCTGAGTGGAATTCCAAATTACAAGTTGATTCCTCTTTTGGTGGCTTTTAAAAAGCAAATTAAAACGACGATTGCAAATTGATTTTATTTAAATTTAAGTTTCAAGCGTTGTTGTTTTGTTTTTAGTCAAGTTAGACTAATAAGTTTTTGACGTGTTGAAAATACATTAATTCTGAGTTGAATTGCAAAATTTCAAGTTGATTCATCTTTTCGTGATTTTTTTAGAATTTTTTAAATCGGCGATTGCAAATTGATTTTATTTAAATTCGAGTTTCAAGCGTTGTAGTTTTGTTTTTTGTAAAGATAGGCTAATCAGTTTCTAGTGTGTTGAAACTAGATTAATTCTGAGTGGAATTCCAAATTACAAGTTGATTCCTCTTTTGGTGGCTTTTAAAAAGCAAATTAAAACGACGATTGCAAATTGATTTTATCTAAATTTAAGTTTCAAGCGTTGTTCTTTTGTTTCTAGTTAAGTTTGATTAATAAGTTTTTGACGTGTTGAAATTACATTAATTCTGAGTTGAATTGCAAAATTTCAAGTTGATTCCTCTTTTCGTGATTATTTTAGAATTTTTTAAATCGGCGATTGCATTGATTTATTTAAATTCGAGTTTTAAGCGTTGTAGTTTTGTTTTTTGTAAAGATAGGCTAATCTAGTATGTTGAAACTAGATTAATTCTGAGTGGAATTACAAAATTTGAAGTTGATTCCTCTTTTGGTGGCTTTTAAAAAGCAAATTAAAACAGAGATTGCAAATTGAATTTATTTAAATTTAAGTTTCAAGCGTTGTTGTTTTCTTTTTAGTCAAGTTAGACTAGTAAGTTTTTGACGTGTTGAAAATACATTAAATCTGAGTTGAATTGCATAATTTCAAGTTGATTCCTCTTTTCGTGATTTTTTTAGAATTTTTTAAATCGGCGATTGCAAATTGATTTTATTTAAATTCAAGTTTCAAGCGTTGTAGTTTTGTTTTTTGTAAAGTTAGGCTAATCAGTTTCTAGTATATTGAAACTAAATTAATTCTGAGTTGGATTGCAAAATTTGAAGTTGATTCCTCTTTTGGTGGCTTTTAAAAAGCAAATTAAAACGGCGATTGCAAATTGATTTTATATAAATTTAAGTTTCAAGCGTTGTTGTTTTGTTTTTAGTAAAGTTAGACTAATAAGCTTTTGACGTGTTGAAAATACATTAATTCTGAGTTGAATTACAAAATTTCAAGTTGATTTCTCTTTTCGTGATTTTTTTTAGAATTTTTCAAATCGGCGATTGCAAATTGGTTTTATTTTAATTTAAGTTTCAAGCGTTGTAGTTTTGTTTTTTGTAAAGATAGGCTAATCAGTTTCTAGTATGTTGAAACTAGATTAATTCTGAGTGTAACTGCAAAATTTTAAGTTGATTCCTCTTTTGGTGGCTTTTAAAAAGCAAATTTAAACAACAATTGCAAATTGATTTTATATAAATTTAAGTTCCAAGCGTTGTTGTTTTGTTTTTAGTTAAGTTATACTAATAAGTTTTTGACGTGTTGAAAATACATTAATTCTGAGTTGAATTGCAAAATTTCAAATTGATTCTTCTTTTCGTGATTTTTTTAGAATTTTTTAAATCGGCGATTGCAAATTGATTTTATTTAAATTCAAATTTCAAGCGTTGCAGTTTTGTTTTTTGTAAAGATAGGCTAATCAGTTTCTGGTATGTTAAAAATAGACTAATTCTGAGTTGAATTACAAAATTTTAAGCTAATCCATTTCTTGGTGACTTTAAAAAACACATTTAAATCAGCGATTGCAAATTGATTTTATATAAATTCAAGTTCCAAGCGTTGTTGTTTTGTTTTTAGTTAAACTAGACTAATAAGTTTTTGACGTGTTGAAAATACATCAATTCTGAGTTGAATTGCAAAATTTCAAGTTGATTCCTCTTTTCGTGATTTTTTTAGAATTTTTTAAATCGGCGATTGCAAATTGGTTTTATTTAAATTCAAGTTTCAAGCGTTGTAGTTTTGTTTTTTGTAAAGATAGGCTAATCAGTTTCTAATATGTTGAAACTAGATTAATTCTGAGTGGAATTGCAAAATTTTAAGTTGATTCCTCTCTTCGTGACTTTTTAAAAATATTTTAAAACACCGATTGCAAATTGATTTAATTTTAATTTAAGTTTCAAACGTTATTGTTTTGTTTTTAGTTAAGTTAGACTAATAAGTTTTTGACGTGTTGAAAATACATTAATTCTGAGTTGAATTGCAAAATTTCAAGTTGATTTCTCTTTTCGTGATTTTTTTAGAATTTTTTAAATCGGCGGTTACAAATTGATTTTATTTAAATTCAAGTTTCAAGCGTTGTAGTTTTGTTTTTTGTAAAGATAGCCTAAACAGTTTCTAGTATGTTGAAACTTAATTAATTCTGAGTGGAATTACAAAATTTCAACTCAATTCCACTCTTGGTGATTTAAAAAAATAAATTTAAAACAGCGATTGCAAATTGAATTTATTCAAATTTAAGTTTCAAGCGTTGTCGTTTTGTTTTTAGTTAAGTTAGACTAATAAGTTTTTGACGTGTTGAAAATACATTAATTTTGAGTTGAATTGCAAAATTTCAAGTTGATTCCTCTTTTGGTTGCTTTTAAAAAGCAAATTAAAACGACGATTGCAAATTGAATTTATTTAAATTTAAGTTTCAAGCGTTGTTGTTTTGTTTTTAGTTAAGTTAGACTAATAAGTTTTAGACGTATTGAAAATACATCAATTCTGAGTTGAATTGCGAAATTTCAAGTTGATTCCTCTTTTCGTGATTTTTTTAGAATTTTTTAAATCGGCGATTGCAAATTGGTTTTATTTAAATTCAAGTTTCAAGCGTTGTAGTTTTGTTTTTTGTAAAGATAGGCTAATCAGTTTCTAGTATGCTGAAACTAGATTAATTCTGAGTGGAATTGCAAAATTTTAAGTTGATTCCTTTTTTGGTGGCTTTTAAAAAGCAAATTAAAACGACAATTGCAAATTGAATTTATTTAAATTTAAGTTTCAAGCTTTGTTGTTTTGTTTCTAGTTAAGTTAGACGAATAAGTTTTCGACGTGTTGAAAATACATTAATTCTGAGTTGAATTGCAAAATTTCAAGTTGATTCCTCTTTTCGTGATTTTTTTAGAATTCTTTTAAATCGGCGATTGCAAATTGATTTTATTTAAATTCAAGTTTCAAGCGTTGTAGTTTTGTTTTTTGTAAAGATAGGCTAATCAGTATTCTAGTATGTTGAAACTGGATTAATTCTGAGTGGAATTGCAAAATTTTAAGTTGATTCCTCTCTTGGTGGCTTTTAAAAAGCAAATTAAAACAACGATTGCAAATTGATTTTATATAAATTTAAGTTCCAAGCGTTGTTGTTTTGTTTTTAGTCAAGCTACACTAATGGGTTTTTGACGTGTTGAAAATACATTAATTCTGAGTTGAATTGCAAAATTTCAAGTTGATTCCTCTTTTTGTGATTTTTTTTAGAATTTTTTAAATCGCCGATTGCAAATTGATTTTTTTTTAAATTCAAGTTTCAAGCGTTGTAGTTTTGTTTTTTTAAAGATAGGCTAATCAGTTTCTAGTATGTTGAAACTAGAATAATTCTGAGTGTAATTGCGAAATTTGAAGTTGACTTCTCTCTTGGTGCCTTTTTGAAAAAATATTAAAACAGCGATTGCAAATTGATTTAATTTAAGTTTAACTTACAAGCGTTGTTGTTTTGTTTTTAGTCAAGTTAGACTATGAGTTTTTGATGTGTTGAAAATAAATTAATTCTGAGTTGAATTGCAAAATTTCAAGTTGATTCCTCTTTTCGTGATTTTTTTAGAATTTTTTTAAATCGGCGATTACAAATTGATTTTATTTAAATTCGAGTTTCAAGCGTTATGTTTTGTTTTTTGTAAAGATAAGCTAATCAGTTTCTACTATGTTAAAACTAGATTAATTCTAAGTGTAATTGCAAAATTTCGAGTTGATTCCTCTTTTGGTGGCTTTAAAAAGCAAATTAAAACGACGATTGCAAATTGAATTTATTTAAATTTAAGTTTCAAGCGTTGTTGTTTTGTTTTTAGTAAAGTTAGACTAATACGTTTTTGATGTGTTGAAAATACATTAATTCTGAGTTGAATGACAAAATTTCAAGTTGATTCCTCTTTTCGTGATTTTTTTAGAATTTTTTAAATCGGCGATTGCAAATTGATTTTATTTAAATTCAAGTTTCAAGCGTTGTGGTTTTGTTTTTGTAAAGATAACCAGTTTCTAGTATATTGAAACTAGATTAATTCTAAGTGTAATTGCAAAATTTTAAGTTGATTCCTCTTTTGGTGGCTTTTAAAAAGCAAATTAAAACGACAGTTGCAAATTGAATTTATTTAAATTTAAGTTTCAAGCGTTGTTGTTTTGTTTTTAGTCAAGTTAGACTAATAAGTTTTCGACGTGTTGAAAATACATTAATTCTGAGTTGAATTGCAAAATTTCAAGTTGATTCCTCGTTTCGTGATTTTTTTATAATTTTTTAAATCGGCGTGTGCAAATTGATTTTATTTAAATTCGAGTTTCAAGCGCTGTAGTTTTGTTTTTTGTAGAGATAGGCTATTCAGTTTCTAGTATGTTGAAACTAGATTAATTCTGAGTGTAATTGCAAAATCTGAAATTGATTCCTCTCTTGGTGCCTTTTTGAAAAAAACATTAAAACAGCGATTGCAAATTGAATTTATTTAAATTGTTGTTTTGTTTTTAGTCAAGTTAGACTAATAAGAGTTTGACGTGTTGAAAATACATTAATTCTGAGTTGAATTACAAAATTTCAAGTTGATACCTCTTTTCGTGTTTATTTTAGAATTTTTTAAATCGCCGATTGCAAATTGATTTTATTTAAATTCAAGTTTCAAGCGTTGTTGTTTTGTTTTTTGTAAAGATAGGCTAATCAGTTTCTAGTATGTTGAAACTAGATTAATCCTGAGTGTAATTACAAAATTTTAAGTTGATTTCTCCCTTGGTAACTTTTAAAAAGCAAATTAAAACGACAATTGCAAATTGATTTTATTCAAATTTAAGTTTCAAGCGTTGTTGTTTTGTTTTTAGTTAAGTTAAACTAATAAGTTTTTGACGTGTTGAAAATACATTAATTCTGAGTTGAATTGCGAAATTTCAAGTTGATTCCTCTTTTCGTGATTTTTTTAGAATTTTTTAAATCGGCGATTGCAAATTGGTTTTATTTAAATTCAAGTTTCAAGCGTTGCAGTTTTGTTTTTTGTAAAGATAGGCTAATTAGTTTCTAGTATGTTGAAATTAGATTAATTCTGAGTAGAATTGCAAAATTTGAAACTTATTCCGCTCTTGATGATTTAAAAAAATTAATTTGAAACAACGGTTGCAAATTGATTTTATTTAAATTTAAGTTCCAAGCGTTGTTGTTTTGTTTCTAGTTAAGTTAGACTAATGAGTTTTTGACGTGTTAAAAATACATTAATTCTGAGTTGAATTGCAAAATTTCAAGTTGATTCCTCTTTTCGTGATTTTTTTAGAATTTTTTAAAGCGGCGATTGCAAATTGATTTTATTTAAATTCAAGTTTCAACCGTTGTGGTGTTGTTCTTTGTAAAGATAGGCTAATCAATTTCTAGTATGTTAAAACTAGATTAATTCTAAGTGTAATTGCAAAATTTTAAGTGGATTACTCTTTTGGTGGCTTTTAAAAAGCAAATTAAAACGACGATTGCAAATTGAATTTATATAAATTTAAGTTTCAAGCGTTGTTGTTTTGTTTTCCGTTAAGTTAGACTAATACGTTTTTGACGTGTTGAAAATACGTTAATTCTGAGTTGAATTGCAAAATTTCAAGTTGATTCCTCTTTTCGTAATTTGTTTAGAATTTTTTAAATCGGCGATTGCAAATTGATTTTATTTAAATTCGAGTTTCAAGCGTTGTAGTTTTGTTTTTTGTAAAGATAGGCTAATCAGCTTCTAGTATGTTGAAACTAGATTACTTTTGAGTTGAACTACAAAATTTGAAGTTGATTTCTCTTTTGGGGGCTTTTTAAAAGCAAATTAAAACGACGATTGCAAATTGATTTTATATAAATTCAAGTTCCAAGCATTGTTGTTTTGTTTTTAATGAAGTTAGACTAATAAGTTTTTGACGTGTTGAAAATACATTAATTCTGAGTTGAATTGCAAAATTTCAAGTTGATTCCTCTTTTCGTGTTTATTTTAGAATTTTTTAAATCGGCGATTGCAAATTGATTTTATTTAAATTCAAGCTTCAAGCGTTGTAGTTTTGTTTTTTGTAAAGATAGGCTAATCAGTTTCTAGTATGTTGAAACTAGATTCATTCTGAGTTGAACTGCAAAATTTCAAGTTGATTCGTCTTTTCGTGATTTTTTTAGAATTTTTTAAATCGGCGATTGCAAATTTATTTTATTTAAATTCAAGTTTCAAGCGTTGCAGTTTTGTTTTTTGTAAAGATAGGCTAATTAGTTTCTAGTATGTTGAAACTAGATTAATTCTGAGTGTAATTGCAAAATTTTAAGTTGATTCCTCTTTTGGTGGCTTTTAAAAAGCAAATTGAAACGACAATTGCAAATTGAATTTATTTAAATTTAAGTTTCAAGTGTTGTTGTTTTGTTTTGAGTTAAGTTAGACTAATAAGTTATTGACGTGTTGAAAATACATTAACTCTGAGTTGAATTGCAAAATTTCAAGTTGATTTCTCTCTTCGTGATTTTTTTAGAATTTTTTAAATCGGCGATTGCAAATTGATTTTATTTAAATTCAAGTTTCAAGCGTTGCAGTTTTGTTTTTTGTAAAGATAGGCTAATCAGTTTCTAGTATGTTGAAACTAGATTAATTCTGAGTAGAATTACAAAATTTCAAGTTGATTCCTCTTTTGGTGGCTTTTAAAAAGCAAATTAAAACGACGATTGCAAATTGGTTTGATATAAATTTAAGTTTCAAGCGTTGTTATTTTGTTTTTAGTCAAGTTAGACTAATAAGTTTCTGGCGTGTTGAAAATACATTAATTCTGAGTTGAATTGCAAAATTTCAAGTTGATTCCTCTTTTCGTGATTTTTTTAGAATTTTTTAAATCGGCGATTGTAAATTGATTTTATTTTAATTTAAGTTTCAAGCGTTGTAGTTTTGTTTTTTGTAAAGATAGGTTAATCAGTTTCTAGTATGTTGAAACTAGATTAATTCTAAGTGTGATTGCAAAATTTTAAGTTTATTCCTCTCTTGGTGTCTTTTTGAAAAAAATATTAAAACAGCGATTGCAAATTGTATTTATTTAAATTTAAGTTTCAAGCGTTGTTATTTTGTTTTCCGTTAAGTTAGACTAATAAGTTTTTGATGTGTTGAAAATACATTAATTCTGAGTTGAATTGCAAAATTTCAAGTTGATTTCTCTTTTTGTGATTTTTTTTAGAATTTTTTAAATCGGCGATTGCAAATTGATTTTATTTAAATTCAAGTTTCAAGCGTTGTAGTTTTGTTTTTTGTAAAGTTAGGCTAATCAGTTTCTAGTATGTTGAAACTAGATTAATTCTAAGTGTAATTGCAAAATTTTAAGTTGATTCCTCTTTTAGTGGCTTTTAGAAAGCAAATTAAAACGACGATAGCAAATTGATTTTATATAAATTTAAGTTCCAAGCGTTGTTGTTTTGTTTTTCGTCAAGTTAGACTAATAAGTTTTAGACGTGTTGAAAATACATTAACTCTGAGTTGAATTGCAAAATTTCAAGTTGATTCCTCTTTTCGTGATTGTGTTAGAATTTATTAAATCGGCGATTGCAAATTGATTTTATTTAAATTCAAGTTTCAAGCGTCGTAGTTTTGTTTTTTGTAAAGATAGGCTAATCAGTTTCTAGTATTTTGAAACTAGATTAATTCTGAGTTGAATTACAAAATTTCAAGTTGATTCATCTCTTGATGGCTTTTAAAAAGCAAATTAAAACGACGATTGCAAATTGATTTTATATAAATTTAAGTTTCAAGCGTTGTTGTTTTGTTTTTCGTAAAGATAGGCTAACAAGTTCTTGACGTGTTGAAAATACATTAATTCTGAGTTGAATTGCCAAATTTCAATTTGATTCCTCTTTTAGTGATTTTTTTAGAATTTTTTAAATCGGCGATTGCAAATTGATTTTACTTAAACTCAATTTTCAAGCGTTGTAGTTTTGTTTTTTGTAAAGATAGGCTAAACAGTTTCTAGTATGTTGAAACTAGATTAATTCTAAGTGTGATTGCAAAATTTTAAGTTTATTCCTCTCTTGGTGTCTTTTTGAAAAAAATATTAAAACAGCGATTGCAAATTGTATTTATTTAAATTTAAGTTTCAAGCGTTGTTATTTTGTTTTTCGTTAAGTTAGACTAATAAGTTTTTGATGTGTTGAAAATACATTAATTCTGAGTTGAATTGCAAAATTTCAAGTTGATTTCTCTTTTTGTGATGTTTTTAGAATTTTTTAAATCGGCGATTGCAAATTGAATTTATTTAAATTCAAGTTTCAAGCGTTGTTGTATTGCTTTTAGTTAAGTTAGACTAATAAGTTTTTCACGTGATAAAAATGCATTAATTCCGAGTTGAATTGCAAAATTTCAAGTTGATTCCTCTTTTCGTCTCTTTTTTAGAACTTTGTAAATCGAAGATTGCAAATTGATTTTATTTATTTAAATTTAAGTTTCAAGTGTTGTAATTTGATTTTCAGTTAAGTTAGACTAATAAGTTTTTGACGTGATAAAAATGCATTAATTCTGAGTTGAAGTGCGAAATTTCAAGTTGATTCCTCTTTTCGTCTCTTTTTTAGAATTTTATAAATCGAAGATTACAAACTGATTTTATTTAAATTTAAGTTTCAAGCGTTGTAGTTTTGTTTTCAGTTAAGTTAGACTAATAAGTTCTTGACGTGATAAAAATGCATTAATTCTGAGCTGAATTGCAAAATTTCAAGTTGATTCCTCTTTTCGTCTCTTTTTTAGAATTTTATAAATCGAAGATTGCAAATTGATTTTATTTAAATTTAAGTTTCAAGCGTTGTAGTTTTGTTTTCAGTTAAGTTAGACTAATAAGTTTTTGACGTGATAAAAATGCATTCATTCTGAGTTTAACTGCGAAATTTCAAGTTGATTCCTTTTTTCGTCTCTTTTTTAGAATTTTATAAATCGAAGGTTGCATATTGATTTTATTTAAATTTAAGTTCAAGTGTTGTTGTTTTGTTTTCAGGTAAGTTAGACTAATACTTTTTTGACGTGATAAAAATGCATTAATTCTAAGTTGAATTGCAAAATTTCAAGTTGATTCCTCTTTTCGTCTCTTTTTTAGAACTTTGTAAATCGAAGATTGCAAATTGATTTGATTTAAATTTAAGTTTCAAGTGTTGTGGTTTGGTTTTCAGTTAAGTTAGACTAATAAGTTCTTGACGTGATAAAAATGTATTAATTCTGAGCTGAATTGCAAAATTTCAAGTTGATTCCTCCTTTCGTCTCTTTTTTAGAATTTTATAAATCGAAGATTGCAAATTGATTTTATTTAAATTTAAGTTCAAGTGTTGTTGTTTTGTTTTCAGTTAAGTTAGACTAATACTTTTTTGACGTGATAAAAATGCATTAATTCTGAGTTGAATTGCAAAATTTCAAGTTGATTCCTCTTTTCGTCTCTTTTTTAGAACTTTCTAAATCGAAGATTGCAAATTGATTTTATTTAAATTTAAGTTTCAAGCATTGTGGTTTTGTTTTCAGTTAAGTTAGACTAATAAGTTTTTGACGTGATAAAAATGTATTAATTCTGAGTTGAATTGCAAACCTTCAAGTTGATTCCTGTTTTCGTCTTTTTTTTTAGAATTTTTAAAATCGAAGATTACAAATTGATTTTATTTAAATTTAAGTTTCAAGCGTTGTAGTTTTGTTTTCAGTTAAGTTAGACTAATAAGTTTTTGACGTGATAAAAATGCATTAATTCTGAGTTGAATTGCAAAGTTTCAAGTTGATTCCTTTTTTCGTTTTTTTTTAGAAGTTTATAAATCGAAGAATGTAAATTGATTTTATTTAGATTTAAGTTTCAAGCGTTGTAGTTTTGTTTTCAGTTAAGTTAGACTAATAAGTTCTTGACGTGATAAAAATGCATTAATTCAGAGCTGAATTGCAAAATTTCAAGTTGATTCCTCTTTTCGTCTCTTTTTTAGAATTTTATAAATCGAAGATTGCAAATTGATTTTATTTAAATTTAAGTTCAAGTGTTGTTGTTTTGTTTTCAGTTAAGTTAGACTAATAAGTTTTTGACGTGATAAAAATGTATTAATTCTGAATTGAATTGCAAAACTTCAAGTTGATTGCTGTTTTCGTCTCTTTTTTAGAATTTTTAAAATCGAAGATTACAAATTGATTTTATTTAAATTTAAGTTTCAAGCTTTGTAGTTTTGTTTTCAGTTAAGTTAGACTAATAAGTTTTTGAAGTGATAAAAATGCATTAATTCTGAGTTGAATTGCGAAGTTCCAAGTTGATTCCTTTTTTCGTTTTTTTTTTAGAAGTTTATAAATCGAAGATTGCAAATTGATTTTATTTAAATTTAAGTTTCAAGCGTTGTGGTTTGGTTTTCAGTTAAGTTAGACTAATAAGTTTTTGACGTGATAAAAATGTATTAATTCTGAGTTGAATTGCAAAATTTCAAGTTGATTCCTGTTTTCGTCTCTTTTTTAGAATTTTATAAATCGAAGGTTGCATATTGATTTTATTTAAATTTAAGTTCAAGTGTTGTTGGTTTGTTTTCAGGTAAGTTAGACTAATAAGTTTTTGACGTGATAAAAGTGCATTAATTCTCAATTGAATTGCAAAATTTCAAGTTGATTCCTCTTTTCGTCTCTTTTTTAGAATTTTATAAATCGAAGGTTGCATATTGATTTTATTTAAATTTAAGTTCAAGTGTTGTTGGTTTGTTTTCAGGTAAGTTAGACTAATAAGTTTTTGACGTGATAAAAGTGCATTAATTCTCAATTGAATTGCAAAATTTCAAGTTGATTCCTCTTTTCGTCTCTTTTTTAGAATTTTATAAATCGAAGGTTGCATATTGATTTTATTTAAATTTAAGTTCAAGTGTTGTTGGTTTGTTTTCAGGTAAGTTAGACTAATAAGTTTTTGACGTGATAAAAGTGCATTAATTCTCAATTGAATTGCAAAATTTCAAGTTGATTCCTCTTTTCGTCTCTTTTTTAGAACTTTGTAAATCGAAGATTGCAAATTGATTTTATTTAAATTTAAGTTTTAAGTGTTGTGGTTTGGTTTTCAGTTAAGTTAGACTAATAAGTTTTTGACGTGTTGAAAATACATTAATTCTGAGTTGAATTGTAAAATTTCAAGTTGATTCCTCTTTTCGTGATTTTTTTAGAATTTTTTAAATCGGCGATTGCAAATTGGTTTTATTTAAATTCAAGTTTCAAGCGTTGTAGTTTTGTTTTTTGTAAAGATAGGCTAATCAGTTTCTAGTATGTTGAAACTAGATTAATTCTGAGTGGAATTGCAAAATTTTAAATTGATTCCTCTCTTGGTGACTTATTAAAAAAACTTTAAAACAGCGATTGCAAATTGAATTTATGTAAATTTAAGTTTTAAGCGTTGTTGTTTTGTTTTTAGTCAAGTTAGACTAATACGTTTTTGACGTGTTGAAAATACATTAATTCTGAGTTGAATTGCAAAATTTCAATGTGATTCCTCTTTTCGTGATATTTTTTGAATTCTTTAAATCGGCGATTGCAAATTGATTTGATTTAAATTCAAGTTTCAAACGTTGTAGTTTTGTTTTTTGTAAAGATAGGCTAATCAGTTTCTAGTATGTTAAAGCTAGATTAATTCTGAGTGTAATTGCAAAATTTTAAGTTGATTCCTCTTTTAGTGGCTTTTAAAAAGCAAATTAAAACGGCAATTGCAAATTGAATTTATTTAAATTTAAGTTTCAAGCGTTGTTGTTTTGTTTTTAGATAAGTTAGACTAATACGTTTTTGATGTGTAGAAAATACATTAATTCTGAGTTGAATTGCAAAATTTCAATGTGATTCCTCTTTTCGTGATATTTTTTGAATTCTTTAAATCGGCGATTGCAAATTGATTTTATTTAAATTCAAGTTTCAAGCGTTGTAGTTTTGATTTTTGTGAAGATAGGCTAATCAGTTTCTGGAATGTTAAAAATAGACTAATTCTGAGTTGAATTACAAAATTTGGAGTTTATTTCACTCTTGGTGGTTTAAAAAAATAAATTTAAAACAGCGATTGCAAATTGAATTTATTTAAATTTAAGTTTCAAGCGTTGTTGTTTTGTTTTTAGTTAAGTTAGACTAATACATTTTTGATGTGTTGAAAATACATTAATTCTGAGTTGAATTGCAAAATTTCAAGTTGATTCCTCTTTTCGTGATTTTTTTAGAATTGTTTAAATCAGCGATTGCAAATTGATTTTATTCAAATTCAAGTTTCAAGCGTTGTTGTTTTGTTTTTTGTAAAGATAGGCTAATCAGTTTCTAGTATGTTGAAACTAGATTAATTCTGAGTAGAACTGGAAGATATTAAGTTAATTCCGCTCTTGCTGATTTAAAAAACTAAATTTAAAACAACAATTGCAAATTGGATTTATTTAAATTTAAGTTTCAAGCGTTGTTGTTTTGTTTTCCATTATGTTTGACTAATAAGTTTTTGACGGGTTCAGAATATATTAATTCTGAGTTGAATTGCAAAATTTCAAGTTGATTCCTCTTTTCGTGATTTTTTTTTAGAATTTTTTTAAATCGCCGATTGCAAATTGATTTTATTTAAATTCAAGTTTCAAGCGTTGTAATTTTGTTTTTTGTACAGTTAGGCTAATCAGTTTGTAGTATGTTTAAACTACATTACTTCTGAGTTGAACTACAAAATTTGAAGTTGATTCCTCTTTTGGTGGCTTTTAAAAAGCAAACTATAACGACAATTGCAAATTGAATTTATCTATATTTAAGTTTCAAGCGTTGTTGTTTTGTTTCTAGTCAAGTTAGACTAATAATTTTTTGACTTGTTGAAAATACATCCATTCTGAGTTGAATTGCAAAATTCCAAGTTGATTCCTCTTTTCGTGATTTTTTTAAAAAATATTTAAATCGGCGATTGCAAATTGATTTTATTTAAATTCAAGTTTCAAGCGTTGTAGTTTGTTTTTTTGTAGAGATAGGCTATTCAGTTTCTAGTATGTTTAAACTAGATTAATGCTGAGTGTAACTGCAAAATTTTAAGTTGAATCCTCTTTTGGTGGCTTTTAAAAAGCAAATTTAAACAACAATTGCAAATTGATTTTATATAAATTTAAGTTCCAAGCGTTGTTGTTTTGTTTTTAGTCAAGTTAGACTAATAAGTTTTTGACGTATTGAAAATACATTAACTCTGAGTTAAATTGCAAAATTTCAAGTTGATTTCTCTTTTTGTGATTTTTTTAGAATTTTTTAAATCGGCGATTGCAAATTGATTTTATTTAAATTCAAGTTTCAAACGTTGTAGTTTTGTTTTTTGAAAAGATGGGCTAATCAATTGCTGGTATGTTAAAACTAGATTAATTTTGAGTGGAATTGCAAAATTTGAAGTTGATACCTCTCTTGGTGCCTTTTTGAAAAAAATATTAAAACAGCGATTGTAAATTGGATTTATTTAAATTTAAGTTTCAGGCGTTGTTGTTTTGTTTTTAGTTAAGTTAGACTAATAAGTTTTTGACGTGTTGAAAATACATTAACTCTGAGTTGAATTGCAAAATTTCAAGTTGATTTCTCTTTTCGTGATTTTTTTAGAATTTTTTAAATCGGCGATTGCAAATTGATTTTATTTAAATTCAAGTTTCAAGCGTTGTAGTTTTGTTTTTTGTAAAGATAGGCTAATCAGTTTCTAGTATGTTGAAACTGGATTAATTCTGAGTGGAATTGCAAAATTTTAAGTTTATTCTACTTTTAGTGATTTAAAAGAATAAATTTAAAACAATGATTACAATTGGATTTATTTAAATTCAAGTTGCAAGCGTTGTTGTTTTGTTTTTCGTTAAGTTAGACTAATAAGTTTTTGACGTGTTGAAAATACATTAATTCTGAGTTGAATTGCGAAATTTCAAGTTGATTCCTCTTTTAGTGATTTTTTTAGAATTTTTCAAATCGGCGATTGCAAATTGATTTTATTTAAATTCAAGTTTCAAGCGTTGCAGTTTTGTTTTTTGTAAAGATAGGCTAATCAGTTTCTAGTATGTTGAAACTAGATTAATTCTGAGTGCAAATGCAAAATTTCAAGTTGATTCCTCTCTTGGTGGCTGTTAAAAAGCAAATTAAAACAGCGATTGCAAATTAAATTGATTCAAATTTAAGTTTCAAGCGTTGTTGTTTTGTTTTCCGTTAAGTTAGACTAATAAGTTTTCGACGTGCTGAAAATACATCAATTCTGAGTTGAATTGCAAAATTTCAAGTTGATTCCTCTTTTCGTGATTTTTTTTTTAATTTTTTAAATCGGTGATTGCAAATTGATTTTATTTAAATTCAAGTTTCAAGCGTTGTTGTTTTGTTTTTTGTAAGGACAAGCTAATCAGTTTCTACTATGTTAAAACTAGATTAATTCTAAATGTAATTGCAAAATTTTAGGTTGTTGATTCCTCTTTTGGTGGCTTTTAAAAAGCAAATTAAAACGATGATTGCAAATTGATTCTATATAAATTTAAGTTCCAAGCGTTGTTGTTTTGTTTTTAGTCAAGTTAGACTAATAAGTTTTTGACGTGTTGAAAATACATTAATTCTGAGTTGAATTACAAAATTTCAAGTTGATTCCTCGTTTTGTGATTTATTTAGAATTTTTTAAATCGGCGATTGCAAATTGATTTTATTTAAATTCAAATTTCAAGCGTTGTAGTTTTGTTTTTTGTAAATATAAGCTAATCAGTTTCTGGTATGTTGAAACTAAATTAATTCTGAGTTAATTTACAAAATTTCAAGTTGATTCCTCTCTTGGTGGCTTTTAAAAAACAAATTAAAACGACAATTGTAAATTGAATTTATTTAAATTTCCAAGTTTCAAGCGTTGTTGTTTTGTTTCTAGTTAAGTTAGACTAATAAGTTTTTGACGTGTTGAAAATACATTAATTCTGAGTTGAATTGCAAAATTTCAAGTTGATTCCTCTTTTCGTGATTTTTTTTTAGAATTTTTTTAAATCGGCGATTGCAAATTGATTTTAATTAAATTCAAGTTTCAAGTAATTTAAATTTTTGAACATCAACCCTAAAACTCTTGTTGTTTACCAGAAACTAATACAGTGACAGTGATGAAAGTTAAAATGTATATGTAGGGTGGGTGGGTGGCCTCTATCCCACCCTCCAATCACTACATCATCAAACAGGGTTCTTGATATGGTTTTTTTAATACGGGCAACTCTTCGTCATATATTTATGTGTTATTTAAAACGAATACTTTTTATTTTTAATTCCTCAGGCGTGAGTAAAGGGTTGACCATTCTCTGTCTACCTGCGTGTGCATTTTAACGTGCATGACCAACACAAATACCAAAGCGTGGACCGTCTTGCATTTAAATATTGACTCTGGTGTCCGCGCCCATGTTTTCGTTCGCCATTATTATTATTATTATTATTTCCCTTGTCCATTCGTTAAAGCAAATAAGCTGCTTATGCAAATACATAGTCTACACCGTAGAAAATAATGGTGCACTTTAATTAAACACAGCTATTTATAAACCACTTATGTGAGGATTAAAATTATTTTGTTCATCCTGATTACTTATTTATACTGTATTTTCAATTTCTAACGTTATTTCCGTTGTTTCTCTATGTGACAGGTGAAAAGGATCCATCCGTCCTTTCTCATCTATTCTATTTCCGAGGCCGCGTAAATAAATAATCACGTCAGGAAACTAAAGATGAAATATCTATAACATTTATAATTTTCAATTCGTTACTATCGAATCATCATCATGACCTTGCCGGTATATTTTTCGCGCTTCCGGAAGGACGTAGGGCCGCGACCTTCGCAAATCTTAAAATCGATAACAGCAGATTGCCTTTCTGTCGTCTTCCGGTGATGAATGCTTCGATATCTCACTTAAATTCACCGCTTTTATCGTTTTAATGGTGTTAACATTACGGATGGACGGTTTTGATATTTAGCGTTATTTTTATATATAAAAATGAATTGCGTGTTTTAAACTAAGCGGTAATTTGTCTAATGGCAGGGATTTAGAAGCTGAACATATCCAGATTGCGTTTTAATGTTGTTTTCTTTCTAACTTCCGCTATTACATTCGAAAAGAACAAAAAGCAAAATCATTGCGTTATTGCGTAAGTTTTCAACTCGTTCAATAATTAATTCCCTTGTTGAATCGTCTTGTTCCACGTATGGATTATTTAGGACGTAATCAAATTTCAAAACCTCACCTACTCTCTAGTCTACCTAGCTTTAATTAGTCACACGTACGACGTACAGGTGTACCTGCCCATTGTGTCTCTGACACCCATAATAAACTCGACAGAGTAATTCATGTAATTAATATAAATTGCACATTACTACAAAACAATAACTTACATAATTCAACATACTGAGTACGTCTATGTAATTTGATTTATTCACACCACCTAGATTGTATTAATTTCATCATCTTAGCCTATCTTTACCAAAAAACAAAACAACGCTTGGTAACTTTTATGGAAGGCTTATCCAGTTGGAAAAAAGTAAGATCCATGTTTTAACTTTAATACCTTCCATACGCGTTGCTAATGGTCATTAAATTAATTAAGAATTTACGACTGTAGGTGGTGGAGAAGAAATTACGTTTGCATAATGCGTCGCTTCGAGTTATACAAGAAATGGGGATAAAAATGTGAATGATGTGGGTATACAGTGTAATACGGCTTTAAATAAATAATAATTACAGGTGTTACCGGTGTAGGAAATTAGAATTTGCAATTTGTTTATACGACGAAAGTTTAACGCAACATTAACGTTATTTATATAATCACGGTTATATTGGCCTTTCGAAATTGTTAATCACTTACACTTTCAAACGACTTGTTGTGCGTTATTACGTAAAAGTTTTGTAAAGAAAAATGCATTGATTTTTTCGTCAAATATTAGAATAATAATCAAAAATTTAAGTCAGATACTCGAGGATGTTAAATTGATTGGAGGGTGGGATAGTGGCCACCCACCCACCCTACATATACATTTAAATTCAAGCTAAAACACTGCTTTAAAATATTTGAAGGTCATTAATTAACACTGCTGATGTTTTTAAAAAACCAAACTAATGATTACGAAGGATGTAAAAATACATATTCGGATAATCTGTAACCTCTATCCTGTTTATAAATTCATGGATACTTTCATTTAATATATAAATCAGCAGGATCTAATCAGGATTAATAATACGCACAATTAGTAACAAAAATAACTTTTATTAACTACAAACGAAATATATCTTTTAATAAAGTAAAAAAGACAACTTCCGAAATAAAGCCACAGTTTGCAACACAACGTGGCACATACGTCATTTGTTTTAGCTATACATACGTGCAATCTAATTACACAAATATTGTTACGATACCTTCCACACTTCCTTTCCTTCTACGTAGTTAATCATCTATAGCTATTTGGGCACAGTACGTTAATTAAATAATAAAATTCGTGACTGCAATTATAACAAGTGGATATTAATAAATAAAATTATAAAAAATTATTATAAATTTGAAATAAGTTCAAACACTATTTGTTATTCCTCCAGTGGCGTAGATGTTTAATTCTTGCTTTATAATCCAAGGATAGCTGGTTCGAGTCTCGATTGACAAATTAATTTAACCCCCTTCTCTATTTCAACAATATAACTAGGTCCTATTGTCCACTCGCAGTTATTTTAATATAAACATCCATTTATAAGAAAAAAGTAAGGTTATGTTTATATAAATAATGTTACGGACCTTATTGGTTTAAAAATAAAACCCTTACAGATAAAACAAGTTAATGTATGTGCCAGGTTGTACACGATTAATCGCACGTGTGCAGTAAAACATAAAACATTTAAAAAAAAAGAACGAATAGGTTAAGGAAAAATTAGAGCGATTGTAACAAGTGTAAAAAACGCACACAGAGTAAAAAAATACACGTCTCGTCTCTAAGAAAATAGTTACTCTTCCGTTTTAAAGCCATGGAAATAGACAGTGAGAAAATAGCCAATTTTTAACAACAATCGAAAACGTATTTACACTTATTTATATATATATATGAAAACACTCCGTGTTACTTAAAGCTACGAGAGAAATTATATCAACAGGGGTTGGGGGAGGCCGCTTGATGCAAGCAGCCGTTTAACAAGTCGATAGGTAATGACATTGATGTGGGATGCCTCGTATGTGAAAAGGTGCAACATTAAGAAAGTATATATATATAATCAGAGGGTTACGTAAAGATAGATTTGATAATTACACAGAAAATAATTAGTGAAAGAAAGTGTTACCATTATTTTCTATGTAAGTATATATATATAACCATACACCCTTTAAGAGTGTAGAGTTTTAAGATAAATAAATGTAGGAAATACTGATGTATTAAAAAAACTAGTGAAATTAGTAATATAAGAGTAGAAACTAGTAATCTGTTAATGAATTGATAACTAGTGCCATATTTAAGATGCATTAATATAAACCATGATTTAATTAAGACATGCTACCTTAAGCAGTATAGAAATGTTATTTTGTGTTTTTACGACTAACCCACACCTATTTAAAATCATAACAATCATTGTGATCACTCACAATTACCTATCAGTTTTTTTTCTTTAATAATTCATAGCTGGATAATTCTGTGTGATGATGTTGGTCACATTTAAGAGTGTTAAATAATTTTCGCACAACGAATTACCCATTAATATTGTATACGTTAGTGCACTCACACCGATTAACAATGAAATTAAAGTAACGATCCAAACGGCAGTGTGCTTTTAGAAAATAATCCCGAATAGAAAAAGGTTTTACACGTACATATATATAAAATACTCTTCAGGTAGACTTTATAAAATTTGGCCAAATTTCACCTATTCAAATGGCTAAAATCGTTAAACTCCTTAAATATATAAATAATTGCGTTATTATCACTATATTTCAACACTCCAGGCTCATGTGGATCGCCTTGCGCAGCAGCGCCTCCTCGTCCTCCTCCGCGTTGTTACACTGCAGGCTCATCTGCAGCGCCCTCTGTAACTCCTCGTCGTTGGGCACTGGTGGTTCGGAGTGGCCGCTCAAACTCATCTCGAGCGCCGCCTGTAAATCCCTGTCATCGTCGTAATCGTTCTCCACCGAATCGATTCGAACTGTGTGGGTGTGTGCGACGGGTTGCGGTTTCAACAAGTGGTCAGCGTCGCATTCGGGTAAGTTCCCGAACACCACAAAGATGGAGTAACCGTCGTTCTTCAACTGAGCGAGGAACAGCGATAAGTAAGTGTTGGATATGAGCTGAGGGCGTTTTAAAAGGGAATTCAGGTTGAACCACTGGTCGGCCAGTTTGCGGATGGTAAACCAATGGTCGCGGTAGTTGCAGATAAACGCCTGCATCTGACAAGGGTCGGAGAATACGTGTTTTACCCGTTCATCCGTACTGGAATAAGGCACTAATTCTAATCCCCACACCTCCAGCGCACTGCTTATCACTTGAACCGAAAAATAACCGCTGTCGTCCATGTTCCCCGACGGCTGCTTGATGAACTGCTGGTACTCCTCGCTCTCCTCCCCGCACTCGGCCATCCGAAGACGTTCCGCCTCGTCCATGTTCTGGGCCAAGGTACTAAGGTCCACGGGCGTAAAATACGGCCCTTGGAGCAACGAGTTTAAACAGTGTTGAGCACACAATGATCCCTCTTGCTAAAACAAAAAGAAACTATTAATTAATCTATCAAAACTAGAATTAATACCTAGAAAAAATAATCGAAATCAAAAGAAAATTCACAATTTAGATTCCTAATCTCAATCCATCAAAACTATCTTGAAAATTTAGATATCTAACCTCAAACTGTCAAACCTGTCAGAATTTAGATGTCTAACCGTAATCTGTCAAAACGACAAACAATATTTCAAAAACCATTCATATCAAAAGAAACCAATATAGACGATAGGGTTCTAACCTGAATATGTCAAAATTTTAAAAAATCATAAAATTCAATAGGAAACAATATCGAAAATTTTGATATCTAACCTCAATCAAACTAAAAAGCCAAAAGAAGACAACCTCAATCTATCAAAACTGTAAATAATACGTAAAACTCTATCGACATAAAAACTGCTTTCAGAAAATAGATTTCTAACCTTAATCTGTTATAAATATAAGTTATACTTTCAAACCTATTGACATTAAAAAAAACAAAATCAAGCTTGTGATAGAATTAAAATTTCTAACCTTAATCTGTCAAAAGAGTAATTAATTTTTAAAAAATTATTAAAATCAAATGGAAACAAAATAGAGCTCGCTTCGAAACCTAAAATTCTAAACTGAATCTGTCAGAACCTTGACCTTGAAATCAAAAGAAGACAAAACTGTGAATTTATAATTCTAACCTCAATCTGTCAAAACTTAATCCTTAAAATAAAAATATTATCGAAAGAAAACAAAACAGGGTTCACTCGAGTCATTACACTACTAATAATTCTGGCACAATATTGATAATAAAGTCTGTAGTATTATAGAAGAATCAAGAACTACGACTGGAAAGACTTTGGCAGTTCGTTCTTTGAAAATATCACTCGAAAAAAGTTACTGTTTGCCAAACTTTCAGCCAAAGGTGGCGAGTCTTACACAATGTTTTTAAAAATTTTGTACATAAAATATATTGGCTGCGTTATGTGACCCCCTGCATTTGTATTTGACTTTAATGATTGAAATACACCCCAAAACACTGATTGAATTTAGTTTTGAGTAAAAATCCCCATTCGATGAACTTCATTCATCCTCCTCTTGACTATAATTGGCTGCAGATTTTATTTTTCTCACGATTTATCAGAAATAAGCTGCAGATTATAAATAAATGAATAAATAAGAACATTTCTTTAATTACAAACAGAAACAATCAAAGTTAATTGTAACAATCTTACTTATTCATTTGTTGTTGCATATACACAACTACCAACATTGTCAATAAGATTATTTGATTAAAATTTGGAATACATTTCATAACAATTAACCATTTGCGCTACGATGAATAATATAACATACGGTAACATTGACGTGTGTGGCACATCTTTATAGCGCAAGTGGTTAATTTAAATGTGTGGTAAAATGTAAACAAATGAATAAGTAAAAATCTTGTTTTTAGTAACAAACTGAAACAATTAAAATTAATCACTCATTTGTTACATATAAACAACTGATAACAATGTCAACAAGACTATTTAAATCCGACGTATACAAAATTGTTTGGAGATGATTTGCACCAAATATCATTACTCACAAGCTAAATATAGAACTGACCGTGTACTAAACGTCCGTTCATATTTCTACGTTACCTCCAATAACGAAGAAAATCCAAATTTAGGTATTCCCCCTGTTGTGTGCGTTCACTAGTTTGTTGTTTTGTTTGCAAAAAAAAACTGCGGAGACTAGGGCAAACTGTTACCCGACCTACCTTTTCGTGGAAAATCGCTTCCATGTTGGGCCTGCACCGAGGGCGAGGAGCCTGCCTGCAAATACCCCGGATCGCGTCTTATTGAGTGCCGTCGCGGGCAAAGTAAATCATGACGGTGAAAATAAACCTCAAAATTTGACGTTTTCAAACAGCGACCATTTTTGTTTTGGGTCGGCGGCGTACGCGACCAATAACGGCTATCATAAATTAAATATTATTTCTACATATTGTTGATAACTAAAAAGTGCGAAATTAATAGCTAATAAAATTTACTTGTACATAAACGTTATGTTTGAATGATTGCGTTAATATATGTTATAATTGTAATCGTGGTTTTGTTACCGTGTTCGGTTTTATACCATCAATCATTTATATGTTTATTCCTTACATATTTATTTATCGATAACTAATTTTTATAGTTTCTTTTTTATTCAAATTTGTACCGTATTAAGATGAACCACGTAGAAAACTACATTTTTATATTAATTGACCCTTATGTAGGCAACTTGGTATACACATATAATCATAATTATGGTTGCAACCGTTACTATGTGGTAATTCATAATGAATATTGAATAAAACAAGTTTCAACCACTATAATTATAGTGGTTTTAACTACTATAATTAAAGTGGTTAGTGTTTTATTTAGTGTTCATAAAAAATGTTTTTAAATTACCTGAAAATATTATCAAAACTTGAAATATTATTTTTACATATTGTTGATATTAACTCATATAAAATTTGCGAAATAAATAGCATAAAATATCTTTACATTTGAATGATAGTATTAATATATTTTATAAATTGTAATTTTCGTTTTCTTGCCAACCGTGTTCGGTCTTATTCCTTCGTAGCCAGCAACCATTTATATTATTATTTCTTACTTATTGATAACGAATGCTTATAGCTTTTTATTTAAGTTGATATAATATTAATATGCATCACGTAGAAAATACATTTAAATTTCCTTCTATAAAAGTAAAATATTTATCTGTATAGGCAACCTAATAACATTTTCGAAACCAATCTGTAAAAGTAATGTTTTACCCTTAGACCTTAGACCATATAAGCTTATATGGTCTAAGCCTTAGACCCTTAGACCATTTATACTTCTATTCTAAGCTTAGACCATATAAGCTTAATATAATAATATAAGTATAAATGGTCTAAGGTTTTACCCAATTGAAACTTATTTACAGAGAATCCTTTAGTTTACTAAATATAATGTAGATGAAATTATATTGTTTTACATATACATTGTTGTTTTATCTTTTCTAAAATTTAATTTTGTTTTTATTATAAATTCGATAATTATTATTAAAAATTCTTTACTTATTTTGGAAACTTTTTAAATAGGCAACCCAATAAATACATTTTCAGAACTAATTTATGAATACTATGTATATTAAATATAACATTTACTATAATATATCGCCCTACATATATATTTATTTAATGTTATTATTATTTTAATTTCTTTTATAGTTTGGATAATTGTTTATATTTAATTGTGTAGTTATTTTATGTTTTGCAGTTGGTATCCTTGCCGGATATGTGCGAGCGGTTTCTGTTGCGTTCGTCCTTTTCTCGCGTCGACATCTTGACAGCGTGCTGTGTTTGGAGCACCACGTGCCGAAAGTCTCTAAAACTTTATAGGAAATGGATAAACCAGTAGTATTGGCCCGCGTGATCCGCGTCTTGGGGCGTACGGGATCCCAGGGACAGTGTACCCAGGTCAAAGTGGAGTTCATCGGCGAGCAGAACCGTCAGATCATCCGCAACGTGAAGGGGCCGGTGCGCGAGGGCGATATTCTCACACTGCTGGAGTCTGAACGTGAAGCCAGGAGGCTACGATAATTTTCTGTATGAAGTAAGTATTTAATATTTAAGCTGTCTTTATATTTTATTTTTGTATTTAGTATTTTTTTGTTTCGTTTGTTTAGTGTCCACATGTTTTGTTTTCGCCACCATGTTTTTTTTAATAACATATTTTCTTTTCCGCGTCGATTTGATTCCTTTAATTATACTGTTTGATCATAGTCTTTTTATTAAGCTTTCATTAAACCTTTATTAAGGGAAGTTAATTCTAAATTTTAACTGTATGTTTTGAAACAATTGCTAGTTATTTGATTTCCACCGAAACTAATTTTTATTAATCATATTTATTAAAAATTATTTGGTTATAATTTTGGTCTTTACTTCTTCAAAAATAACTTAAATATGAAGATTCAAGTAACATTGATTATAACCTACAATAAGGTAGGCACTTGACACAAGTTTAATATTTTGTATGGATTATATCTATTTGCATAATATAATTTAAGAATTTTTGACTTCATTTGAAGCTGAGCTTTTTATCTATTGAGCATATGTTAATGCAAAAATACTGGTGTATTGTGAATATAGTAGATTAATAAATATACTTTGTTGTTATCAACAATTTCAATTATTGTTTGTTTTATTACTGTTTCACAACATCATCAAGTAGATGTGTCTGTTTTGAAAATCATTAGATACCCCTTGGTAACTTAAAAAAATGATAAGAAAATTATATTATTTATTTGTTAATAATCCAGCAAATAGTGGTATGGGTTTGTTATAATAATGAAAAAAGTAGTAGAGGTAAATGGGGTATTTTAAGACTAGTACATTGATTTTATTAAACTTTTTATTAAATATAAATAATACACTTACGTGTAAAGAAAGGATAAAACAGTGTTATTTATAATGATTATATTTCACACGATACTTATCATTCATCTAAACTTATTAGTTTGTGTTTCATAATTCAATTAGGCTGTTGTAGGATATAACTATGTCATAGTTGCTTGTAAGATAAATTAATTTATTATTTACATTTATTTGTATATGTTCTAATGCAATTTTATTGTTTTTTTACAGATCGACAACATTCTAGCTGTAAATCCAATTTTTTCAACACCTACATTATTTAAAGTTTTACATTGTTTACAAGAAATGTTCTATAAAATATAGAATTTTCCAAACACTTTATTTTTTTATACCATGTGCCACCAATACACCATCCACAAACCATCCTTTAACCTACCAACATTTAACGATAAGGTAAATTATACTAAAAACTAATTTTAACAGCATGTTGAAGAGCAATTAGTTCCTCTATAATTGAAACTCTTTCTTTACTGATACAATATTAAACACTTATTTTGCTAAAAGAGGTGCTACAAACTGTAAACCTATAGATTTTCATAGAGATTTTGTATGGTGTAAGTTAGAGGATTTAAACATTACTTTAATTATGTTTGTTATTTTGTGTGATGCATAATTGAAGATGGGGACAAGTTCTTATGTGTAATTTATGTTGATTCTACATGTTAATTAACGCTTTATACCAACTACTCTGCAATTATTTCTTCATAATTTACGTTACAAATATTACTATGAATTTTTATTAATAATATAAAATTTATTTTTTAATAAATTGGCAACATTGCGTCTATTAATGACATGACATAACCTTCATTTTCCGGTCACCACATAACATAAAATTTTACACTTATTGAACTCTGTATTGAACGATTTATATATGATAAGATGGTATTTAAGTGCCAGGAGGATAGTTTCTTGAAAGAGGTGAATGCTCAGATTAATTTCTATTCATAAATTACGACTGTCATCTCCACAGTTTTCATCTGAAGTGGTGTCATGCTCTCCGGCCAAGTTTGTCACCACAATCGATGGAAAAAGGACGGAGGTCGATGGCTACGAGGTGATATGTAAGGATACGATATTATTCCCTGAGGGAGGAGGACAGGTAAACATATTGTTACAAAATAAGCTGTATTTATTTATTTAGAGTGATGGGGCCGATCCTTTAAAGTAACAAGCTCGTTTACACACAAATCACACGGCAGAAGGACCACGTGGTCGATAGCCAAACACTACTAACTTTATTAACGGGATACATTTGAAAAAAATATAAAATCTCCTTGAATCAAATCGATTATTTTAATTTGATAATTGAGACTTATCTATCTATCATGAATACCGATCTAGTTTATCTGATGATAACTTAATAAATATTAATTTTATTTCTTAGTCTATTTAAGAACTATATGTTGAACATCATTCAGACTAAAAGGCAAAAGGGTTGATTTAATTTCAATCAACAGTAAAAGGCATATATCAATAATAATAAAAAAATCTTGAATATAATGTAATTATTTAACAAAAAAAAATGAAAGAATTGTTTTAACAATTATCTTTAAAAAAGTGAGATCTTATATTTTAAATTAGCACAAAACAAATAATTTATTGTCTTATCCAGATTTTTTTCCTACATCCACATATATTATCTTTGTTTTCAGTTAATCAAGTAGTTTCTTGTTATATACTTATTTCGATAACATTGTGAGGTGTTTTTTAGATTAGAGGTTCTTTATGTAAATTATTTCAGCCGTTTGATCAGGGATACTTAAATGACAAGCGGGTGTATCAGGTGACAAGGAAAGCAGACCAGGCCTTGCATTACCTAACAGACAGCTTCCAGCCGGGAGATGTGGTTCAACAGAAAATCGATTGGGACCGAAGATTCGATCACATGCAACAGCATTCTGGTAAGGTTAGGTTAAGAAAATAAAAACAGATTAATTTTTAATAGGAATAATGTACTCTCGCTTGAAATTTTTTTTTTAGTTTACTTTTTTCATAAATTGGTTGATTATATAATGAAGTAAGTCTTTAACTCCAGTTTATAGGGTTAAATTATAGTCATAATAATTAGTGTATAAATGTGTGTTTTTAAAAATTTATTATTTAAGATGTTCTTGCCAGTAGGACCCAAACTTCTTGACATGTGATATTAAAATAGAGTTTTATAGAGTAATTGTAAATTTAATTCTACTTGTAACTATGCAATCCAATATACATACAAATTGTTTGATATATTATCTATACGCTTAGATTGAAACAATAATAATAAATGAAACTTAATTAAGCACTTTACTATTTAAAAAATATAGTTATAGAATAATATCACTTACATGATTTACATTATTTTCACAATGATAGATTAAACTAGATAGATTTGCGAAATTATTAGATTAATTAACTGTGAAGAAAGTGTTTATTTTTTCATAAATAATTTCTAGATGTTAGCCTGCATATTATAATTGTAAAGTTTAACTATTTCATAATGAAAAATGGTGATGTGGCCATCATAGTAGTTTCCCTATATTTTACTCGAAAACTATGAGGTTTACGAAAAAATGTTATTCATAACAATTTGTTCACTTTTAAATTCTCTATAAATATTTATTATAAAAATTTCATGTAGCTCCTATAGTTTATTAGCAATTGGCAAAAAATATCAAAATTTTCAATTTTGATTTTTTTTCTCGATAGTTAATAATTTTACGAAAAAATGTTCAAATAAAACTTGTTCAGTTTATTATCCCCTTAAACTTTTGTTTGAACCGTTTTTTAAAATTTTTTATATTTAGAGAAATATCGCGAATAAACCAAAAAACGCCTCGAGTAAACATACACTTCCGGTTTATAAATATTTACCAAAAGCTTTTCAGTTCCAGTTTTTAACGATAAAACCTTAAGTTTAAAGTTTCATCTCAATACGATGTTTCGTTTTTGAGATACAGCGCCCACCGACAGACACACAATTTTTTTTTCCAGAAATTAGTGCAATGGATTCAGGGGACCCCAAAACGGATATTTCCGCAAAAAAAAATTTTGAAAAAAAAATCACGAAAACAATAGTCCTCCTATATATACTATATAGGGAAACTAAAAACGTACCAAGGGTTACAATATTGCATTGAACATTTAACTCAATTAGTATTACAAGACTCTTAAGATATAATCAGAAAATCTGTTTCACTTTCATCTAAAGAAATTTAATGTCGCATGCTAAGTATGCAACCAAATTCACAAACATAATCAACTATAAGGGTTTTTTCCTGTTTCAAATATATTAATTGCTATGTACTGATATATATTTTACTATATCACAAAAGAATTTATTACCAAACGTAAATGAAAGACGAATTGATTAAAAACCTTTTTTTTGATCAAGACGTGTTATATTATGGGTAAAACATGGTTTCAATTAAGCCACATTTCATTTTTAGATGCAATTAGATAATAAAAATGTATTTTTAAGAGATAACAGCAGACAGACAAACAGATAACGAATGTCAGTTGACAGATAACAATGTAATATGTAATTTATACAAAATAGTGACAACTGACAGATATAAATATAAATTACAAACGAAAACCGAGATAGAAATTATTTAAAAAAATCCTATATAAATTGTCTAACAGCTAACTAATGACTGTAGACAGGTGATATATGACAAAAAAGATAAAAGTAAGTCAGATGATAAATTATATTTCATAGATAACATGATAACTGTTAGATAAAAGATGACAGACAGCGGATAATGAATGGCAGTTGACATTTAACAGATGACAGCCCACATACAGATAATACTGAAATATGTAATTTATCAAGAGTAGTGACGACTGACAGACAGACAGTAGAATACAAATAAAAAGTAGGCAGAAAAACAAATGCAAACTCTTCTTTTATTTGATATCTAACATACAACTATATTGTTTGTCATCTTTTATACAAACAATATACTTATATGTTAGACATCAAATAATAACTTTTGGATAATAGATGACAAATAACAATTGACAGTTAACAGCTCACAGATGACAGCAAATAGACAAACAGATGACAATCAAATATGTAATTTCTAAAAAGTAATGACAACTGAGAGACAAAAAACTCTTCTTTTTACCTATCACATCATCTATCTAACAGCCAACTTTAAGTCCTTTACGTCAATAAGTAATTTATTGAATTGACGAGACGGATACATGATGAAACTCCATAACAAATTGAAATAAAACAACACAGTTGGGAGGGTTTCACATTTATTGTTGAACACTGCTGCTTCAACAATAAATGTGAAACCCTCCCAACTGTGTTGTTTTATTTCAATAAGTAATTTGTTTTGTAGCCTTAATAAGACTCATTTGTTGTAGATTTACGAAATGTTTTCGGGAAGTTAGATCATTAATACTATAGTATTTCAATGATTTTTGTTAGATATGCAACCTAATGTACACTCTGACAAATTTATTCTCGGTGTTGAAACATAAATTATGATAATGGTAATCTGCGTACTGACATAACTTGCTTATTTTCTTATTTGTTTCATATCACAAGATTATTCAAGAAAACAATAGCTTTTCCAAAAGATGAAATTTAATTTTGCCTGAATGTATGCAACCTAATAATCATTCCAGTTACTAAATTTTGATTGAAACTCAAACACTTTCTTCACAATTATGCGCTGATAAATTATGTAGAAAATGTTTAATTTTGAATAGTCTGCAAACTGGTATATTTTATTCATAGTCACAGCAAGTTAAAAATGCAACTGATACATGATTTAAATAGTTATCTATATATATTCATTTGCCAAACCAATAAATAATTCCCAAGAAATAATTTTTTCTCAAAAGGATTTTACCATATGTATGCAACAAACATACGTACTTGTGTTACTTTATATTACATGATTATTGAGTTAATATTTTTTGTTGTTGCAGTGATACTATTTTACTTCAAATATATTAATTTATACATACAAACATAATATAATTATGTCAAAAAGTTTCTTCATTTATTTTTGACGTCGTGCCTATTAGAAAATACCAGGAAAACACAGTACCTTCTAGAAAAATAAAATTGAAATTCTACACATAAAATAAAACATTGTTTTGAACTTCAAAACATTCGTTATAAGGTGCTTCACCTTCTTCATTCCATTACAATATGTAACAGTGTTAATTGCAAAATGTTTCAGGTCAGCACTTGATTTCTGCATTACTCGAAACCAGATTCAATTTGAAAACTTTGTCCTGGTGGATGGGCGAGGAAGACTCGTACATAGAACTCGGTATATTGAACGTTTTACTATGTAGATTTATGCAAACTGTCAGGCGTTGAATTTTAGACAGTCCGACTGTAACAACCGAACAGATCCAAGCCATCGAGTCCACTTGTAACGATTTAATCCGTGCTGCTACAAAAGTGAGCGTCAAGGTGTATGGAGAAGACACTCCTCCAGAGGAATTAGATGAGGTATTTGGAATAGTACAGATAAAAGCCCCTAGTTGGGCCCATTATACACTATTTGGTATAGTAAATGCGTGCTGTCCTTTCTTAAATAATTTGGAAAAATTTGAAGTTTGATAGATTAGAGAATATATTGTTTTGATAAATAGTAGAACATAATTATCAGATTTTAAAAATTTGACACATGGGGAAATTAATAAATTTAGAAGATTGGATAATATACTGTTTAACTAACCAATGAACAAGATTTATCAGATATAATAAATTTGACAAGTTTGAAAGTTAGCCAATAGAAATGAATGTATGAATCAATTATGACAAGTTTAAAAAATTTGCAGAATTTGACAGATGACAATTAATCAATCATTATGTTCAGTTAATGATTAAGTAATGATAATAAAAACGCGGTTAAATTGCTTTCTTCACAGTTTTAAAACATAATCTTCACATAACTTAAGAACACATTCATTTTAAGAAATGATTTTTAATAAAACTAACTATTAACTAGTGATTGCCACATGACTTTTCTTTTCCTCTGTCCTCCTTATGACACCCATTGAATCCGTATCCCTCTTCAATAACCTTGTCCATATTGCTTTCTCCACGCGCGTCTCTAGTCTACCCTCCAATGCTGCCATCTTTATTCTTCCTTTCCACACAATCGGCACATTCTCCCCTTTTCATTTATCCAACAACTGTTTCCCAATTCTTTGCTGACACATGTATAACTTGCAATTTAAGTAATGATTGATTATTGATTTAATTTCAAATTTATCAGGCGAGAAGTACCAGAGGACTACCTGATGACCACAAAGGTGACATCAGGGTAATCAATATTGAAGGTGTAGACACGAACATGTGCTGCGGCACTCATGTATCCAATCTGAGTCAACTGCAAGTCATCAAACTTCTACATTCGGAGAAAAGCAAGAGGAAAAATCAGTGCCTGCTGTATTTTCTTGTGGGAAATCGAGTTGTTAAAAAGCTGGCAGAGTGCTTGTCGAGGGAACAGAAGTTAACTGGATTGTTAAAGTAAGCTTTTAATTATGATTAAAGTAAGCATTAAGTAAATCAATTGAAATCCACCTATTAATAAAAAAATAACTCCCATAAAAAATGCTAAATGTAATTTATTTATTTCATTTGTCGAATTGTTTTCAGTAACGGACCTAAACAACACGTCGAGCTAGTCGACAACCTGTTGAAGACGGTGAAGGTCAATAATAAGAAATTGCAGGTGATTCTGAAGGAGGTGGCGGTGACGGATGCGAACAAAATCAAGAGCTTGAGTCCAAAACCCAAGTATTACTGTTTGCACCGGAGCCAGGCCGAGCCTGACTACATGAACGCCATCATTCGCGAAGTAAACTCCACCGAAGTGTTTCTGTTCCTGTCGACGGGTGACGAAAAAGAGGTCGGGAACATTGTGCTGTACGGTGACGAAAAATCGGTGGCCGATCTTGGAAACAAGTAATAATAATAATAATAATATTAGATTACCTAAAAATAAACAGTTAACAATTGTAATACTAAGGTGGATTAATCTATCTTGTTAAAAATACATATTGAAATAAAACAACATAGTTGAGAGGGTTTCACTTTTATTGATGAACACTGTAACATGTTTCACCACAGTGGCTTCATCAGGCAGATGAATAATTCAATGAATAATCTCTCAACTATGTTGTTTTATTTTAATTTACTAAGGAGTTTCATCAGTTCATCAATTCAATATACAAAAAAAATGTATCTCAAAGTAATGGCTTTAAGTATTAATCAAATTATATTACTAGTTTATTAAATGTATTTAGATTAATTAATATTTCTCATTTTTTAGGATATGCCAGTTGTTGAATGGGAAGGGCGCTGGAAAGGGGAACAAATTTCAGGCGAAGGTGACGGCAATGCGTAACCGGAGTAAGGTGGAGAGCCTCCTGCTGGATTATTTTAAAGACACCGCAGAGTCGTAATTATGTGAATTCGGTATTTACTTATTGTTTGAAGTTGTAAAGTTTTAAGGTTTAAGTGATTGAGGTTGTTTTCTTTTACATTACCTTATAAATGTTCCTGCTAAAAAAGATATTTATTTATTCATGATGAATTTTTGAAGTTCCTAAAGTATATTTTTTATTACCAAACTTTCGAAGAGCTCCTTTAAAATTCTACTTCAATACAGTTACAGATTTTTCTCTGGATTTAATCTCTCAGCAAAGGAGTCTAATGATATAATTAAGGGAATCCGATTAGCGCATAAAATATTTAAGTCTGTTTAGTGATTCTTGGAAGACTATTAAATTATTCACAAGGAATCGTTAATTGAGGTTTGATAGGTAAGCTGCTAATCGATGTTTAACGAAGTGTATTAGGTTGCCTAATGTGAAATTAATAATTACAAATTTAGTAAATTATTAGCTAATTTTCTACAACTTTAATACATTTTATTAATGTGAAATTGTTTTTTTATGTAAATAAAGTTTAAAGTATAATTTTTTACATTGTAATACTATTAATCATAAATATTATTTAAATGAAGAAGGAGACACGATTACTTTGTTTTACCACTTTATTTAAAATTATAGGTTTCGTCTACCAGCTAGTCATTATCAAACATAAACTTTACGTTTGATAATGACTAGCTGTAAGTAGTTAGTGTAGTTTTAAATTAAAGTGCTAAAACAAAGTCATCGTGTCTTATTTCTCTGTTATAATAATAATAAACTTTATTTAGCACTGTTGCTATATAAAATATAGTTATAAAATTATATTAAAGGTGTTCCATAAAGTAAATTCCTTCACAATTAAATATTATTTTAAAGTTAAATAAAGATGCTTGTCAATATTGTTACTAAGTAGTGGAAAAAATGAGACAATTTTTGTAGTATAAACAATTTATCATGTAATATAAAGAAGCAGTTGTAATTTCGCTGTGGTATAAAAGTATTGTTACCTTTTTTTATAATTATAATAATGTTAATACTTACAGTTGACCATTGATGATTCATTTGAATAATATTTGTTATTGATTTCTTGTGTGCGTAATTTTTTGAAAGTTCCTACAATCCCGACCATGTCGTGCAAGTGGCGTCATCTACCGGCAAGACCTGGCGATATTAAATCGACAAGCGAGAATCGTGTCCGTGAAAGCAACAATAGACGATCAGAGTGAGAGGGGTGCAGTGTCGTTTCAAGATGGCGGAGTAGTCGGTCCAGTGGGGTTGGTGTCGTCGCGATTTAGTGCTGTTAAAAAAAACTATAAAACCAATCGATAATAAGGATGTTTAGTGCGCCGCGATGCCCCCGTGTGTGCGATCCGGTAGTGTTCGCCGTGTGTGATATTATTATGTAGCCGTGTGCCATGTTTTGTTGTTGATAAAAAAATATATAGTAATAATAATAATAATAGTAAGTACCACCCTGGCCCCGTGCACCGTCGCCGCTATAACATTCGGTCGGGATTTGCCTGGCGACTTTCCGGATCATCTGGGTAATGACTGCAAACCATGGGCGCGCAGAACACCAAGGAAAAGACCATCACCTCCGGAACGCAATCTATAAGGACCACGAGAAATAGACCTAGACCTTCCAAAGATGGACGACAAATTGTATCGAATATCTTCACCGAACATAATGGTACGAATTAGTCACGTTAAACGTTCGTTTTTTATTCACCAAATATAAACAAATTCCGTTCGTCGATACAACACCCGCCATACTAGATCCGATCAACATATTGCCTCCATATTAATTGTTATCGGCGAGAAGGACTGGGAGCACGTACGGGATTACAATTAATTCGATAATATTATATACGTGTTCGTTCCCAAACCAGGCAGGCCCATACGTGTTCGGACTCGTCGTACACACACAATTACGGCCCGACACGACTAATAGTTTTCGCTTTTCCTCGCGACCATTTGCGTAATTTTACTCGTTCTTTTGTCACTGTTTTTGTGTGGCGGTGTAAATAATGTTTTGGGATCGATATGAATGGAACATATGTTCGTGCGTGTGTAATCAATCAATCGAATAAGATTAGAATTGGTTCGGACGTTGATAAGGATTGCGGTTTGGCCCCCCACTGCGAATGGTGTTTATATTATTAAAAATAGGTTATAAATATAATTATAGTTGAAAAGTTTGCTACGTCTACTTGATTTTAGGCATTCATTCATTTATATATACAGGGTGAACAAAAAAAAGTATTTGTGTTGGTTTTTTATGCACTAAACCAAAATTATTTGATGAATGTGATGGTGGTAAGCGTTAATATATCGCGAGTAATAAAGATAATAATTTACTTTGAAATATAGAATTACTTCAATTGATTTTTTTTTCGTGATTAATTATTGAATGTTTAACATCTTTAATTAGTTTCTGAAGTGGTATTTAATTGAGATAGTGCTTAAAAGATTTGAATATCAATTGTTTTTAAAAATTTCAATTGTTTTCTAAAGTGACATTCAATTGTTTTGGGTTTTTCGATGAAACTATATTTTTTATGTAATTTTCAGTTTCTTCATTAATATTAAATGCTTTATCGATTTTACACAATTTTTGCAAATTTCTTAAAAGTTTCAATTGTTTTCTTACATTTATTTGACCATTAGTGTAGTATTTTTCTTATTTTTCTATTAAATTACTTAGTTTTGTTACATTTTTTTAAACAAAAATTGTAAATGTAAATACTTTTGTTGGTTGTGTTTTGCAATTGCTTCTATCGATTGGCAAATATTTTTTTTAAATTTCGTTTTTTTTTTGATGACATCCAAATTTGAAATTTTTAAATATAAAATCTTAAAAATCTTAACTGTTTTTTGCAGTGACAATAATTTATTTTTTTAACGCTTCGTGCAATTTGAATATTTTTAAATTTTTTTAGAGAGAGATAAATTTATTTACAAATTTACAATAATTTACATAAAGTATAATTAATTTAGAAACATATAAATGTATTGCACTTTTCTTCGCTTCGTCCTCACCTCGAGGTTAGTGGGCATTTATTCCCGTCTCGGGAATTGTTTTAGGTTTTTCGTAAATGTTCAATCGAAGAGTCAATTGTGTTTCCTGTTACAAAATTCTAAGATTTTAAATTGTTACTCAATTATTTTTGTGCTTTTATAAAAAAAATCAATCGATTTTTCAATTGTTTTCGTTTATTGAGAAAGCAATTGTTTTATTTTTCAATTAAAATTCGTTTAATTGTTAACCCTGGAAAAGTTTTTGCCAATATTTAGCTTATTTTATCTATAGCCGTTCTTTTTAGTCTCCAAGAACTTCAATTATCTTCTGGAGTGACACTTGTTTTAGAGTTTTTCAAAATTTCAACTCTTGTTTTTAAAAAATTTAATTGTTTTCCCTCTAATTATCGGTTATCAAATGTTTTTTTTTAAGGATTTTAATTGGTGTTGCCAATTTTAGATGTCTTTGTTTTCATCAATTGTTTTGTTGTCTTTTTTATCAAGTGTTTTCATTAGTAAATGTTTTGTAAACTGCTCTTATCGATTGTCTTTTGTTATTTTTTGTAAATTTCTAATAATTTCAATTATTTTTTGGAACTACATTCTACTATTCTGGCGCTTTTATCAGTTTCTACTCTGTTAAAAAATTATCTTCAATTATTAGATGCTTTTATCTGCTTTTATTTGTTTGCCAATTGTCCATTTTTTTTTACACAAATCTTATAATTTCAGTTGTTTTCAAAAGTGAGATTTACTTGTTTAAGCCCTTTTAACAATTTGTTTAAATAATTTCTAACACCTTTCATTTGCCCATTTTTAATTCGAGTAATTACAATTATTTTCTGTTCAGATATTCAATTGTTTTGGCGCGTTTACAATTTCAACGATTGTATTGATCGCAACTTTAAACTATAATAAACCGAATATTAATTTAATACAGCGTTATAAATCTTGATAATTTTTTTATTCTAGCGTACTCTTGACCTACCACAACGATTAATACAGTGACCCCTAGCGTACTCCCGACCTACCTTAACAATCTACGTATTGACCTAGGTCAAGAGTACGCTAGTAATTAAAAATTTCAAAATACATTCACAATAAACGTATTTTTGATATTAACAAAAAAACAATTGAAAAACCTTAGCAGGAAATAAATCAACAAGACTCTAAACTCTAAATAATGAAAAAATAAGTGCATTGTTAAAATTAATTGTAAAATTTTAACCCCAGCAGGAATTACTTTTAATTTGATTTTTTGATAGAATTCTAACTAGTTCAATGCAATTTTTCAACTGTTTTTAACAGGTTTTTCAAATTTTAAAATATTTTAGAAATTTTATTTGTTTGGTACAGTTCCGAGTGTATTTAAGTTTTCAACTGTTTTTCCTACAAGTTGAGGACAAAAAACAGTTTTTTTTATTGTTTTCTTCTTGGAATTGGAAGTTTGTAGTAAATTTTAAATGTTTTTTTTTTAAGAAACTTTTCAATTCAACCGTTAAAAAAAATCAGTTGGTTTTTAATTTTAAAAAAAATGAGCACGTTTCAAGCTGATAAAACTTTTTTCTTTGCATTTTTGTCTTTCTATCAATAATATTTTTGCTTTAAGAAGATTTCTGTTTTTTCTTTGTTCTTGGATTTTTTAAAAATATTTCAACTGTTGAGAATTTTTATTAAATGTTTTTTCAATAGAATACCAACTGTTTTTAATTTAACTTTAAACTGTTAGCAAATTCAATTGTTTATTTTTTAAAGGAAAAATTCAACTCCTTTGAAGAAAATTTTTCAAATGATTTGTTTAGAAAGTTTTCAACTGTTTATTTCTCCCACCCATTTTGAATTGTTTTGGTTTGAAATATTCAACTGTTTTAAAATAACACTTCGTATTTTTACCCTTTTTTATAAACTTGTTTAATTTTTCTTTGAAAATTTTTGTTTTGTTTTTCAGCAAATCATCAACTGTTCCAATAATTTTTGAGTAATATAATTGTTTTCAAATAATTTCAGTTGTTTTCTTAAAATAAAATCCCGACTATTTTTACCTAATTTTTTTAAAAATATATTATCAGGAAGTTTGAATTTTGAATTTATTTTCAATTGTATTTTTATACAACTGTTTTTTTTTTAGAAAGTTCTGTTTGTTTTAGAAAGATGCTGTTTTTTGTCATATTCATTTGTATTTATTGTTGTAGAATTCTGTCTATTCTTTAAGAGAATTCTAAACTCTTAGAAAAAAGGTTGATTTATTTAAAAAAATTGAGTGTTTTAATTTCAATTGTTTTCTTCATAAAATTTTACAATTACTATCCGAAAGTTTTGAATGGTTTTTCCTATTAGTTTTCAATTGTTTTTTTAAATACAACTGTTTTTGAGAGAGTCTGTTTTCTTAGAAAGATACCGTTTTTTTCTTATTCATTTGTATTTATTGTTTGTAGAATTGTAACTAATTTTTTAAGAAAACTCTTGTTAGAAAAAATTTCAAATTATTTGATTAGAAAATTTTCGATTGTTTACTTCTCTTAACAATAATTTAATTGTCTAAATTAAATATTGATTTACAGTATTGATGAAAACGCGCTCAAAGTAATTAATAATTTAATTGTTTTGTTTTGTAATATTCTGTTCTGAAGTAAGCTTTATTTTTTTTATTGGGAAATGTAGAACTGTTTTTATTAACAAGCATTTAATTGTAATTTTTCTAAAACAACAATCAGATTTTTAAGTAAATTTTGAACTATTTTTTTTTACTAAGAAAATTTCAAATGTTTTTTTTTGGAAGCGTTTCAATTTTTTTTAAGGATATTTTTCGCTGGTTATATTAAAAAACATTTAATTGTATTTTGTAAATCAATTCGTTTTTTTAAGTAAAATTTAACTATTTTTTGACTGCATTTTCCAAGAAAATTTCAATTGTTTTTTTTGTAAAAAATTCAATTTGTTTAAAACAATTTTTTGTACTAATAGTTTCAACTGTTTATTTTTGAACAAATTTTGTTTCGTGTTTAACTATTTTAATATTTCAATTTTTTTCAACTTAGCAAATCTCCCAATTTTTGAGAAAAGAAGAATTTTGAACCCTAATAGTTGTAATAAAGTTTTTTCAACTGGTCAAAAAAATTTAAGCATATTTCGAAATGATATTTTTTGACTTGCATTTTACTTCTTTGAGTAAGTTTCTAACCTTTTTTAATTGCTTTTTTAATATATCCAATT
This sequence comes from Ontholestes murinus, assembly GCA_963969525.1. Taxonomy (NCBI): domain Eukaryota; kingdom Metazoa; phylum Arthropoda; class Insecta; order Coleoptera; family Staphylinidae; genus Ontholestes; species Ontholestes murinus. The sequence continues at coordinate 76,159,312 of OZ018390.1, read as the reverse complement.
ATTTTGAAGCAATTGTTTTTCTAAAGGTTTTATTAACTATTATTTTCATAAAATTCCAACTATTTTCAAATTTTAGAATGTTTATTTAGAAAGTTTTCAATGCTCTTTCCTTATTAATCTACAAATGTTTCTTTAAACTGTACTTTACGATTATATTTATATGTAGGGTGGGTGGGTGTACTCTTTCCAGCCCTCTAATTACTACATTATCAACGGTGGTTATTTAGAAAATAATTGTATATATAATTGATAGTACAATATAATTACAATTAATAATCGATTTATTCTAATAATTTAATTTTCATTCTTTAAAACACTCGAGTGTGTTTCATAAATCGGAGGATGGGATAGAGGCCACCCACTACATATACAATTTTATTTCCATCACACAATCGTTTAGTGTAGAGTGTCAGTAATGATGTTCAGAAACTTAAATGCAGTGTTTTACCTTGAAATTTTATTAATATGTAGGGTGGGTGGGTGACCTCTATCCCACCCTCCAATTATTAAATCACAAAAGATGATTTTTCAGAAAATAATTGTAGATAGGAGAATATTTACATAATAAATGTTGATTTATTCTAACAATTTAGTTTTTATTCTGTAAAGTCTTCGAGTATGTTTAATAAATTTGAAGGTGGGATAGAGGCCACCCGCCCACCCTACATATATATAATTATTAATATCACTGTCACTCTATTAGTTTCTTAAAAACGACAAGGGTGTTACTGCTAATGATAAAAAAAATTAAAAGCGGTGTTTTACTTTAAGATTTTAGTTATATGTAGGGTGGGTGGGTGGCCTCTATCCCATCCTCCAATTTATACATCACAAAAGACTATTCTTTAAAAATTATTTTTGTGTATACAAATAAATTGTAGTCGATTAATTCAAACAATTTAGTTTAAATTTTGGAAAATTCTAGAGTATGATGCATGAATTGGAGGGAAGGATAGAGGGCACCCACCCGCCCTACATCTACAGTTTTACTTTTATCATTTTCATTCTATTAGTTTCTTGTAAACGATAAGTTTTAGTGCTAATGATTACAAATTTAAAAGCAGGGTTTTATTATAAGGTTTTATTTATATGCAGGGTGGATGTACTCTCCCCAACCCTCCAATTATTATTACATCACTAAACACGTTTTTATTTTTAGAAAATAATAGTACAACTGAAATTATTTAAAAAAAAATTAATAATCGATTTATTCTAATGATTTAGTTTTTATTCTGTAAAACCCTCGAGTGTGTTTCATAAATTGGAGGGTGGGATAGAGGCCACCCACCCACCCTACATATACATTTTTACTTCCATCACACACATGATTAGTTTCTTGTAAACGACAAGGGTGTCAGTAATGATGTTCAGAAACTTAAAAGCAACGTTTTAACTTGAACTTTGATTTATATGTAGGGTGGGTGGGTGGCCTCTATCTCACCCTCCAATTATTACATCACAAAAGACTTCTTCAGAAATTAATTTTTTTATATTTCAACAGCTTTTGAGAAAATTTTGTTTCTTTTTTGGAAAGATACTGCTTTTCTTTAAATTAATTCCCAAACTAGTTTTAGGTAAAGTAAATTTTAAACTGTTAAATTTAATTGTTTTGAAAAAAATCAACTGCTTTTTAGATAATGTAAAAATTTCTTCGTACCCGGGAATTTGTACTTTTTGCTTAAAATACGCCTTCCATCAGGAAGTTTGTCGAAAAATTTCTGCACGTTTCTACCCTGATCGAGAAAGGATTTTGGCGGCATACTCAGCACTTCAATGATCTAATTCATTTGATCGGCTTCGTTTGATAGGCTTCCCCGTGTGCATATCTACTAGTATACACCCCAATAAAAACATATCTATCGCTAAATCATACTGAATTCTAAGCAGATCTTCAGGAGACCGATAAAACCTTGATTGCATCTATTGGTATATCCTATGTCCTAGATGGAATGAGCTGCCGAAATCTACGATTTTAAAAGCTGATTACTTTGGATTGCACAGCAGTATGTTCTCTGGTTTGAGGTCGCAGTGGATGAAGTTTAGTTCGGGTGATGTTGGTGTTCCTCAACATGTCGTATAGGTTGTAGGAGAGCAGCTCGAACACCAGACACAGATGTTTACGCCACATGAAATGCCTTTTCAGTTTCACAACATTATACTTATTTTGGGCGTTCATCATCTCAATCAGTTTGACCTCAATCTGCGCCTGATTGAGAAAGGGCTTCTTGTTCTTTATGATCTCGATAGCGACATGGATCTGTTCTTCATGGTCAAAGGCCTTTACAACCTGTCCGAAGAACCCTTGCCCATCAGATAGTCAATCTCGTATCTGACAAGAAAGTAGTAGGAATATGCTTCCTTCCGTGAATCTTCGGTGAATTATTATAAACGTTATTACGAACACCCTATATATTCGCAATGTGTACTTTATTTGAAGTGTTTTTTTTTATATTTCTTGGGGGGATGTACTTTGGGCAATCCATTTTACGGAGAAAAGCCGTAAAATGAGTCTACTAAATACATAAAGCCAAAGTTAATCCCGGAAATTCCCCCTCTTAACGCAGCAACGTTTGCTTTTCGCTTTGATGTCGTAATCTAAATAGAACACTTTTAAATAAATGGTTAATGATCTAAAGTAATAAAAATATGGGCTTTTCCTAAAATTATCTGCACCTATATAAAAGAACCTTAAGATTTTATTAATCTTTAATTAAATAAATATGATTTACAATTCTTAATTAATCATTTTTATGATACACACACAAATATAAAAATAACACAGCGGAAGGACCAAGCAGTCGATATCACGCATTTTTATTGAGTAATACATTCACTAATATAAGGACAATAAATTATAAATTAAATGTTTCCTTTTTGTTATGCGATTGTCGAAATATTACATAAAATATAGAAGCTTATAAATTATATAGATCAGCCGGATGTAAAAAATCAATAACCGGATGTACGTTTTTAGAAAGAAAAAAAAAACACAGGATATTATTAATGAATCGATTCGTTGTTTAGAGACGTATTTTGTGTATATGGCAACATCACTATCTTCCAGCAGAAGAGGTTCGTGCGGATAATGAAATAATCGCGAGCGTTCGCGTTCTTATTGCATTATTCAGACAGGTGAGAAAGTGCGGCGTTATGTAACGCAATATGTACGAAAAAAATGTGTCATTTGAATAGATAAACGACTGCCGTGACAGCGGCTAATACTTTTGTTTTCAACGCGTACGGTGTAAGTAATTGTTAAACATTACACGAGCACCTGAACAAGGAGAGATTGCATCGGTGGTTAATTGTAATTGGAATATTTTAATACTTCACAGATTCTCTCATCAAATTTAAAACAAGTTACAATTGTGGCCTATAGGTTTCTTCAGCCTATATTAGACAGTCTTCTTCACTAAATGATTTGTTATGTGATTGGTCAATGATTTTTTTTAATGTAAAGTGAGCAAATCAATATATAAGTCGATAGAATAAAACCATAAAGGTGCCATCTATTGTCTAAACGTTGCACTAGATCCCAAATGGTTAACCCGGAGAGTTAAATACCTCCTAAGTGAATCTCGATTCCCTCCAACTGCGCTACGCTGATGAGATACAAAAAGATCGAAACCGGTCCGTGGCTTTTGTTGACGGGGAACAATATTTAATATATAAGTGGTTGAAAATGACAAATTAAAATTGTCGAAACTATAATCACTTAATAAAGTCCCAGTTATACAATTAAAGTGAAAAAGTGTATTATTCGTGTATTATAACTAGCCTTCAAAAATGAAGTTGGTCTTGTAAAGCTAAAATCACTCATGTTAGAAATTACTGTATATTATTTATGTTAAAGAATCATGAACAATAATTTAAAGTGGATATAAACAAAAAAATGTTCATTAGGATTGTTTTCCTCTAGAATTTTGTCTTAAAATTTATCAAATGAATAAATTCCGGAAGCTGTACTTAAAATCAAAACTAATAGTAGTTAATGATGATGATGATGGTAGTAGTGGTACGACAGGAAACCCCCAATCTTAATGCATTATTAAGGGTTTCCTAATACCGTAATCTTAATTGGTCAAGCAATTAACCACACCAATTACTTGACCGCTGGGTAAGTTATTAATACTACGTTTTTGGACGTAATGTATTACGCAAATCGGCGCAGTCTCGAGCGTCTGGTGATGGATAACAGGGGGTAGGAAGGGTGAGCCCGTTAATTAAAAAACTTCGATGGGAAGGCCTAAAAATACACCGTGAGCAATTATTAGGGCGGGAGTTTTTCGGTTTCGATTCCCCGGTGTAAGGGGGGCGGTTGGTTGGGTTTCTCGCAGCGGGGGGTGGCTGGCCGTTGTGTATACGGCATGAATGGCGAGAAGAATGAAATAAGAGTATAATCGAATTGTTGAGAAACAAAAGGGAATTATGTGAACGGTTGGTTCCGAGTTTGAATTAGCGGCCGTGGCTATTTTTAGCTTGATAAGAGAGTTCCCCGGGTAGAAGGTGGTGGAGGAGGAGTAAGGGGGGAAGTTATATCCGATGGTGTAATTTCATTTGGTGATTCATCCGATGGACATGTGCGACGAATATAAATTACCGAATGTAGGATTTAATAGTGTTTTTTTATAAAGTACTAACTTTTTAGATTCATTCGTTATCATGATTTAAAATCTAAAATATATAGTTTTCTTTAATTGTTTCTCAGAAAATAGATTTTGGAAAATTCCTCTCAAAAGTTTACAACCACTGCACTGCTCCGTTTGTACAAAACTTCAATGTTTAGAAAATTCGATATAGGTTACATTTTTACCTTTAGAACCTTTTGGTTCTCCGGAGTTGTCCTTAACATGTTTGATATCCCTTCTTCTAAGATTTTTTATTTTATTCACTTGTTGAAAATTTCAATCAATACAAAACTTAATTGTAAAGGATATTGCTAGCCAAAAAATCAATGATTCTGTTTTGAATGGCCACAAGCCAAGAATTTGTATGACATATAACATCATACCCAAATACGCACAAATTAAAATGAATACCAACACAATCGCCGGGAAGAAAACCAAAGCAGCAGCCGAAAGATTAAGAATTAAGGAAGAAGCAAAATTCTGGTTCCGAAGACGGGATGTTATACGGACATACCTGAAAGTGCTCCACACTGAACTGCTCTTCCACCTACATGCAGTGGAGTTCGACCTCCTGGATGACTGGAGTCCATTGAGATCTTCAAGCTAAATGGTAATCCGGACATCCCCATCATTAATGACCAAACGAACCTTATGTTCTCCCCGCTTTTCAATGCCTTATAAATTTGGTGTCAACTGTAATTTTAAATATTAATTGTTTGATAATGACAAGCTGAAGTTGTCGAAACTATAGTAACAAGTGTTATTAAAAAAGTGATAAAAACAAAGTTATTCGTTTTATTTTATTTTGAAAAGTCGTTAGTTCGAATCTGAATGAACATGTACGTTCATGGGATATAACCACCTTAATTATACCCACACCCACAAACGAGCGCATACTTACACGGCTGAGGAATCTTGTAAGCCAGGCGACGATTTTAATTTAAAAATTTATTAGTTGAAATCAAATTTACCGCAGAATCAAATTTTAGAAGTAGGTGTTTTCAATTTACTCCAAATTACTCTTCTTCCGCTAAAAAAAAATAAATAAATTCCCCCGCATATTTACACAATATGTTAATTAGAATCTCCGCAATGATGATGTTGATGATAAATCTCATTGCGCCTCGCGGGGATCCGTTCGCACCGCCGCCGCCGCCGCCGCCTCCGTCGCTCGATAATCCGCATGCCGTTCATTTCATTATTTCCGCCGCTCCAAAACTGCCTCTGCCGTGTGTTATACAACGGTTTTTCGCCTCGGAGAAAAAGGCTGCTGCAGCAACATCTTGCGGTACAAGCGAACTTCCAACTCATTATGGAGTTACAGCTGTTCTCTCCGGCCGTAAACGTTCGTATTGATTCTGCAAAACTAGTTTCTCGTCAAATCCGTTTGGACCAAATTAATAAAACTGATACAATTAATCCATTAAACAAATCCTTCATTAAAAAAAAATATATATAATACTTACATAATCGCATGCTGAAAACATACAGATAGTCCAAAAATGTGTAATAATAAATACAGGATTCAAATAATAATTATTCGTCCTATATGATCAAAACTGCCCTTTATTTCTATTTTGCCTTTACAATTTATTTTAATTTTGAACCTTCTCCATATCCAAAGTTAAAAGGGCCGAGTGAATTTTCTTTGAAGTGTCTACTTTCTTTATTACTTTCGGCAATCAAAATGAGAGTGTGTCTACTGCAAACGCACGGCGCAATCCACAAAGGCCGACGTTAATCCCGGAAATAACCCTTTTACGGCCGTTACATTGCACTTTACGCTTTTAGGTTGTTATATCAAGAAGACGCTTTTAAATAATTAATCAAACCACTATGAACAATGTAATAACACATATACCATTGCTGATAATCACGAGAGTTTTACCGTCGATGTATTCTGCAGTAAACCGTTCAAAGGGTTACGGATTACGGAAAAAAAGGGAGGACGACGAAATCACAGTTAGCAGGCCTCTAGTTGGGCTCATTATCTACTAGACCTTCAGCTACCCTACACCATTGATAAAATTGAGGATTTTGCTGGCTTCCCCAGGTCAGCCAGTTTTCGCCATGATGTCCCCAACAGGATCTTTCTTAATGTTGCCAGAGCTGGATAATACCACAGGGCATCCTCTGCTTTCTCGTTGTACCATCTGTAGTTGGGATCTTCAGCAACTCTTAATACACAATACACAATTATTTTTGAACGTATGCGGGAAGTGGTTAACTGACCTACCACTCAGGAATTTTAGGTTCAACCTAAATAAAATAACACAATATTGGGCAACTTTATCATTGGGTGTCCGTATCATGTTTCAGAAAAAAGTGGATCCAAAGCAAGGTGGAAACCTTGCTTTGGATTCTGCTAAAGTAATGTCTTGCAGTATTTTTGAGATATTGCTTTAGGATATGGGTACAAACCTTTTTTGTCGGTTTTTAAAACTGCTCCAACTAGAGCCTTCACCCTATCTTGTTTGAGTGTGCCTTGACTCAGGATAGGGTAATTCTGTTATCTACAGATGTCGTCTCCAGTTTTATATAACCAGTCTTGATAAGACAAAAATGTAAGGAAATTACTATGATGGCCACATCTCCATTTTATATGTCTTATTGCGTTTTACAACTTTTAATTAAAACCCTTGCTTATGTTTTACTGATTAAAAATTACAATTATTTTTGTTTGTTTACATTTTAAAACTTCTAACTAAAACCCTCGCTTATGTTTTACTGATTGAAGGGTGGGATAGAGGCCACCCACCCACCCTACATATACATAATAACTTTAATTACTAATCGTTGATGATTTTGCTGGTAAAAACAGTCAAACCCTTTATGTAAAAAAAATAAAACAAAATCAAAATTTAAGTTTAAATATACATGACTTTCTATAACTAATCTTATAGAATTTAGATTTTAAGTCTGCCCACCCATCATGCACCAAATTTTTACAAATTTACTTAGTCAAAAGTTTTACCTTTTAAATTCCTTTTTGATTCAAAAAGTTTTGTAATTAATTTTACTCCAAACCGCGAGACGATCCGTAATTGAGATTTATATGTATATGTAGGGTGGGTGGGTGGCCTCTATCCACCCTCCAATCCGTAAAACATCATCAAAATTTATTTGAATAATTTGTATGATGAAATCTCTAATAATTGTAATTATTTTGTATTTGTTATATTTTACAACTTTTAATTAATACCCTCGCTTATGTTTTACTGATTTGAGGGTGGGATAGAGGCCACCCACCCACCCTACTTATACATGATAACTTTAATTGCTAATCGTTGATGATTTTGCTGCTAAAAACAGTCGAACCCTTTATGTAATAAAAAATAAAACAAAATCAAAATTTAAGTTTAAATATAAATGACTTTCTATAACTAATCTTATAGAATTTAGATTTAAAGTCTGCCCACCCATCATGCATCAAATTTTTACAAATTTACCCCCTCAAAAATTTTAACTTTTTAATTCCTTTTTTATTCAAAAAGTTTAGTAATTAATTTTACTCCAAACCGCGGGACGATCAGTAATTGAAATTAATATGTATATGTAGGGTGGGTGGGTGGCCTCTATCTCACCCTCCAATCAGTAAAACATCATCAGAAATTATTTGAAAAATTTGTATGAATAAATCTCTAAAAATTGCAATTATTTTTGTTTGTTTACATTTTACAACTTTTAACTAAAACCCTCGCTTATGTTTTACTGATTGGAGGGTGGATAGAGGCCACCCACCCACCCTACATATACATGATAACTTTAATTACTAATCGTTGATGATTTTGCTGCAAAAAACAGTCAAACCCTTTATATAATAAAAAATAAATCTAAATCAAAATTTAAGATTATATATAAATCTATCCCACCCTCCAATCAGTAAAACATCATCAGAAATTATTTGAAAAATTTGTATGAATAAATCTCTAAAAATTGCAATTATTTTGTGTTTACTTATATTTCCAATTATTTTCTATTTATTTATATTTTACAACTTTTAATTAAAACCCTCGTTTATGTTTTACTGATTGGAGGGTGGGATAGAGGCCACCCACCCACCCTACATATACACATAAATTCCAATTACTGATCGTCTCGTGGTTTGGAGTAAAATTAATTGTATGAATAAATCTCTAAAAAAATGCAATTATTTTGTGTTTATATTTTACAACTTTTAATTAAAACCCTTGCTTATCTTTTACTGATTGGAGGGTGGATAGAGGCCACCCACCCACCCTACATATACATGATAACTTCAATTACTAATCGTTGATGATTTTGCTGCTAAAAACAGTCAAACCCTTTATGTAATAAAAAATAAAACAAAATCAAAATTTATGTTTAAATATAAATGACTTTCTATATATAATCATATCTAATTTAGATTTAAAGCTACCCACCCATTAAATTTTTGCAAATTTACTCATTTAAAAATTTTACCTTTTTAATTTCTTTTTTATTCAAAAGTTGTATAATTAATTTCACTCCAAACCACGAGACGATCAGTAATTGAAATTAATATGTATATGTAGGGTGGGTGGGTGGCCTCTATCCCACCCTCCAATCCGTAAAACATCATCAAAATTTATTTGAAAACTATGTATGAATAAATCTCTAAAAATTACAATTATTTTTATTTGTTTACATTTTACAACTTTTAATTAAAACCCTCGCTTATGTTTTACTGATTGGAGGGTGGATAGAGGCCACCCACCCACCCTACATATACATGATAACTTTAAATACTAATCGGTGATGATTTTGCTGCTTAAAAAACAATCAAACCCTTTATGTAATAAAAAAGTAAAACAAAATCAAAATTTGAGGTTTAAATATAAATGACTTTATATACATCATCTTATTAGTTTAGATTTAATGTCTGCCCACTCATCATGTATACAATTTTTATTAAATTACTCACACAAAAATTTTATCTTTTGAATTTCTTTTTTTTCAAAAAGTTTTGTAATTAATTTTAATTCAAACCGCGAGACGATCAGTAATTGAGATTTATATGTATATGTAGGGTGGGTGGGTGGCCTCTATCCCACCCTCCAATCAGTAAAACATCATCAAAAATTATTTGAAAAATTTGTATGAATAAATCTCTAAAAAATGCAATTATTTTTGTTTGTTTACGTTTTACAACTTTTCACTAAAACCCTCGCTTATGTTTTACTGATTGGATGGTGGATAGAGGCCACCCACCCACCCTACATATACAAGATAACTTTAATTACTAATCGTTGATGATTTTGCTGCTAAAAACAGTCAAATCATTTATGTAATAAAAAATAAAACAAAATCAAAATTTAAGTTTAAATATAAATGACTTTCTATAGCCAATCTTATCTAATTTAGATTTTAAGTCTTCCCACCCATAATGCATCAAATTTTTACAAATTTACGCACTCAAAAATTTTTAATTTCTTTTGAAGATGATTACTTCAGGTCTGTTTAGGATTTAGGATAACCCCCAGATACTTTATTACCTGTGAAGTCAGAGTTAGTGTGGTGTTGAATATCCTGGACAGCTTCAATATCTCCGGTTCTTTTTCGTTTGCGAACAGCATCAGTCCCATCTTATTTGGATTTACCGAGAGGGCGTTGTTTGTACATCATTCCACCACTATAATGAGGGCACTCTGCATTACTAGTTCACTGCGTGCACCTTCATAGTAGCCTTTAAGCAGAATTGTTACGTCATTTGCGCATCCTATGGCTGGAAAAAGAAAGATTCATTTAGTTTCTTTATCCAGTCGTCTAACACGATGTTCCAATAGGAGTGAAGATAACACTCCTCCATGAGGACAGCCATGAGTAACTCTTGCTTTGAAGAGTTTGTTTCCTATTGATACTTGGACTGACTTTTGGCTTAGCATCTGTTTTTTCCATTCATTAATTCTTTATTGTCTTTCCTTCTCCTGCTTACAAAATTACAAATAAATATTATATGATAACACTGATATGTCACAACAAATAATCAAATAATTTCACTGTTTATCAATGTTCTTCCACTCAAACCCACGTTCTTCCGTAGGCAGGTGAGAGAGCTTGTCCTATTGTCCTTCTTGGTTTGTACGCGGTTAATTTGGATTAAAAGGTTTCGTTTTTAGAATATGGCCCTTGATGTACCGATCGCAAAGCTTCTCCAAGGTTTTCATCATCAAAAACGATGTAAGGCTTGTCGGTCTAAATGATTTAGCACGGCTGTAGTCTTCCTTGCCTGGTTTGGGTATGAATACCACCTTGACTTTTCTCCAGTTTTTGGGAGACGGAGACCTATCTGAAATATATGCAGGCCCTAAACAGTGTCACCAGGTGTTGAAGTATAGATACATTTGAATTAAAACACGTTATTTTCGCAAATAACAAGTTTTTTTAATTCAAATGTATATATTATACTTTTCCATCAAGTATGTAGCAGAGAAACTGTGAACTTTAGTTGAAGAATAGGTTCATTTTGCCATATAAGTAGGGCTAGGTAGGTAAACTCTATCCATTTCTAGAAACTTAAATGGTGACAGTGTTTGAATTGTATACCAGATTATCTTGGGTTCTGTTATTGTGTTAAAGCATATACTCCAATCTTCTTTTGAAGGAGTATGAATCTTCTGAAGGTCTAAATCCTTGTCCTTCATATTTTTGCAGAGTACATCCATTGACTTCATGAGGTTGCCAGATTAACTACCATCCTGCTTTTACATTATTCTAAGTTGTAGTGTTGGATTTTTAGAGAGAAGTTTTTTCAATCTTGCGGCTATGATTGTGAACACAATTTGTTTATAAAATTTTCTCCAAGATTCCCTCTGCCATTGCTTAACCTTCTTTTTGTATGTTCGGCGAAGTTCCAACAGGTCCAATCGATTTTCTGCTTTCAATGTTGCGCTTTGCTATGCATTTGTTTTGCTTGATTCCTCAACTGGTCGAGTTCTCTATTCCACCATGGGTTGGTGGACTTTCCTCTGTTCTAGTTGAGTGGACATGACTTTTTATATGAGGAGATGAGAGCTTTTTCCAGAAGCAGCGCGATGTCCTTGGCGTAGGGTTCTCAACTTTTTGTAGTCGTTCCATTGAGGTGTTTGTAAATAAAGGGTCCGCCAATAGGGACGCGCGAAGTTTGCCGGAAGGGTGCGGCCATTTTGTTCGAGGTAGAGCTGTCAAAGTTGCTGTCATTTGTTCAGTATATAACCCCAAATCACCATGGCAAGCTTGAGTGTCGAGCAGCACGTGAAAATTATTAAATTGTTTTACGAAAATGGGTCATCAGTTCGAGCAACGTTCCGCGCACTTCGCCCATTTTACGGTCGCGATGATCGGCCTGTAGAGTCGACCATCCGTCGATTGGTGGGCAAATTCGAGTCGACTGGTTCAGTAAACAACCAGCCAACACTGACACGTCGACGAAACGCCCGTTCGAACGAAAATATCGCTGCTGTCCGTGAGAGTGTGCGCGAGAACCCGAGGCAGTCCATTTTTTGTCGTGCACAGGAACTTGGCCTTTCGGAGACATCAACTCGCAGAATTTTGCATCTGGATTTGGGTCTGCACCCGTACAAAATCCAATTGACCCAGGAGCTCAAGATAAACGACCACAGACAGCGTCGGGCGTTCGCTGACTGGGCTCTGGAGCAGTTGGAAGCAGACCCCCATTTTGGCCGAAAAATCATCTTCAGCGACGAGGCTCATTTCTGGATGAACGGGTATGTGAACAAGCAAAATTGCCGCATTTGGAGTGAGAACAACCCACACGAGGTCCACCAAGTGGCAAAGCATCCCCAGAAAGTCACTTTTTGGTGTGGATTTTGGGCCGGCGGCATCATCGGTCCGTACTTTTTCGAGAACGAAGCTGGGGCGGCCATAACCGTCAATGGGGAGCGCTACAGGTCGATGATAACCAACTTCTTTTGGCCTAAACTGGATGATATGGACACGGACGACATGTGGTTCCAGCAGGACGGCGCCACGTGCCACACAGCCCATGCCACAATGGACATTCTGCACGAGCGATTTCCGGACATGGTCATCTCGCGCGGAGGCGATATCAACTGGCCACCGAGATCGTGCGATTTAACGCCTTTAGACTTTTTTCTCTGGGGCTATCTCAAGTCGCTGGTCTACGCCAACAAGCCTCTAAACACCGATGACCTCAAAGTCAACATACGCAACGCCATCGCTCAAATTGAGGCCGATATGTGCTCCAGAGTCATCGAAAATTGGACCTCCCGGATCCGGGCTACGAAACGGAGCCGCGGTGGTCATTTGAACGATGTTATCTTCCATACTTAATGGGGTCGAATACCCTTTCGAATGAAAAATAAATTTCGTTTCTACCTCACACACAACTTGTTTTATTCAATTTTAAAGTTCACGCGCCCTTATTGGCGGACCCTATAGCTCTCTTTTAAAAAAATATTCTGATAATTTATATAAATATACTTAACATGCGGGCGGAGTTCACATAGTGTTCTTCTACTTGGACCCATATTACTGGATGATGGTATCCTCACCAGCAATATATATATACAAACATCTTTATTGCAGACAATTTTACATATTAAGTAAAGCGACATTATAAGGAAACAATTTCTGCTGAATGGCTATCGACCTGGGGTCTTTCAGCCTGTTTTATAATTTTGTCGCTCGAATGCACTATTCATTATTGTTAATTATTGTTAATGAAAAGATTAAATGAATTGTTGAATAGTAATGGTGGGATTTTTAGGCTTTGGAATAATGTTAGGATTGCGGGGAATACATAAGAGATTAATGGTATCAAGGATTATTGGCAAATTTTTCTGAGAGATATAATTAGGCGCTGTTCAATGGGGATTATTTTAGTTTTTTGATAAATGAGTGTGTTAGAGAGATTGTGTAGAGGATTATTAGGGAATCTCAGCTTGGTTCGCATGCTTGTAAATTTTTTAGAATAGTGGGTCGAGGATTGTGAAAAAGGATAGCTGCATAGTCAAGTAAGGACCGATAAATCATTTTGTAAATATGTGCTGCTGTTTTGGTGGTTATACCTTAATTTTTGCTCTAAAGTGTCTGGCCCTATTCTTGACTTTCGCTTTAAGGTTTTGGGTGTGGATTTTAAGAATAATTTAGTGTCAAATGTAATGCCAAGATATTTGCATGTAGGTGAAGGTGATATACGATGATTATTTAAGTTTATGCTGTCAATGATATTAAGGAGATGGGGTGAGATTCCAAGGGAGTTGCATTTAAACATCAGACCTTGATGCCACACGGAAACACTTTTTGTATAATTAGAAAAAATAAGAAAATATTTTCGTAAAATCTATAACAAATGAGTCTTATTAAGACTTCAAGAACAAATCACTTTTGAAACAACTACTTCTCTAGCTGATACTTTGACAGACATTGACTTTTTGTATGTCTAAAAAAGCTATTGCGGACTTTTGGCCTTCGAGGTGTGCTGTTTGGCAGTTCGAGATAAATATGGACAAAGAAAGTGTAGTGGAACGATGTTCAATAAAGCCGAATTGATATTGAGGGATGGGATTTGAAACCAGCAGTATATTTTAGCCATTTTAGGCAATAATTTCTCTATTACTCATTGTGTATGAGACTACTTTCCCTGATGTTTCATGTCATTTTGATATATACATTTTTTTTCTTCATGTGGTAGAAAATGTTCACAACCTCTATTGAGGATGTATTGATTTCTCCTCGAAATTCGATCGAGCAGAGCTTTTCCTCTTTTATTATTTCCCGTGCTTCCCTACACTGAGTGGTGTACATTAGCATCACAACCTATAATGAGATTGATGTTGGTTTCACGGTATCTGATTACAATCTTCAGTTATTTGAGAGAGGTAAGTCGGTTTCATCATATGCGGAGATTAGAAAAACCTTACCATAATCCTCTCCTTCGAAACAGACCACTGTAAGGTCCGCTATGGAATGTTGGAGGGTGAATATACACGCATGCACTTGCCTTTTGATTTTGTGCACCATGGAAGTTCGTGCCTTTTAAATTACCCTATTATGTATTCCATAACATAGGGTTCTTGAATTAGGAGAAGGGTATTAACATTGCTTGGGGATTGTGGTTTATTGTTTGAACCACCTTCTGACAATGTTGTAAGTTTATTTGAATTATATTTAGTTTTTTTTTTTCAATTCTATTAGACGAATTCAAAAGGTTTTTTTAATTTTAGGGGTGTTAATTTGAGAATAAAAGTGTAAATCCCTCACCATTTAAGTTTAAGAGCTGTCCATTGGAGTGGTCTCATGGTGAGGTTCCTCTCTGCTGTCTTCAACTTCCTTTGGCGTGGTATGGATGGTCTCACTAGGAGTTTCCTTCTTGGGATTAAGCGTGTGAAGTTGGAATTTATATTTAAGACTTCGTTTGAAATTTCCATCACGGCCAATCTGCCCTCAGATTTTTATTCGATGTGGAAGAAACACCACCGATCTATCGTTAGTTTTCGGTTCTGACCAGCCAGGAGCTTAATTGTCGGCTCTATATCCATAGGACAACCTTTGTTAGCCTCGTGAGGTGGTCAATTTGAATCATCGTTAATACTAACTTTTTTTTCTTGCTCATAACATCTTTACAAAAGAATACATAAATTAATGATACACGTGCAACAAATTTAGACAACAATAATCGCGGGCGGAGTTCACTGGTTTTCAATGATCTTCCACTCGAACCCATATCCATCCACTGTCCAGTAAAACATGCTTCTGAATTCTTCCTGTGTAAAGTATTTAAACAAATACGCTGTTTCTGTCATTTTTTGGGAGGTTTGTTTGACATATTGAGGGTTGGGATAAAGTACGGAACGAAGTAAATATCTGACGATTTCTTTGAAATGTTACGGGTATATTATTAACAAAAAATGTACGTCATTGCCTCATTGCAATTACCTGCAGAATTTCGATGATATCGTTCGTTTTGTCTCATTTGTTTTAAAGATATTTACTACCCCAGCCCTATATATTATTATTAATGCCTCTATCTATAGTGGGGCTAGTTTATCCCCAGTCTGGGGATGGTTGATGCCCATAGATTGCACGGTGTATAGCCATCGATCGAAAATAGAACTGACACCGTTAGATATGGTTTTGGCCAATTCGTAGGTGAGAGCATCATCCAGAATCTTTGTGTTTCCCTAGGAGGTTTTGGCGGTAAATTATAGCTACTTGGAGATGCCTGATAGCAGCCTTCTTGTAGCTGGGCTCTGAGTTGATGTGTTACTACCTCTACTTACCATTTTCCTAAAAATCAGCCCAGAAGACATGCTAGCAGAGTCGTCCGATCTATTCCTCTGTTTGTCTTTGCCTGAACCTCCAGGATCTCGGCAAGGCTTTAGATTTCCCAGGGGCTGCAAGCAAGCGTCCATCCTTTGCTTAGCTGATGTCCACGGTATTGGATCTCGCACGTTACAGGTTACATATTGTCATTATGAGGTGAATTAACCTCTCGTGAACTGTGACCAAACAGATCTATTGTTCTGCCCTTAACCAATCACTTCCCAAGCAATCCCACGTCCTCTAAGAACCTGGTAACTTTCTTGGGGGTGATGCTGCTCACTTCTTCTTGGGATAATCGGTCCCTGCCGACGTGTGAAAAATGCTTATGGACAATCGCGACAGAAATGCATAGTATGTGCACGGTCGTCTCATCTGCCGAATCACATAATCTGCATTATGAAATATAGGACTAAAAATCTTTCTTCACGCAGTTTACTTCAAATAAACTGTGTGAAGAAAAGTTTTTATTGCTTTATTTTATAAACAAGTTTATCTTCACGTAACTCATCCTATTAATTTACTATTACATAACCTACAATTTACACTTTCGTGTAATAGGGATATCCGACATTTCCAGACAGTCCCGTGAGCCGTGGCTGTAGGCTTGGCTATCTGAGCAAATATATACAGGTTGCGACAACATAACTTCCTTTTTTCGAAACTCAATAAAAACTATTGTATGAATCAAAAATTTTGTTTTGTTTTTTATAATGTAGGCACATACATAAAGATTTGTTTTACACAGTTTTGAAGATCAGATCAGGTAGGTGACGTTCCCCATTCTCCATAAACTGAGTAAACCGATTTCTGGCGTTTGTCATAACTCTTGCGAGTATTGCAGGGCTTATGTTGGCAATTTCTTCCTGGATGTTGGTCTTCAAATCTTGTAGGGTTCACATAAACACGGCATTTCAAAAAATCCCATAGAAAAAAATTACAAGGGGGCCAACTAGGGAGACCGGGCCTGCCACTCCAAAAAATCGTCCCTAATTGAGATTAGGCGCTGTGAGAAGTGTTCCTTCAAAACAGACATTGATGTTCTTGAAGTGTGAGCAGTTGCACTTTCTTGTTGGAACCAAATGTCCTCTAAGTCTAACTCATTTAGCCGTGGAAGAAAAATTCCTATAACATGTGCGAATTCACTGCCATAGCAGCTTCATTTTCCTTGTAGAACCAAGGACCAATAATTCCTGCTGAGGAAATTGCACATTGAATTTAGGCGAATGCCTTTGAATCCTTGAGGATTTGTGTCAGCCCAGTAGAGCATGTTTTGTTTGTTGACGGATCTACACAACTGAAAATGGACTTTATCACTAAAAGAAACAGTAGGGTCCTCAGGAACGGCTTCTAGAAGCACCTCGCACGCGTTTCTTCGAGAATTGAAGTCATGTTCAGAAAGATCCTGCACAAACGCATTCTTGTAAGGTTGGTAATGAAGATCATCATGAAGAATTCTCCTCATAGAACGATCGGAAAGTCCAAGGGCAGACTCGTATTAAAAAAAAAGAAAGTTATGTGCAATGGCCTCCGCTTGCAGAATTGTGGGTGTCATTCTCAGAGCTGCTGTGATTTTGGTTAGAGCCGTAAATGCCTATCCCGGTACCTCTGTTATTCTTGGCACCGTCCGTTTACTAGGCTGATATTCCTCAACCAAACTGCTTGACTCTCTTTGAAGCCGTTTTGGGATCTTGTTGATTACACTTAAACTGTATTTCAAATTCCAGCCTCCTGGACGCCCAAGTCATTTTGCTGAGCATGAACAGTCAGGGCTGGTTTTCAATTACTTTCTCTTAAAGAAAGAATTTTAGGTCGACTTCACAAAATTGTGTTATTTGTTCAAGCCAAACACAATTGTGGTTTTAGCTGACATTACGCATACCAACCAATATTAACTCGTAGCAAATATTTGAAACGGCACATCTCTCGCCATCTAAGAAATATCTAAATGGACTGGCGAGAACAAATGAACGCGCTCACGTCGGCGGCAGATAGTAGCGTAAAAACTCGCCGTGATAAGAGCGTTTCCTGATTATCAGCGTGCTGGGCACTTTGCGGTCAAGTTCTCCCGCCCACGGGCGGCCGTGATTTTCTCCGCTGCCGCCGCCACCGCAACGTTAGATTGTGGTGTTTGTTTCTACACAACAATCGGTCGACTTTCTAATCTTAACACTTCTGTTTTCGCATCGATGAAGCGATGTAAATACGCAAAATGTCTACATAATAGTTAAAAAAATGTATTTACCACGTATAACAAAATATTTATTAATTGTAAGATGATCAAAGTGTTAAATACAAATAAAAATGTAAAGAAATCATTCCTTTAAGAATTTTGATTTTATTTTCGTTTTATGTAATGGGTAAATAGGCTATTAGTATTAAAAAAATTCTCAATGAGTTACCATGTTTTATGTAAAAAAAATAAAATAAAATAATTGTATTATAATATACTGACCAAATAAAAAAATGAAAAAAAAAACAAAAGTGATTTTATAAGACTACGAAACGAAACAAATGATATAAGTCGGCCACAGATACTTAGAATCAAAACTAATTTTTGGAAACAAAAATTGTTTTTTATTTCGCAATCTTGAAACTCTTTAGACAATAGACTAATACTGTAGTTACAAATGAAATAACAATAAAAATGTATACTCTATAGTAATCAAGCTTATATTAATTATTGATCTTGTATTTAAATAATTCATTCAATTATACATTAATTAATTAAATATTTCTATATCAGTAAAAAAATAACATCTGGGGGATTAAAACATTGCCGTTATTATTTGATCAATTATTAACACGTTTCGTTTTCGTTTTTTCAGAAGCTTCTTTCGGATTTCGACCCCAATTCAATAACCTAAGTGAGTATTTTGGTTTTGGCACAGAATGTTTGAAGTATTTTTAAGGTTATGAGTGACTTGGCTGCTTTGACACGCGCTCTATTCTCTTTCTCTCTCTATATATCTCTTATCCTTCCGAATTCATGACACCATCATCATCTACTTGCTTAAATCAATGATAATAATAATAATTCCATTCGCAGTTCGATCATTTTAACTATCAAATCGAATCAATCATTTTTCTATCAACCGCTTAAAATAATTTTAAATATAAAATAGTATATTTTTTCATCCAAGATCTAAAAATGTTATAACAGTAAATATATAAATATTTTTTTATGAAGGATGCATATTCAACGAAACTACCGTTATTTTATTACCGTTTGTCGGCAAAACTGAACCGCAACTGGAAACCTTGAAATTGATTTACATTAATAGATTCGTAGCGCCAATAAAGTTATAACCAGCATTTCGAGTGATTCATACAGGCCAATTAAGGCCAACTTTTTTTTTGTAATTTTAAATACGCTTCCATAGGAATTTCATCACACCTAAAACAATTAACGACCGGTAATACGAGAATATACAAGTCGATGTTAAGTTTCCTTCCTTTCATTACTTGAGTATTAAAGTAATTATCATTCAGGTTTCTAAACAATCGATGGCCTAACTGATAAGCTCCTGCAATTTTTGTTGCACATGAAAGTGACGTGAATATTTATTTGATCGATAACGTTTATCATCAAATTATTGATTGATAACATTTATTGACTAATTTTTAATCAATTCCTTGATACTGACGAAAACCTTTGGTGCTGTATCTCGCTTATTTTTGATCCGATTTTAATAAATAAAACATCAAATTAAATGATTTTTAAAAGACTAATATGAACTGTACTGATATTTTTTTCTTGCATCCAGTTTTTGACAAAAGACGATCAACTTTTTTTTTCAAATTGCACTGTATATATATTTTGTACTGATCCGCAAGGAGATTTTTTTCTGAATCTAAATTTGTAAACGATTTTATTCATTCATCAAACCAAAGTCGAGAAATTGAGGATTAAAAAAAAATTAAAAATCAAATACCCATAGTAAACAATATACAGAGCCTATTCCAAATGTCAAAAGAGACAGTGTCAGTCATTGGTACAATACTGCAATGATTTTTAATAATTTCATAATAAAAATGTTGCAAGATTTCAAAAACTGAAAAACGATTTCTGTAGAAGCGCAAAATTCTAGTACAGTGTTTGAAATATTGCAACATTTTAATTATGAAATAATTAAAAATCGTTGCAGTATTGTATCAATGGTTGTCACTGTCACTTTTGACATTTAAAATAGGGTCTGTATATTGTTTACAATGGATACTTGACTTTTTATTTATTGTTTTAATCCTCAATTTCTCGACTTAAGTTTGATGTATGGATAAATTTGTCTACAATTTTATATTCAGAAAAAAAATCTCCTTGCGAATCAATAAAAATATATATACAGTGCAATTTAAAAAAAAAATGTTGATCGTATTTTGTCAAAAACTGGGTGCGAGAAAAAATAACAGTTCAGATCCTATTAAAGTCTTTTAAAAATGGTTTAATTTGATGTTTTATTTATTAAAATCGGATAAAAAATAAGCGAGATACAGCACCAAAGGTTTTTCGTCAGTCACCCTGTATAAATTTGTCGAATTGATTTTAGCGCATATTTCGTGAAAATTATGTAATTTTTGAGTTAAGTAATTTAAAATAGCAGAGAATACAGCATTTAATTCTCTGCTATTTTAAGTTACTTAATTCAAAAATTAAATTAAATTCTGTAAAAAATTAGAAATTTAATAAATATAATAAACTAAATAGTAGACGTGTCGTTTTATTTTAAAATTATGAAAGTTTCTACAAAAATCTGGCAAATAAAACAATGCTGCTTATACTAGGATTTAATAATTAAACTCGACGTTCGGCGTTCTCGTTCTCAGGATATTAAAACGTAATTTGTGGCCTGGTAAATATATAAATTTCTTTTCTGGCGATGTCGGACGTTTCCTCCTATGCTGTTTTAAAGGAGATGAAACGCATTTTCTAATTTGAGAATGTACGTAAACCTATATAGAACATACTTTTTTACATTTTACAACTTTTAATTAAAACCCTCGCTTATGTTTTACTGATTGGAGGGTGGGATAGAGGACACCCACCCACCCTACATATACATGATAACTTTAATTGCTAATTGTTGATGATTTTGCTGCTAAAAACAATCAAACCCTTTATGTAATACAAAAATAAAACAAAATCAAAATGTAAGTGTAAATATAAATAACTTTCTATAGCTAATCTTATCTAATTTAGATTTTGAGTGTGCCCACCCATCATGTATCAAATTTTTATTAATTTGTTCACTCAAAAATTTTACCTTTTGAATTTCTTTTTTATTCAAAAAGTTTTACAATAAATTTTACTGCAAACCGCGTGACGATCAGTAATTGAAATTTATATGTAAATGTAGGGTGGGTGGGTGGCCTCTATCCCACCCTCCAATCAGTAAAACATCATCAAAAATCATTTGAAAAACTTATATGAATAAATTTCTAAAAATTGCAATTATTTTGTGTTTATTCATATTTTACAATTTTTAATTAAAACCCTCGCTTATGTTTTACTGATTGGAGGGTGGATAGAGGCCACCCACCCACCCTACATATACATGATAACTTTAGTTGCTAATCGTTGCTGATTTTGCTGCTAAAAACAATCAAACCCGTTATCTAATAAAAAATAAAACAAAATCAAAATTTAAATATTAATAACTTTCTATAGCTAATCTTATCTAATTTTGATTTAGAGTCTGCCCACCCTTCATGCATTAAATTGTTACAAATTTACTCACTCAAAAATTTTACCTTTTTAATTTTATTCAAAAAGTTTTGTAATTAATTTTACTAAAAACCGCGAGACGATCAGTACTTGAAACTATATGTATATGTAGGGTGGGTGGGTGGCCTCTATCCCACCCTCCAATCAGTAAAACATCATCAAAATTTATTTGAAAAATTTGTATGAATAAATCCCTAAAAATTATAATTATTTTTGTTTGTTTACATTTTACAACTTTTAACTAAAACCATCGTTTATGTTTTACTGATTGAATGGTGGGATAGATGCCACCCACCCACCCTACATATACATGATAACTTTAATTGCTAATCGTTGTTGATTTTGCGGCTAGAAAGAATCAAACCCTTTATGTAATAAAAAATAAAACAAAATCAAAATTTAAGTGTAAATATAAATAACTTTATATAGCTAATCTTATCTAATTTAGATTTAGAGTGTGCCCACCCATCATGTATCAAATTTTTACTAATTTGGTCACTCAAAAATTTTACCTTTTGAATTTCTTTTTTATTCAAAAAGTTTTGTAATTAATTTTACTCCAAACCGCGAGGCGATCAGTAATTGAAATTTATATGTATATGTAGGGTGGGTGGATGGCCCCTATCCTACCCTCCAATCAGTGAAACATCATCAAAAATCATTTGAAAAAATTGTATGAAAAAATCTCTAAAACTTGCAATTATTTCATGTTTATTTATATTTTACAACTTTTAATTAAAACCCTCGCTTATGTTTTACTGATTGGAGGGTGGATAGAGGCCACCCACCCACCCTACATATACATGATAACTTTAATTACTAATCGTTGCTGATTTTGCTGCTAAAAACCATCAAACTCTTTATATAATAAAAAATAAAACAAAATCAAAATTTAAGTTTAAATATAAATGACCTTTTATAGCTAATCAAATCTAATTTAGATTTAAAGTCTGCCCACCCATCATGCAATAAAATTTTATTAATTTCCTAAAAAAAAATTACCTTTTAAATTTCTTTTTTTATTCAAAACTTTTGTAATTAATTTTATCTCCAAACCGCGAGACGATCAGTAATTGAAATTTATATGAATATGTAGGGTGGGTGGGTGGCCTCTATCCCACCCTCCAATCAGTAAAACATCATCAAAAATCATTTGAAATATTTATATGAATAAATCTCTAAAAGTTGCAATTATTTTATATTTATTTATATTTTCCAACTTTTAATTAAAACCCTCGCTTCTGTTTTACTGATTGGAGGGTGAGATAGAGGCCACCCACCCACCCTACATATACATGATAACTTTAATTGCTAATCGTTGATGATTTTGCTGCTAAAAACAATCAAACCCTTTATGTAATACAAAAATAAAACAAAATCAAAATTTAAGTGTAAATATAAATAACTTTCTGTAGCTAATCTTATCTAATTTAGATTTAAAGTCTGCCCACCCGTCATGCATAAAAATTTTATTAATTTTTTCACTCAAAAATTTTACATTTTGTATTTCTTTTTTATTCAAAAAGTTTTGTAATTAATTTTACTCCAAACCACGACACGATCAGTAATTGCAAATTATATGTGTATGTAGGGTGGGTGGGTGGCCTCTATCCTACCCTCCAATCAGTAAAACATCATCAAAAATCATTTGAAAAATTTATATGAATAAATCTTTAGAAATTGCAATCATTTTGTGTTTATTTATATTTTAAAACTTTTAATTAAAACCCTCGCTTATGTTTTACTGATTGGAGGGTGGGATAGAGGCCACCCACCCACCCTACATATGCACGATAACTATAAATACAAATTATGAATGATTTTGCTGCTTACAAAACAATAAAACCTAGTATGTAATAAAAAAACAAAATCAGAATTTAAGTTTAAATATAAATGACCTTTTGTAGCTAATCTTATCTAATTTAGATTTAATGTCTGCACACCTAGCAGGCATAAAAATTTTAATAATTTTCTCACTCAAAAATTTTACTTTTTGAATTTCTTTTTTATTCAAAAAGTTTTGTAATTAATTTTATTCCAAACCGCGAGACGATCAGTACTTGAAATTATATGTATATGTAGGGTGGGTGGGTGGCGTCTATCCCACCCTCCAATCAATAAAACATCGTCAAAACTCATTTGAAAAATTTGTATGGATAAATCTCTAAAAATTGCAATTATTTTGTGTTTATTTGTATTTTACAACTTTTAATTAAAACCCTCGCTTATGTTTTACTGATTGGAGGGTGGGATAGAGGCCACCCACCCACCCTACATATACATGATAATTTTAAATACTAATCGTTGATGATTTTGCTGCTAAAAACAATCAAACCCTTTAAGTAATACAAAAATTAAACAAAATCAAAATTTAAGTGTAAATATAAATGACTTACTACGGCTAATCTTATCTAATAAAGATTTAGTCTGCCCATCCATCATTCATAAAAGTTTCCTCATTCAAAAATTTTACCTTTTGAATTTCTTTTTTATTCAAAAAGTTTTGTAATTAATTTTACTCCAAACCGCGAGGCGATCAGTAATTGATATTTATATGTATATGTAGGGTGGGTGGGTGGCCTCTATCCCAGCCTCCAATCAGTAAAACATCATCAAAGATCATTTGAAAAATTTGTCTGAATAAATCTTCATAAAATGCAATTATTTTGTGTTTTTAATATTTTACAACTTTTACTTAAAACCCTCGTTTATGTTTTACTGATTGAAGGGTGTGATAGAGGCCAACCACCCACCCTATATATACATGATAACTTTAATTGCTAATCGTTGATGATTTTGTTGCTAAAAACAATCAAACCCTTTTTGTAATAAAAAATAAAACACAATCAAAATTTAAGATTAAATATAAATATCTTTTTATAACTAATCTTATCTATTTTAGATTTAAAGTCTGCCCACCCATCATGCATCAAATGTTTACTAATTTACCCACTCAAAAATTTACCTTTTTAATTTTTCTTTATCCAAAAAGTTTTATAAGTAATTTTACTTCAAACCGCAAGGCTATCAGTAATTGAAGTTTATATGCATATGTAGGGTGGGTGGGTGGCCTCTATCCCACCCTCCAATCAGTAAAACATCGTCAAAAATCATTTGTAAAATTTCTATGAATAAATCTCTAAAAATTGCATTATTTTGTGTTTATTTATATTTTCCAACTTTTAATTAAAACCCTAAATTATGTTTTACTGATTGGAGGGTAGGATAGAGGCCACCCACCCACCCTACAAGTACCTGATAACTTTAAATACTAATTGTTGATGATTTTGCTGTTATAAACAATAAAACCCTTTATGTAATGAAAACTGACACAAAATCAAAATTTAACTTTAAATATAAATAATTTTCTATAGCTAATCTTATCTAATTTAAATTTAAAGCCTACCCACCCATCATGTATAAAATTTTTACTAATTTACTCAATCAAAAATTTTACATTTTGAATTTCTTTATTATTCAAAAAGTTTTATAATTAATTTTACTCCAAACCACAAGACGATCAGGGATTGAAAATTATATGTATATGTAGGGTGGGTGGGTGGCCTCTATCCCACCCTCCAATCAGTAAAACATCGTCAAAAATCATTTGTAAAATTTCTATGAATAAATCTCTAAAAATTGCATTATTTTGTGTTTATTTATATTTTCCAATTTTTAATTAAAACCCTCGTTTATGTTTTACTGATTGGAGGGTGGGATAGAGGCCCCCCACCCACCCTACATATACATGATAATTTTAATTGCTAATCGTTGATAATTTTGCTGCTAAAAACAATCAAACACTTTGTGTAATAAAAAATAAAACAAAATCAAAATTTAAGCTTAAGTATAAATAACTTTCTATAGCTAATCTTATCTAATTTAGATTAAAAGTCTACCCACCCATCATGTATAAAAATTTTATTAATTTTCTCACTCAAAAATTTTACTTTTTGAATTTCTTTTTATTAAAAAAAATTATAATTAATTTTTCTCTAACCCGCGAGACGATCAGTACTTGAAATTTTATGTATATGTAGGGTGGGTGGGTGGCCTCTATCCCACCCTCCAATCAATAAAACATCGTCAAAACTCATTTGAAAAATTTGTATGGATAAATCTCTAAAAATTGCAATTATTTTGTGTTTATTTGTATTTTACAACTTTTAATTAAAACCCTCGCTTATGTTTTACTGATTGGAGGGTGGTATAGAGGCCACCCACCCACCCTACATATACATATAAATTTCAGTTACTGATCGCCTCGCGGTTTGAAGTAAATTAATTACAAAACTTTTTGAATAAAAAAGAAATTCAAAAGGTAAATTTTTGAGTGAGAAAATTAATAAAAATTTTATTTATGATGGGTGGACAGATTTTAAATCTAAATAAGATAAAATTAGCTATAGAAAGTCATTTATATTTAAATTTAAATTTTGACTTTGTTTTATTTTTTATTACATAATGGGTTAATTGCTAATCGTTGATGATTTTGTTGCTAAAAACAATCAAACCCATTATGTAATAAAAAATAAAACAAAGTCAAAATTTAAATTTAAATATAAATGACTTTCTATAGCTAATTTTATCTTATTTAGATTTAAAATCTGTCCACCCATCATAAATAAAAATTTTATTAATTATCTCACTAAAAAATTTACCTTTTGAATTTCTTTTTTATTCAAAAAGTTTGTAATTAATTTTACTTCAAACCGCGAAATGATCAGTAATTGAAATTTATATGTATATGTAGGGTGGGTGGGTGGTCTCTATCCCACCCTTCAATCAGTAAAACATGAACAAAAATCATTTGAAAAATTTGTATGAATAAATCTAAAAATTGCAATTTTTTTGGGTTTATTCATATTTTACAATTTTTAATTAAAACCCTCGCTTATGTTTTACTTATTGAATGGGGGGATAGAGGCCACCCACCCACCCTACATATACAGGGTGAGTTTTTTTCGATGTTCTCTATGGGGATCTCGGAAACTATAAGAGATAGAGAAACGGTTAAATGGGGAAAGAAGTGTAGATTTACAAGACGAATAAAATTCCACTTTCAAAGTTTTCAAAAAAGTCAAGGGTAACTAGATATTTTGAAAAAAGTAAAAAGTGTCAATTTTTTCAAATCAATATATCTCGGTTATTATAACAGATAGAAAAAAACTGTAAAGGACAAAATTTTAGATAATTTTATGCAGATTAATAAAAAATAATCAGAAAATTTTTATCCCCATTATTTTCCGAGATATGACGCAAACTTACATTTTTTTAAATGGAAACCATAGTTGGCTGTGACCTCATTCAAAAGGTAATTTTTTTCTCTTTAATCCAATATGGCATACGACATAGTTATTTCTAAAAATGAGTGAGTTATAGTCATTTTAAATTTCATTATAAATAAAAAATGGGTAGCCATGAAAAATATGAAAGTAAAACAATTGCAGTTGTTTATAATATTAGCAATATTGTAATTATTAGTTTTACAGAGATAAACCAAAATGAAACAACTGCATAAAGTAATTCTGTAATTATCAATATATCAATGGGAGAGAAATTTGAATATTAGAAAAATATGGTCAGAGTCCACTATTAATACTATTATGACATAAATTATATCTTTTTAAAATTGAATTTATGGCTTTTTGACTATGCTCATGTAAATTGAATTAAATGTTTCAATAACAGCTAGTTTATGATCCTCCACAGATTGATATGATTTTTCATATACTTTGTTTTTTACATAACCCCACAGAAACAATTCTAAAACGCGCAGATCGTGTGATCTAGGTGGCCCTGGGATTGGTTTATTTCTTCCCACTTATGAGTTAGGAAAAGCATCATTTAAATAATTTGTAAAGCCAACATGTTATGAGGTGGAACACCGTCATATTGGAACCATTTCAATCTTGCTTGTAATGATAAATTTAAACAATCGAGCATACCTTCAAATGTTTACTGAAGAAAATGAAAGGAATCAGTTTCACTTAGTGAGCTTTCAAAAATATATGGACCGAAAATTATTAATCCAAACACACCATGGATTAAACCCAAATTTAATTTGTAGTTTTCTCTGTGAAACTTCTCGTGGATTCTCTTAAGTTCATCTATGTTCATTGTGGCGATTAAAAATACCACAATTAGTGAATCGCGATTCATCTGTTCATAATATTTTTGTGAGAAAGTATTATCCTCTTGACAAATGGGTTTATACCACATACAGAAGGCCATTTGATAATTACAAAATTATTATTCTTATGCTGGTTTTTCATTTTTATTTAACTTTGTATTAGTTCTACATTATAATTATAGTATTGCTATTATTATAAACAACTGCAATTGTTTTACTTTCATCTTTTTCGTGGCTACCCATTTTTTATTTATAATAAAATTTAAAATGACTATAACTCACTTATTTTTAGAAATAACTATGTCGTATGTCATATTGGATTAAAGAAAAAAAAATGTAAGTTTGCATCATATCTCGGAAAATAATGGAGATAAAGATTTTCTGATTATTTTTTATTAATCTACATAAAATTATCTAAAACTTTGTCCTTTACAGTTTTTTCTATCTGTTATAATAACCGAGATATATTGATTTGAAAAAATTGACACTTTTTACTTTTTTCAAAATATCTAGTTACCCGTGACTTTTTTGAAAACTTTGAAAGTGGAATTTTATTCGTCTCATAAATCTACACTTCTTTCCCCATTTAACCGTTTCTCTATCTCTTATAGTTTCCGAGATCCCCATAGAGAACATCGAAAAAAACTCACCCTGTATAATAAAAAATAAAACAAAATCAAAATTTAAGTTTATGTATAAATAACTTTCTACAGCTAATCTTATCTAATTTAGATTTAAATCGGCCCATCCATCATGCATAAAAATTTTATTAATTTCCTCACTCAAAAATTTTACCTTTTGAATTTTTTTTTTATTCAAAAAGTTTTGTAATTAATTTCATTGGATACAGCGAGACAATAAGGAATTAAAGTTTATTTGTATATGTAGGGTGGGTGGGTGGCCTCTATCGCACCCTCCAATCAGTAAAACATAAGCGAGGGTTATGTACGTACTAATGAATAATAAAATCTAAAATGTTTAGAGTGGAAAAATGTCAAGCGGCCTTGATGAGTAAATTTAGCTAATTTAGCGGTCCGCTTCCTCCGATTCGACACAACACATATACAAAAAAAAAAAAACTAATAGCGCTTGTTCCATCCGTTCCCTCCATCTATCCTTCTTTTGTTTTTTTTTTCTCTCTTTGTGTAGCTATTCCGTTGAATCATTATCCGCCAGTCTCGAAGATAATACGGCTTTATCAAAGGAAACGAGATACAATGACGGGCGTGCATCTCCATGTGTGCGAAACACGATTGATTTGAACGAATTAATCACACAATTGGAACACTTTGATCTCCACGAAGGCAAAAACTGCTGTAGTTACTAAATAGTTGATACGTATTACTAGAGAATTAAAGAGTAAATAAAAACTCCTCTAAGATAGAAACAAAAATTATATGTAATGACTTCAATTGTTTTTAGTTAGTGTATATAATTATCAAGTCAACCATGGAAAAACAAGTGAACGAATTTTCAATATGTCAAGTCTTTATTATCTAATAATTGTTATAATAAAGCGTAATTATTTAATAAATTTTTGTAATAATAAATCTAATTATAAATTTAAACTCATTGGACACTTTTATAGCCGATGCGCAAGACAGAGACGGAAAGTGTTTGTGACCTTGACAAGGCTATTCGCGCTGTATTCGTTTCGTATTCACTGCATGCTGTTTTTTTTTTGTTTGAAAGAAGACGGCGCGGCGCATTGACTGCCACCGGCGGACACAAAAGCTGGCACTTGGGGGCCCCGTGCATGAATCAACACCGCTCTCGCACTCGAAACGCTCCGTCCGCACCAATGGCAGCCTGAAAAAAACCATATCGATTTTATCCACTCGACGCAAATGAGGAGGTGAATACCTTCCGCACGACGAACACGTAAGAACACTTGTAATTACAACGCCTCCGCGTTGCAGGTGAAATTCGGATTCCCGCAATTTCCGCGTGTGCAGAAAGTACAATATTAAACGCAAAATGTATTATGAAAAGGCGCCCGGGGGTGATGTGAAGGATGAAATGTTAATGAAACGCTTAATGTGGACATAACTGAATACACATTCCCCGAAATCCTCTCCAACAAGTGGTTCTAAATTTTAATGAGGCAAAAGTGTGCTAACAGATGTTCGGGCTTTAATGACCGGTTTCAAGAGGTGACACCGCGATTGGCGGTCATCATTTGCATTTCAAAAGGCAAATGGTAAACCCCCTAGTATTTAATTTTAACACACATTTTTTGGATCCTATAGATTCTAAATTGCAAATTGGGGTAGGTCAAGAGTACGCTTGGACAATGATTAATTTATTGGGATAGGTAAAGAGAACGAATGGTAATTTGTTTGCTTTTTGACAACCTTTAAAACATCTATACGATTATACAATTTTTTGCTTTTCGATAAATAATAGTAATAAATCGGTTTATTTTATTAATGTTTCTCTTTGATGATATTTTTCACAACCCGAACAATAAAAACCGTTTTCAATTTAACATCATCTTCTCCTTTCTTTTTTCCTTCTTATCGCCACTTTTCAATTTACTAGGTTTCATCCCTTCACATTTCACCCCATTAAACTAAGCGCGAGACGACACACACACACACACACACACGCGACAGTCTATTTGTTAGAGTCATCGATCCAATCGTCCGTTCTCTTTCCTCTTCCTCTACACTTTTTTCCCTAACACAAATATTAACATCCTCCTCCTCCTTTCAATAGCCTTCTCGTTCCGGTGCCTACTCCTACTGTTTTTCTGTTTTCTCGTCTCGCCAGCGGCGACGACATATCCCCCTTTCCGGTGTCGCGGATTACGTGCCATCTGATATATCCTACGTCTGCTGCTTCGGTTTCTGCACCCCGACGATGATGAGCTGAAACGATACCCCGGGTTTTCATTACTTCGGACATATCGATTTATTGATCGGAATACTTACACCAATACCAATTTTTGACACATCACTACTATTGGGGAGCTAGTAATTGCTATCACTTCAAGAAGAGGTGTAGACAATGAGGGGAATTGATTGTGGTGTACAGAAGCAAGTAATCGCGTTTGAGGAGAAATGACGCTTGTTTGTTGCAGGGAACGGCAATTGGTGGTTTTAATGACCCCGAATTCGTTCTTGGCAGTAATCACCAACTGCGAGGGGTGCATGAACAAATAAAACGCGATTATACGCTCGATGGTAACGGTGGACATGTTGATTTTATTGCTATTCAGCAACATGTTTCGCTCCGTTAAAGCGGCTGCAGATAATTGACGTTTAGTCATAAAGACTGGTCTGGTACTATAGGTACTTCCTATCTAAAGTATATTTAAATACTCTCCGTTAAAGTTCAGAAAGATTTTATGCAACGGAACGAATTTCTTTTATTACATTAAAAAGGAGAAAGCAGAATCAATCGACTAATTTCTTTTAAAATGAAAGTTTTTTATTGTTATTATTATAAATATTTAAAGCTACTTAATACAACAATTTCTTCATATTAAAAATCTATCCATTAAGAGTGTGGTAGCATAAAGCATCAACTTCATATTTAATTAATTGCTCACTTAACGTGGTGAAACATTTTTTAATTAGATAATCTGTGAATTAAATTAAGGGATTTTTACAGTCTAATTTGAAAAATTAATTTGTTTTATTTTGTTATTTTTCCTAATATTAATGAAGTGGAACCACCTAGTTTATATCTTTCTATATTTTAACAACCCCTACACAAAATAAATGTAAAAACTTCTAAACAAAAGAACAACCAATATTTTATTTCACCCAATAAATCCCGTGGCCGAATCGAATCCGATATACACCTTATGAATATATACATAAATAAAAACATCGGCGGTGGCGGGTTTGCACAAAGCTTTACCTATTGTTTGTTGGAACAGAGAGAGAATCTTCCTCTCCCGGAGCGGCTTCCGGTCGTCTGAATGACAATAAACGCAAAGTGGGCCGGAGATAGTATCAAACGACGTGGAACATCGATCATTTCGTACGGTTGCGGAGTTTCACCGGTGCGGAGAAAATAAAATATCGCGAATTAATGATCGTCGTCTGTATGTGTGTGCAGTTGTACGTATGCGAGTCAAAAGAGGGAGACAAAAAAAAACTGTGGAAACGGAGAAAGCCGCCGCGATTGAATAAAATGATCGAGTCATTGTGAATGAAAATAATTGGAATTCTTGTATTTTAGGATTGTATACTCAAACAAAAAAAAGCATTTCTCTTGGCAGCCTCAATATATCATAAATATGTCAATTTAGGTATTGGCCTTCTACAGGCATCTGTTATCTACCTCTTAATTTCTATCATCTGCCATCTGTCTTCTGTTATCTATTATTAACTGTCATCTACTATGTCATTTTTTGTGTCTTACAATCCACCTTACGGTATTTATTATCTATCGTTTGATATCTATCATTTTTCTTTAGTCATCTTAAATCTGCAATCTATTATCTATTTAAAAATCTTCCACCAGTAAACATGTATAATCTGTCATTTATTATCTTTAATCTATTATCTACCAGCTGTCTACTATTTGTTATTTGAATGTGTATTCGGCATCTATCTGAGTATGTAATATATCATCTATCATCTGCTATACATTCGGCCATTTGACATTTTCCAACTGTCTTCTACATCAATATCATCCGTCATTCATTATCTGTTATATGGACTTGTTTCCGAGGCAAAAAAAGGAAATTTATCATCTGTCATATGCCTTCTATTATCTAGAATGTGACATTTGTCATAAGCAATTTTTTATACACCTTTATATTGTCAATCATCTACAAACTAACTACTAATTTGTTATTTTTCAACAACATCTATTGTTAGCATCTTTCATCTATTACAAATCATTTGTTAGTAATCATCGGCGGCCATTCTTATATGTCATCTACAATCCGTCACTTGTTATCTGTTTCTTATTGTTTATTATCTGCCATCTGGCATTTACCATTCTTTTGACATATGCTATCTGTCTGTCATCTGCTATGTGAGATTTTTTTTATCCACAATCTAGCATCTGTTATTTGTCATCTATATCTATCATTTACTAGCTATCATCGGATATTTCTTATATTTGTCATATAGAATTTAAAATTTTACTACAATCTTTTGCTATATGCCATCTGTCATCTCATGTCTATTACTTTTTATCTGTCATATTCCACCTGATATCCACCAAATGTATTTTATCATGTGTTAATTTAATAGATCTTTCAAAATTTTGAATAAACTACTACTGTCATTTGTCGATTATCAATTATCATATGTATTTATCTGTTTTAATTCAGTGCTGACAAAATAACCTAATACATACAAAAGTAATATAAATAATATTCACAATAATTTAGACTGTCATTTGTTGAATTTCAATTGTCAACTGTCAAATGCCATATTGCATCCATCATGTATTATTTGTTAACTGTTTTCAAGTACCCGGTATCAACTGTTATCTGTCGATTGTCAACTGTCATTTGTCAACTGCCATCTTTTATATACGATGTATTATTTCTTAACTGTTGTCAGGTGAATCATTGATCACCTGTTCTCCATCATCTGTCAACAGTTACCTAAAATTTGTTGATTATTAATTAGTCAAATGTAATTTATTAATTGCCATCTTCCAACTAATAATAATACATATATTTATTGGCAAATTACATATTTACATTGTCATGGTGAATGAGGTGTTAGTGTCTGTCAAAAGACTATCGACCAGATGTCTTTCTGCCTTCTCCCAACTATTAACTGTGATTTATTATTTGTTAATGCCATTTGTCATCGATCTTGTATTGGTTTTACACTATTGTCAGGTTCAGGTATATATCAACTGACATTTGACGATTATGAGTCACCTATTACCTATTATTTGTTAACTGTTGTCAGCCACCTGTCAACTGTCATGTGTCGATTGTTAACTATAATGTATTATTTGTTACTACCGTATATATATGTATGTCTATCAACTGTCATTTGTAGATTATCAACTGCCATCTGACCACTGTCAATTGTCATTTGTCAACTGCCATCCATAATGTAACATTTCTTAACTTTTGTCAGATCTATCAAGTGTCATCTCTCTATTATTCACTGTCATAAATCAACTGTCATTTGTCAGGTGCCTTCTGGCATTCATCATGCATCATTTGTCAAATCTATTAATTATTAATCTGGAAAAAGTAATTTACTAATTGTTATCTCCCAAATATCTAATGTGAATTATTTTTTGTTATCTGTCATTTGTCATCAATTATATATTAGTTTATAATTATTGTCAGATTTTTATCAACTGTCATCTGACGATTATCAACTGTCATCAGTCACCTATTACATATTACTTATTAACTGTTGCTAAGAACTTATCAACTGTTATCTCTCGATTGTCAACTGTCATATGTCAACTCTCAACTATCATTTGTTAACTGTCATCTATAATTTATTATTTTTTATCTATTGTCAGATATCTATCAACTGTGATCGGTTAATTTTGTAATCTGACAACTGTCAAATGTCATTTTTTTACATAATAATAATTATCAACATATGATAGTTGATAATCGACAATTTTCAATGGTAAATATTTAAAAAAATACAGTGCACGCCGCTTAATGTGATCACAACGGGACTCGGGGTTTTTGATAACAATAACCGATTGATAATAATAGCCGAAAAACAAAACTTTATTTTAAATAAAAATATATAACGTAACAAACTATAATAACGTAACATTTTGAATTCTCTACAATTATTTGTTATATAACTTTCATGTTGCTTCAATAGTTTATTAGCAATTGGCAGAAAATGTCAAAAATTTCAATTTTTATTTTTTTTCTCGAAAGTTAAGAATTTTATGAAAAATATATTTTAACAAAATTTGTTCAGTTTCTCATTTTCTTTAACTTTTGTTCGAAAAGTTTTGTAATATTTTTCATATTAAAAAAAAATATCGGAGAAAAACATAAAACGCCTCTAGTAAACACCCACTTCCGGTTTATGAATGTTTACCAAAAGCTTTTCAGTTCCAGTTTTTAAAGTTTCATCTCAATCGGATCAGTCGTTTTTGAGATACAGCACCCACGGACAGACAGACAGACAGACACACACACAGACACAATTTTTTTTTCCAGAAATTAGTTTAATGGACTCGGGGGACCTCAAAACGGATATTTCCGCAAAAAAAATCACGATCACAATACTTCCCCTATATATACTTCGTATATAGGGAAAGTAAAAATGATAACATAAACCGAAATCATGATTACTATAAACGAAAATTTTTGTATGTAGTATTACACGTTCGGCCCGTTCTTCGCAAAAGTGATAACAATATCCGATTGATAACATTATCCGTGATTCTAATAAGCGGCGTCTACTGTAATAATAAATAAATGACAGATGACAATTGACAAATCAAAATAACAAATAACATATAACAGATGACTAATGGCATATGGTAAATGACACATGGCAAATAGCAAATGACTAATGACAAGTGATAAATTACTAATGACAGATGGCAATGTGTTTAAATTATATTTTCATTTTTCTCGTGAACACTGTATGATGGTATTACTCGTAAATAAATAAATAAATGACACGTAACAAATGACCGATGACAAATGACAGATGACTAATAACTATTATTTGTCGATTTTCAACTGTCAACTGTCATTTGCCAATTGTCATCAATCACTTTTTACCTATGTTTACTTATTTGTCAACTGTTGTCAAGTACCTATAAACTTGTTATCTGTCGATTGTCAACTGTCAACTATTATTTGTCAACTGTTAACTATCATTTGACAACTGCAATCTATCATCTATAATTTATTATTTGTTATCTGTTGTCAGATATCTATCAACTGTGATTATCAACTATAATCTGACAACTGTCAAATCCTATTTGTCAATTGTCATCTATTAGCTATTATTTGTTAACTGTTGTCAGTTAACTGTTATTTGTCAATTGTCAACTGTCATCTGTCATCAATTATCTAATATTTACTGTCATGTCAACTGCCATCTGTCATCTATAATATATTATTTGTAATCTGTTGAATATCCAGTGTCATCTAACTAATGTCAAGTCTCATCTGTTATGTATTATTTATTAACTGTTGTTAAATATGTATCAACTGTTATTTGTCGATTTTTAATTGTCTCCTGTTAACTGACTGTCATTTGTCAACTACCATCTGCTATTCACAATGTATTGTTTGTCAATTATTCTCAGATATCCATCAACTGTCATCTGTCAACTGTTTATCAACGGTGATCTATTGATTTTCAACTGTCATCTGTCAACTGTCATTTGTCAACTATTATCTGCCACCCAATGTGGATTATCAACTGTCATATGTCAACTGCCATGTGTCATCTCAATAATGCATTATTTGTTAACTGTTGTCAGCTAATCTGACGATTATCAACTGTCATTTGTCAAGAGTCATCAGTCACCTACCCATGTATTATTTGTTAACAGTTGTCAGAAATCTATCAACTGCTAACTGTCGATTATCAATTGTCAATTGTCAACTGTCATCTGTCATTTATTATTTGTTACCTGTTGTCAGTTATCCATTAATTGTCATCTGTTGTTTATCATTTGTCAAGTGTCATCAGCTAACTGTTGTCAGCTACCTATCAACTGTCATCTGTCCATAATCAACTATCAACTCTCATTTGTTAACTGTCATCTGCCACCTATAATGTATTATTTGTTAACTGTTGCTATCTACCGATCAACTGATTTGTTGATTATCAACTATCATCTGACCACTTTCAATTATTATTTGTCAACTGTCATTTTTCACCTATTATTTGTTAACTGCTGTCAGGTATCTATCAACTGTCATTTGTCGATTTTCAATTGTCAACTTTCGTTTGTCAACTGTCATCAGTCACCTATTATTTCTTGTCAGGTATCTTCGCCTGTCATCTGACGAGTATCAACTGTCAACTGTTATCATGCATCATGTATTATTTGTTAACTGTTGTCAGGTACTTATCAACTATTATCTGTCAATTGTCAACTGTCAACTATCACTCGTCAACTGTCATCTATAATTTATTATTAATCTGTTGTCAGATGTTTATCAACTGTAATCTGTTGATTATCAATTGTAATCTTATAACTGTCAATTGTCATTTATCAACTGTCATCTATTATCTATTATTTGTTAACTATTGTCAGGTATGTATCAACTAGTATTTTTCGTTTTTCATTTGTTATCTCATCATCATATATTATCTATTATTTAATAACTATAGTCAACTACCTATTAACTGCCATCTGTCGATTATCAAGTGTCATATGTCAACTGCCATCTGTTATCTCTATAATGTATTATTTGTTAACTGTTGTCAGCTAATCAGCTCAACTGTCATTTATCAACAGTCATCTGTCACCTATTATTTGTTAGCTGTTGTCGGGTACTTATCAACTGTTATCTGCCGATGTCACATGTCATATGTTAACTGTCAGCTATCATTTGTCAACTGTCATTTATAATTTATTATTTGTTAACTATGTCAGATATGTATCAGCTGTTTTTTGTCGATTTTCAACTGCCAACTGTCATTTGTCATCTATTATCTATTATTTGATAACTGTAGTCAGTTACCTATTAACTGTCATCTATCGATTATCAACTGTCATATTTCAACTGCCATCTCTATAATGTATTATTTGATACATATTATCAGATATTTATCAACTGATCTGTTGGTATGTATCAACTGTCATTTGTCGATTTTCAATTATCATCTATCAACTGTCATATGTCATGTATTATCTATTTTTTTATAAATATTTTCAGCCACATATCAACTGTCAATTGTCATTTGTCAACTACCATCAGTAATCTATTACCTACTATTTCATATCTGCTGTCAACTGTTATTTGTCGATTGTCAAATGTCACATTTTAACTGTCAACTATCATTTGTCAATTGTAATCTAGAATTTATTATTTGTTATCTTATCTTATTAACTTTGATTTGTTGATTATCAGTTGTAATCTAAAAACTGTCAATTGTCATTTTTCAACCGTCATACATTATCTATTATTTGTGAACTGTTGGCAGGTATGTATCAACTTTTATTTGTTAGTTTTCAACTTTCATGTCAATTATCATCTGTCATCTATAATGTATTATTTATTAATTGTCAAATATTTATCAACTGATCTGTTTATTATTAACTGTCATCTGACCACTGTCAATTGTCATTTGTTATTGTCTATTACGTGTTCACAGTCATTTGTCGATTTTCAATTATCATCTGTCAACTGTTAACTGTCATTTGTTAACTACCATCTGTTACCCATAATATTGTTTGTTAACTGTTTTCAGATATTCATTAACTGTCATCGGTCGATTATCAACTGTCATTTGTCAACTGCTATCTTGCATCCATCATCTATTATTGGTTGTCTTTTTTTGCAACTGCCATCTATTATTTATTTATTATTTGCTATTTGCAATTTCTACCATCTATTATCTATCATCTACAATCTAACATTCGTCATTTGTTATCTCTCTTTTGTTATGGTCCTATGTCATTCGTGATTTAGTACTTGTCATCTACCGTCAAGTGTTATCTAACTGTTGTCAGATATCTATCAATGGTGATCTGTTAACTGTCATTTCTTAATTACTATCTGCCATCGTCATCATCATTACGTATTATTTGTTAGCCATTGTCAAATATCAATCAACTGTCATTTGTCAAGTGTGTTTTGGCATCCATCATCTATTATTTGTTAACTGTTTTCAAGTATGTCAATATCACCTGTCAACGGTCACCTCAAATCAGTTGATTATTAATATGGCAAATGAAATTTATTGTCATCTCCCAATTATCAACTGTGACCTGTTATTTTTTAACTGACATTTGTCATCAACCATCTATTAGTTTTTAACTATTGTCACGTACCTATCAACTGTATCTAACGATTGTCAACTGTCTTCTGTCATTCATCATGTATTATTTGTTATGGTCCCATGTCATCCATAATTTAGGTCATTTGGTATTGGTTATCTACCATCAGTCATGTGTTATTTTATTTAACATTTGACAACTATCATCTGGCATTTGTTATCTGCAATTTGTCATTTATCATCCACAATTCATTTATTATATGTCATTTGTCATCTATTATCTGCTTCTTTACGATCTCTACCATTTGTTGGCATATTTTATACAAAACATGTTATTTATCATTTGACATTCAACACTAATTATTTAGCATATTTTACTTACCTTCTCTCATTTGATATCTACCATCAGTCATTTGTTATCAACTTTTTAGCATAATAATATTAATTATTTATCTTTTTTTAATTTACAATCTATAATCTTATGTATTAAATGCCATCTACATCTGTTTTTTTTTTGGCATTTGTCATATATTACCTGTCAGCTGTCATTTATCAGATATTCTATCTAGAATGTATTATCCACCATTTATTATTTGCTATTTGTCATTTGTTATATTACATCTGTCTTTTTTATTTATCATTTAACATCTGCTATCATCTGTCATTTATCACTTGTCTGTTATTTGTCGTTTGTATTATTTCACCCATCGTCCATCAGATGCTCTCTGTCGTCTATTAAGTTAACAAATTTTTCAATGTTTTTAATAAGTTCTAATTAAGATATGTTCTTCTGAAACTTCTCAAGCTGTCTAATGTTTCTTTTTTCTTTCCCTTTATGTTGATCGTCGATTATTTTTCTTCAAAATGTACAAACCGTCACGTGTTGTCTGTTATTTCTCATTTAGCAGATAGGCTGTAAGTTAACTACTTTTTGACATCTGCAATTTATTTTCAGTTATCTGTCGCCAGCCATTTGTCATTTGTTATCGATAGTTCTAATTCTCAGAACACATACGAGAGTGCGCTGAGTTATTCCTGGATTATATTATATTAATTATAGGGTGGTATAGAGATATATTTATTTAGAAAATTCAACAACCTAAAGGACTTTAATACATTTTACTATTCAATTGTTTTGGTTTGAAGATCACAGGGAAAGTGTCTTGAGAATGTAGTAATAAATTATTTTGAAACTTCACTACTGATTCAATATGAACATAATTAGAAAATGTATCCATTGTCAGTTCAATTTTAAGAGGAAAATAAGGAAAGATAATAACAACAATAATTTGTAGAATTAAGTAATTCATTATTATTATTATCATTGATTGAAGTGTATATGTGGTTCAGTTTTCCATTCTTATTCGTGCAGAATCCTCGATCGATTAATCCTCCCGCTAGATGCAACAATATAGTCGAGCGCCGAGGGGGGCATTGAAAATTGGTGCACTTGCGCGGGGAGCCGAAAAACGGAATGAATCGGTGATAAATCGGAAATCGGAATTACGCAGGTTCGACAACAATGGCCGTTCGCCGGAACATTGGACTCTTTGTTGATAATCCGACAATGGTTATGAAAGCGCACTGGCGGACACATAACGATAAGATAATGGAATCAATGCCTGCGCCGATTAGACGTATAATTTTTATGGTAAAAATAATACTAACAATAACCACCCTTACAATTTAGATTATGTATTTTTTGATACCGTTTAAAAAAAAACTGCATTTAGAACGGGATTGCCAGAAACAATTCACCTTGCACGCTAATGCACGGGATCAAAGGTCGAGTGCAAAAAGGCCTCCCTTTCTTCAGATTATACAGGTAATCCCATTATAGACACACACATAGACTGGAGGAAGTATTTTCATACGAATGCGGATGGAAATGGTAGGAGACGAGGCCATATGGTGCGGATAATTGGGGCCGAATATGTGTAATCATCCCAACCAAAAATAATAAAGCGACTTATATTTAACATTTGTGCACGTATATGAATTTAGATTTGATTTGATGATGGAAAAGTACAAATGAAATATTTATTTTATGTTCGAGATTGTGACTAAAAAAATTAATCATAAGCAAATTGAAAAATTTTTGTTTGAAATTTAAATCGTTTTTGTAGCAAATATCTATTGTTTTTATTTTGGTATTTTTAACCTTCTCTAATTAATAGTTGACATAATTTCGGATTCCTTTTTTTATCATTTTAAATTAGCATGAAATAGTATTACGCGTACAAAATTATTTTCTGTGCATGAGGCAGTAAATTGGAAAAATATATATTTACTTTTAGTCTGACTGCGGCGGTTATTATCATAATATATGTATTTGGGTTAGTGATAATTCAAAAATTGTAGTGGTTAAAAAATGAAACACGTTTTTTTTAATAAATATATAATTTTTGCTTTTATCAAAATGTGATTTTTTTTATTAAGAAATTAAGGAGCAAAATTTGTCTACATAATATAATAATAATAAACTTTTGTTTTCGTTTTCAGAAGCCTTGCTACAGAGTAGACCTCTGCCACACATACCGAGCGTCCCAGAATCTGATCCACCAGGTACACTAAGCACGGGCGGCTCCCTGGCCTCGGGCAGCGGCGCTCTGGGCAACCTGACCGGAACGTTGGGCTCCACGGGCGCGCCCACCACGCCGCTCTCACTAGAAACTGCCAATAGATGGACTTCCAAAGAGAACCTCCTCGCTCAAGAAGAGGACGACCCGCAGCTCTTCGTCGCGCTTTACGACTTCCAGGCCGGCGGAGAAAATCAATTAAGTCTGAAAAAAGGTATTAAAATTGTAAAAAAAAACCCTAATTATGGTGTAATGCAATTACATTTTTTAAGGTGAACAAGTTAGAATATTGAGCTATAATAAGAGTGGAGAATGGTGCGAAGCCCACTCAACATCGAATCAAGTGGGCTGGGTGCCATCGAACTACGTAACGCCTGTAAATTCATTAGAAAAACACTCGTGGTATCACGGGCCGATATCGAGAAACGCGGCCGAATACCTCCTATCCTCCGGCATCAACGGAAGTTTTTTAGTCAGAGAGTCCGAGAGCAGTCCGGGACAACGAAGCATATCTTTGAGATACGAAGGCAGGGTTTACCACTATAGGATAAACGAAGATTCCGAAGGGAAGGTCTACGTAACGGCGGAGAGTAAATTTAATACTCTGGCCGAACTAGTTCATCACCATTCAATGCAATCCGACGGGTTAATAACGCAACTTTTATATCCAGCGCCTAAACATAACAAACCAACAGTATTCCCACTAAGTCCCGAACCGGACGAATGGGAAATCGACCGTACTGATATTGTGATGAGGCATAAACTGGGCGGGGGACAATACGGGGATGTGTACGAGGCGGTTTGGAAGAGGTACAACATGACTGTGGCCGTGAAGACCTTGAAGGAGGACACCATGGCGTTGAAGGATTTCCTCGAAGAGGCCGCCATAATGAAGGAGATGAAACACCCGAATTTGGTCCAGTTGATGGGTGTCTGCACCAGGGAGCCGCCTTTCTATATAATCACCGAGTTTATGAGCAAGGGGAATTTACTAGACTACCTCAGGAACGGTAACAAGGAGCAGATCAACGCGGTGGTGTTGATGTACATGGCGACGCAAATCGCCAGCGGGATGAGTTACCTGGAGAGCCGCTGCTTCATCCACCGCGATCTGGCGGCGCGGAATTGTTTAGTGGGCGAGAATCACCTCGTGAAGGTCGCCGATTTCGGGCTGGCGCGACTCATGAGGGATGACACGTACACGGCCCAC
The DNA here is from genome assembly GCA_963969525.1 of Ontholestes murinus. Classification (NCBI taxonomy): domain Eukaryota; kingdom Metazoa; phylum Arthropoda; class Insecta; order Coleoptera; family Staphylinidae; genus Ontholestes; species Ontholestes murinus. Next base: position 76,116,871 of record OZ018390.1, on the reverse strand, counting down.
GCCGGTGCAAAGTTTCCTATTAAATGGACCGCGCCCGAGGGTCTGGCCTATAACAAATTCAGCACCAAGTCGGACGTGTGGGCGTTCGGGATCCTGCTGTGGGAGATCGCCACTTACGGGATGTCGCCGTATCCCGGCGTCGACCTGACGGACGTCTATCACATGCTGGAGAAGGGCTACCGGATGGAGTGTCCGCCGGGCTGTCCGCCCAAGATTTACGAGCTGATGAAACAGTGCTGGCAGTGGAACGCTCACGAGAGGCCCACCTTCAGGGAGATACACCACTCGCTGGAGAATATGTTTCAGGAGTCGAGTATCACGGAAGGTTGGTTATTTTTTACGTATAGAAAATAAATACCATAAATTTCCAATATTTCAAAATATAGTAGTAAGAGGTTAGAGGTTACCTAATAGTTTAAAAAATGAAATGTCAAATCTTCAAAAATCCTACGGCAATTTCGTTATTTTAATTTAATAACTAAATTGTTTTATATGTACAATCAAAAATGTAATTAACCTTCTAAAATACCTATCGTCACTTAAATAAACATCATTATTCTTTATCATTCGGTAATTGTTAGTATTTGTCTTAAATTAGTTATAGTGTCGCCATCTATACACAATCAACTGATGGAATGTTTATATATAGTATTCAGTATATTACAAACAATTATTACACGATTATAGTTAATGAAATATATAAAAAGGAAAACATTTAACACCTGTAATCATATTACGTTCTTTTCAATATTTAGAGGTAGAGAAACAGCTGCAAGGAACTGATACCCAGCCGCTGGGTACGCCCCATCTGTCTTTCAAGAAAACGCACTCGGGCAGCACAGGAAACTTACATGGATTAGTGGGAATTTCGGACCAATCAGGTAATGATGATTATAAAAATCAATCAGGTTTAATTTTACATAAGATTATGTTTGTTAATTTTTGTATTTTTTTTCTTCTCTCGCTAAGAAAACATGACCGTAACGAAACTGAGCACGTTCACGGGCGGCTCGTCGTCGAAGAACAACGTGCAGATGCGCCGGCCGACGAACCGCAAGGGCAAACAGGCGCCGGCGCCACCGAAACGGACCAGGTAAATAACAGCAGTTCGGCCGCCGCAAAAGTTCTAGTCATATTCACCCGCTTGGTTTCAGCCTTCTGTCTTCTTGCAGTTCCTTCCGAGATAGCACGTTCGACGATCAGGGACAGGGCGACAATCAGGACGACGGATCCGACTTAAATGGTATTAATAAACGATTTAAAGGTATCCCTCGTTTCGATTTCAGGATTTGGTAACTAACAGGAATGCGAGAAATAGAGAGAGATAGAGAGTAACACGCACATAAACGACACAAGTGTATACATTACAATAACTGCACCGATTTGTTGGTTTTTTCTTTGCTTAACAATTAATCCGATTAATAAATGCATATATGAGAAGAGATCGCATTCCTATATATATTAATGAAAGTAAAACGGCTGAACCAATCATTAGGCCTTTATTATTAACCAAATTGTGGGGAATGTTTCCATGGAATCTTAATAGAGGGCGCATTGAATTAAACATTCGAGAGGGCGCTGTTTTCTGTGTTGATTTTTATATAGGTTATCGGTATCTTCTCATATATTAGAACTAAGTTTACAATGTTAATTAAATCAAAATCTTTATTTATTGCTTTAATATATGCTGTTAAAATAATGAATCAGATTATAATAGTAAATTAATTGGATGAGTTACGTGAAGATAAACTTGATTATAAAATAAAGCACTAAAAACCTTTCTTCACACAGTTTATTTGAAGTACCAAATATATATTTCGGACACAAAGTGACCATTATACATGTATTAAACTATTGATAATGTCGAAATATATATTTGGTATTTCAAATAAACTGTGTGAAGAAAGGTTTTTAGTGCTTTATTTTATAATCAGATTATAATAGTATTGTCTAAATAATTAAAAACATTAAAATTATGAAATAAATATATGATAATATTAAAATTATAACCTTAAAATAGAAATAAACATAGCTAATTATAATAATACTAATGTTTTTATGAATTAACTTTGTAAAATTAGTAAATTAATATGAATATTTAATGATGAAATTGTTATTATTATTATTATTATTAAATTTTTTTAGGGATTACGAGGGACCTACAAAACTTGACTGCCAGCACTAAGGGGGACAGCGAGAACGAGCTGCAGGATCAAACGCCGGACACGGACGATTCCGGCGCCCATTCCTATCCGGAAGTGTCGTCGGGATCGGCGTTCGTCGTGCCGGGCACGGGGTCGTTTAAACGCGCGCCCATCATGGGGAACCGGGGTCTGGAGCAGAGGGGCAAGAAATCGAAGACTTATCCACCCAAAGAATCGCAACAGGTGGGGGGATTTATTATCCGCGATTGTGAGGGGTTTTTGTAATCGGAATTTTTCTAGGTACAGGTCGCCGCTTTGGAGGTGCAGAACGTCAGGAAGGCGATCAGTAGGTACGGCACGTTACCGAAAGGGGCTCGGATCGGCGCGTACCTGGAGTCGCTGCGGCAGAGCGGGATCTCCAGTAATCAGGAGCAGGCGGCGGCTTCGGCGGTCGTGCAGCCGCAGAACGTCGCCAATGCCGAGCCGAAAGAGACGCAGAGGTCGCTGTCGCCGCGGACGAACATCAGGACGCAACCGCAGATGATCAGGAGTAACTCTTCGAGCGGGGTCACCACGTTCCACGCACCGCACCCGCCAAGTTCGCCGACGGCTTCGAAGTTTAATAGGAATAGGAATATGACTAGGAATAATACTGCGGACTTAGGAAGTAGTTTAAGAACGTTTAAGGTTGGTTTTTAATAACGTTTCCAGTATTTATAAAAACAATATTTAAATACACAATTAATGAAAGGAATGTAAGTATGTTTTATTAATTCATTTGTAATATTATTTTTTAAGGTCGCACAAAATCAAAACAGTTTTCGCGGCGGCAGCCCCTCCAGATCTGTCCAGCCGACGTTAGCAGATTTGGAATTTCCTCCCCCGCCTACGGACCTGCCACCACCCCCTGAAGAGTTCGACGGGCCGGTGGCGGACACAGTCGACGGCTTTATCACCATGAACACCTCGCTGGAGATGAAGAAGAAACGCGTGCCGATATCGCCTCTCACCTCCAAGAAGCTGGACAATGAAAACGACGAAAACAACGACGTCAGCAATCTGCAGCCATCGGTGGAAGAAGCCAGCTCTAGGTAATACTGTTTAAATATATTAAAGAGCAAAATCCTAATATTTTTTTAAACAGATTTGGTGTCAGCTTGAGGAAAAGAGAGCCGTCGTCGGATAGTTGTAGTAGCGTGAACAGGGAGGAGAATAAGGACCGAAGTCCGCAAAGGACGAGTCTCAGTTTAACTAGTCCAAGCGTCGAAGGCAAGAGTCCCATGAGCATAGATTCCGATGTTCCGACGGTCGGTTCGCCTCTGGATCTACCACCGCCTTCATTTCCAGAAATTGGTAAGGCACATAGTTACATAAGTTTAAAATTCTCGAAAAAAATTAATCATAATTGAAAGTTAATAGACATTGTTGTTTCAGATGAAAATAATGAAGATGACGATACCGAAGACAATAAATCCAAACTCCTGAAAAACAACAAAATCGTCAAGGAGATGGAGCTGAAACTGGTCGTCGAAATCAAAGAGCGTTCAGACCAAAAACACAAGAACCCCCGCGAATCTCCCGACATACAGGCTGTGAGTAGCATTAGTCACGACCCCGTCTCGCAACTGGTCTCCGAACTCTCCGAGCAGTTGCACCTGGACAAGAAGGAAATCAAACAGCAGCCGTTGCCCGAGAGCAACGGCGGCACGTTTCTGCCCCAATTGAAAAAAGTAGACGCCGCTAAGAAAGGCGTGCCCAAGGATAAAAACGATAGCGTGGACTCCGGTATAATAATCGATTTCAAAGCGAGACTGAGGAAGGTGGATAATGGTAACGAGAAGAACAAGGAGGAGGATGAGAAAGTGGAGCAGAATAAAAATTTGATGGAAGTCGAGGAGGTTAATAAGCGCGAGAGTACTGCGAGTAGTGATAGTGGGAATGTTAGGATTGAGGATAGTGAGGATAAGAGGAAGAGCACGGGTAGTATAAGTAGTCTGAAAAAGTTGTGGGAGCCGAAAGAGGCGGGTGATTCTGGAGGTAACATCCAGCTCAGTCCGAAATTAGCGGTGAAGAATAATAAGAACGAAGACATTAGCGAGGTGTCGCCTAGTGATCTTTCCGATGAATCTGTGAGGAGCAAGCTGGAGAAACGATTGTGGCCACCGCAGAATGACGAGAAGCCGATCATACCGACGAAACCGCCCGTTAAAGCCCTGAAGCCGATTTTAGCGAACCGACCGGCCGGTTCGGCCATATACGCCACCCCTATAGCGCCGACCACGAACAAACCCCCGATATCCGCGAAACCGATTAACTTAGAAACCCGCACCCCCGAGGATGACGTCAAGGCCAGCAACGACAACAACAAGAGCGGCAAGGACATCATCCTGGACATCTCCCAAATGCTGCAGTTGACCCTCAACAGTATTAAAAACAATCCGACGGTCTCGTCCACCACGTGGCTCCAGCTGTCCGACAAGATCGGCCTGTTGCACACCTCGTGCATGGACTACGCCGACAACGTCGTCCCCGCTCACACCAAGTTCCAGTTCCGCGAACTGCTTACCAAACTCGAGTCGCAGGCGCGACAGTTGCGCACGGCCGGTTGTCGCAACTCCTCCGAAAACTCGAGGTATCTCAACGAAGTCAACAACACGATAAAAGATATCGTGAACGTTGTTTTGCGATAAGTACGGAATGAAACATTATTAACAAAAAAAAAAAAACAATCGTATACACTATTCCATGTATTTTTGACTGTGTAGGACCACTTATATATATATAATCATTTTTTATGTAGGTAAGTCATGCATTTTTGGAGTATATTTTAGTATGCGCGTACATATATTTCCTTCCCCCCCCCCCCCTATTCAGATAACGAAAACTGATCATTTCAGAGGCAAATATTTTTAAACAATAAAAAAAAATAATGAATGTTTACTTTCAAAAGTTATTATTTTTAGGTACAGTATAATATTTATATAATTGAATAGATTTGATGTAACATAAAATTTGAAACTGAAAACTACAACTCAACTTATAATTAATAATTTATTACAAATTAAACAAAATTTTACTTTATATAATTTGATTTTGGATGTCTTTACATTGTAATGATGAAATTAAAATTGATAGCTTTCTTTTACCACTGTATTTAGTGGTATAACAAGGTTAACAAGTTTAATTTCACAATTGCATATTTTCTACGTAAAATATACAAATTTTTGATGAAATAACGGGTGTCCAACAATTATTGCGTTGGAATCAAAAACGTAGGTCGATTCTTACATGTGCCAAATAAATGAACTGACATTTTAATTGTCAAACATAACCTAAACGTGCATTTAAAGTGTTGTTAAATGCACGTTTAGGTTATGTTTGACAATTAAAATGTCAGTTCATTTATTTGGCACATATAAGAATCGACCTACGTTTTTGATTTCAACGCCACCCGGGACTGCAATAATTGTTGGACACCCGTTATATTGTGCTGTACATTAAAAATTTTAATTCTAATTGTAAACATTCAACGCGACGTTCCTGAAATACACACATTATAGATTTGTGCTGAGCATTTCTTTATAAATAAAAAGAATATTTGCCTCGACTAGTATGAAACAAAAAAATGTTCTTATTATTTTCACTAAACTGTGATACCAGTAGATTATTTTATGTATTGATATGCTCAATTGTAATTTATTATTATTATTATAATTTTTTTTTTAAATAACCTATTTCAATATTTTTAAAATAATATTAAATATCTTTTATTTATGAGATAACGTTTGTTTGTATATTAGGAGAGCCTACCACAAACACAACACAAAACTTTATTGGTGTATTGTATCGTTTACAATGTTTCATTCATTTTCATAATCGAGAATTAGCACCGTCTTGACGAATATGGATTCAAACCTAAACCATTGATTGAATTATTTCAATCAACGCCTAAACATTAATTTATTTGCTTACAAAACTAATGGAAAGATTGATTTGGTAGATTTAATTGCATAAAAAAACTTATATTTCATAGTTAACATTACAATTAAAAAGACTACAACATCCACAACAATTAGGATATCAAGTCTGTACTGAAATTAAAAATTGTTAAAACAAACGTAATTTATAATAACAATATCTTTATTTCAATGTGTCATTAACAAATTTCATTTATTTATTTACCATCTGATATTTCTGTAATTACAAATATTTTTATTATATGCTTATTGGAATACTCAATAGCATGTTTCCCCAATATCAATCAATAATTACTTATTTCAAAAAAAAAATTAAGCATTATCCATAAACTTCAATAAAAACTTACAACAGTTTTTAATTTTATGTTAAATATTTGAATAGTTTATAATTTTTTTATGAAAATGAAACTTGTAACGATACAAAATGCAACCGCAATCCGACCGATCTATTAATTTTCCGTTGTAAAATTTCATCCGAAATGACAATTATGCTAGTCTTCATTTGTAATATATAAATATATTTTTTCGTTTTGGGTATGTGAAAGTGGACGTGGAGTATATAGTTTTTAAGAATACGAAGAATACTGAAAATAAAGTAAAAAAAAAAACACTTAGACATATAAGAACACTATTTTGTACAATCCAAAGATAAAATTAGAGGTGTAGCGTGACTGTCTTCTTTTTTTTTTTTAATTCGTTCTTTCATGTTTTTCTTTTATTTTCTTTAGCGATCGCTTCTTGTTTTTTTAAACACGTATTATTTATTTAACTCTGTGAAGTGTACATAAATATATTTTAATCTCTCATTAGACTGATATAAAAAAAAAACCGACGACAAACAATTAATAAATCCTTTTATTCTTCCATCGAGAAAAGATAAAATATTTCAACCAAAGTTTATAACGGTTTTTTGTGGGTTGTTATAATGGTTTTTAAATATTTTCAGACAAAATTATTAATTATATACATAATTAACTGAGGCTTATATGGAATTTTTATTGTTAGTTTCATAATATTTCAAAACAAAAATTTTCTGATGTGTAAATTATATTGCAATTAAAATTTTGCTTTATTTTTAATAATTATACATTACATTATAAAACATGCGTTAATTGCAATGTAGTTAAATATTTATTATAATTACAAAAATTAATCATTTGATTAGATTATAAAAAAAAAAAACAATGTAAATCAAATTCTGTAACATTATCACCCATCAATTTAATTAATTTATATTCTGAATACCATTATAACAACTCGCAACTTCAACATCCTTGAATATGTAAACAACATGTAATATATAAATACAGTAATGTTTCTTTTCAATTATATATTCAAGGGTCGAACTAAATGAAATTGTTTTAATTATAGTTAGAAACGTATTAAGAAAAAAAAAAAACTAATATATTTTCTGGTGTGTGTTATATAAACATATTACAACGATATACTCAAATAATTGTGAAAATAGTTCCGCAAAAGAAGAAACGCTATTACGTGTCCATTTATTATTAGCGTATTGTGTCTGTATATTTTCTTTCGTTTGTACGGAAAGTATTTTGTGGACCATCGTTTCATATTTTTCTTTTTAATTTTGTTCGTTTGTTTGTGCCATTAGGAATTTCAATGCTGTATCCGGATCACACTCGTATACTTGAATAAATAAGGTGAAATATAAAACAAATAATGAAATTCTAAATGTGAAAGGAGAGAGTGATTGAAATGAAATTTGAGAAAGTAAAAAGTAATATCTTCAATGCTATCAATAGGAGCGCAATTTTTTGATATTTTCCTTATTTTGTATTGTATATATTTATATCCATGCTGCATTTTTGTACAGGCTTTTTAGATAGGGGATAACAGACTGTATCTACTTAAAATAAATTTGCTAATAATTTAATATTATAGATGTTTTTTATTTTACTCATAAATCCCATCAAATAATAATTGTTTTATAAATATAAAATTATTCCTTGTATTCTGTCCCTTTTAATTTAATTATTTAAAGCCAACAAGGACGCTTAATATATGATGAGGAACTTTTAAATGAAAATACACTTCGTTTATATCACACACAGGATTTATTACGTGACTATAGTTTCAACCTTTAAAAGGCCATAATAAATCCTGTGTGTGATATAAACGAAGTGTATTTTCATTTAAAAGTTCCTGATTCAAGATGTATCACAAAGTGATGGCTTCAAGCATTAAACATAATATACGATGAATTAAATTTCGCACTTAACCCGTGGCAAAACATTTTTATATTAATTGGAGGGTAATTAAACTCCTGATGTTTTACAATTTTTATATGTAAAAAACAAGATTTTAATTAACCTCTAATTAAGGACGTTTAATTTAAGATTCACTTTTTATTAAGTTTAAAAATACGAAAACATTTCGTGAATCTACAACAATGAGTCTTACTAAGACTACAAAACAAATTAATTTGAAACAACTACTTCTCTAGCTAATACTTCGACAGACATTGAATAATACAAATTAATTTGCGTGTTACAAATAGTACAACTATTAAAGCAACACTAATTTGAATGAAATTATTTCTGCTGAATAAACTAATAAATGATAAAATATACTTTAGATTGTTTAAATGTAACTATAACATGAAAAATTATGAAAAATGAATTTTAAACTGATTTCATTAAATTAAATTAGCAAAAGAAATTAAAAAATCTAGCATTCAAGTTTATAATCATCTGCAGACACGTGTTTCGAACTTTCGCTCTCTTCAGTACAGCTTTATTATAAAATTGATTTTAAATACAAATAAAAACACTTACTAAAATAAATATAATGAAATATGATAATAAATATAATGAAATATAAATAACTTACTCAGATATGTACGGCAACTGACACACGAATGAAATATAATCGACTGAAGGTCTGAATTTATACCTGAGGTGGATTAGTGAATTCTTCAGAAATCATTTTTCTAAATTTTGGTTGTTTTATATTTCGGACACTAATTATCATTAGTTAATAATATCTTTATTAACAAGATTCATCCTGTACATTTTAAAATATAAAATTTTGACAACTTTGAGATTAAAAATAAAAGTTATGGATAATGAGCTTCTAATACCTGAAATGTACATGTACTGAATTAAAATAATTTGTGAATTCTAACATGTATACTCTAATTAGCCTTAATTTATAAACATTGCTTATGTTTGTGTTGTTTAAGCTGTGGATAAACCTAAATTTAATTATTAACTGTGATAATAACTTGATACTACTTTTTGCATTTTTAATTGATGTTTAATAACCACTAAATTGATTACTCAGTTAAGCACAACTTACATAAAATTGAAAAACAGTAGAGATATCATTAAGCCTTTGTCAAAAAGGAGCAGCTAAAATATTATCCAAATATTAAGGTTTAAATTAGCCAAGCTACATACAAAAAATACTATATATTTAATCATAATGTGGTAATTCATAATGAACACTGAATAAAACACTTATGTTTTTAACCACTAAAATTTTAGTGGTTAAAAACATAGTGGGTGTTTTATTCAGTGTTTACTCTATATTTAAATAATTGCTCACTTAATCCATGGTGAAACATTTTTGAACTATCTTGATTAGAATTAAAAATACTTGGTTCGTTTCACAGAAACTAGTCAGAGAAAAAATAATAAAAAAAGTGTTTTTAATTCTAATCAAGATAAAATAATACTCTGCATTTAGTTAGTTAGTTTTTTTAAAGAAAGTCGGGGTTTAAGCCCAATTTATCATCAAGTAATTTTATACATATTTGTCTTTTTAATTTTGTTATTTAAATTTATTTCATTCTGATTCGATTTAAGGATAGGATATATGTGAAATTAATATACATTTTTTTAAAGCACATAGTTTAATAAACTTTCTTTATGTTATACACATTTGAAGTAAATATTATTTACAAAGTCCTGTCAGCGAGACCAACTATAAAATACAAATTGTAATAAATAACAAAAAACGAAAAATTAATTCTACCTAAGATTTGCACCGAATAAGGATTCCAAACTAACGTAAATTGTGGGTGCAAAGTGTACAATGTTAATCGTTTTTTTTTTTCCTTTTTAGAGAGCTAAAATTAGCCTAAAACTTGTCGTTAATTACGTTTTTTTTTTTGTTTTTTTTTTCAGTTTTTAATTAATTCTCATCACTACATTTTTTTTTCCATCAAAACAACTGCGCGCGCATGCAAACACAGGCTGTCTCACAGCCACCTCCTGCAAAAATTTCTTCTTTATTATTATTATTTTATTTTTTTTGATATGATGTCGTCCAACAACAAATCAATTACACACACAACATGGTATCTAAGAAACGTCATCATTGCGTGGATTGGTTGGTACTTGGTACTTCGCGATTTCGAAATTATAAAATGATAAGAATTTAAAACGAATTTAAGGTAAGGGGGGTAGGTAATGCACATGGAAAGCCTACGTATCCCTCCTCTTCATATATGTTCACATCGCTAGAAAAATATCGTTTGCTTTTTTTTTTTTTCGAGAATGGGACATCTTATTATATTTTTTTTATATATGTATATATATACAAAGTAGTGTACATCACAATTGAAAAAATAACATTTCCTATCAACGGGCTTTATTATATTAACACATTCAACGCACTGAGTGGGTGGAAGGTGTTAATGTTAATGATACGGTATGTTTAAATATATTTTTTGTAGAATACAGTTTTTTTAATTTTAATTTAAACATATTTACAGCAAGCTTAAAATTTCTATTCCTTTAAAAAAATATTATAAGCAGTAAGAGATGTGCAAGTAATTTATGGTAACATTTTTTTAAATTTTAAGTTATTTAATGTAGGCATGCTTTAAAATAATTATTTATTGTTCACCGTTTATTTAAATTTTTAACGCATGCGCAATTTTTACTATTTTTGTAAGATTCATCAATAAATTCGTTTAGACATACCGTATAACTAAAATAAAAAAAAAAACACGAGGGAAAAAGTGCATTCTTATTTCTTGCCTTTTAATTTAATAAACGTGTGGTTGAAGTTACGCGCGCTGATTTTTACAGCATCGTACAGAAAGCTTAAAAGGAAAGAAAGAAAAAAACAATGTTTTCTTGTTTTTTTAAATTATCACTATAACAATAAAACAATAACGTATTCACAAAAGCATTCATAATGATGTCGCTTGATAAAAAAAAAAATAGATAAATATCACAGCAAGAAATGTTTATATACTACAAGTTTTATTAAGTATAGCTAAGAATTCGGAATGATAAAATTAAAAAAAAAAAACAAATGATAGTATATTTTTCTTATGTAAGGCTAGATTGAAATAATTTCCTTCTAAAGAATTACGATAATTAAGCACATGATTTAAATTAAATGAAAGACCAGCCATCATTGTTATTAACGCGCGCGCGCGTAAAAATTAAGTTAAATTAAAAAAAAGGCAACATCATTACACATGCCGTGATACCACTTTTCACACATTTCCGAGATATAATCAGAAGAAACGCACCACACGTGTTTCAACGACCAGTCTGGTTCTTACTTTTGGGAAATGGCGCGCGCGCACACTATAGCAATTTTCCACGTTTCTTGCCCCCCAGTTTTGCTCACTAAGAAAATATAAATTAAGCGGTTTTTGTTTCTCTCCACACTTTGCGGCATTTTCCAAAAATAAGGGCGCGGCGCTCTCTCTAAATCCTATCTTCGTTAAAACCCAAACGTCCGATATCCTCTTGTTTTTAGGGTGCAGACTATTTTTTCGTGGGCGTCCCTCTCTGCGTGAGGCCCTCGAACCTCTTGAACGTGTAATTTATAAATACCCAGTCTTTGTATGTCACTTCGCCGTCCTGAGGTAAAGGCGCTGCAGCTGAAAAAAAAAAATACATTTTTGATTAATTAAATCAATATCTTCAAAAAGAAAATAATATTTCTTGAATAATTTGAAAACATAAAATAATAAGTAAAAAATTTATAAACACTTGGTTTGATTCACTGATTTAGTGAATCAAATCAAGTGTTTATCAATTCTTTATCTATTAAGAAAATGATGTATAAGGATAACCTCAACCATTAATCAAAATTAATGGTTGAGGTGTCCACTTTTATATCTATTTTATTGAGTGGACACCTCAACCATTAATCAAAAACCTTATCCTTATACATCATTTTCTTAATAGATAAAGAATTGATAAATTTGGAACCCTTTATAAATATTCATTTTTTCTATCTCTGCATATTGAAGATTGTACTAGTCTGTTCGTTGGATCTTCCGTTATACGTCACAAACTATCGCTTCGAGAATCGACGCAGAAACATTCAGTCTGATAAAGTAAACCAAATGCGTTAGAAAAAGAACGCACTGTAAAACTTTCGTCGTTTTTTGAAGCGATAGTTTGTGACGTACGAGGGAAGATCCAACGAACAGACTATAGGTAATATTATAATAGTATTTTTGTCTTATTATAGTTTTAGTGTACAACGTTAAGAAAATACTTACGGATTTCTAATTTAACATCGGGGAAGTCGTCGAAGTTCGAAGTGTCGTCTATTGACCTGACCTCGACGGGGATAGCTGCTGGACGTTCCCTTATATGTTCCCAGTCCACGCCTCGGAAGAACGGTATCAGCTTAAGCTCCTCGATTCCCTTCTGGTTGCCCAATCTCCTCTCCGCCTCACAACAAAACCTATAAATTAAATTATATAAATATTTCATTGGAATCATAAATCATATGAGTTTAATTATTTTACCTTACGATGGTATCTTTGGCGTCTTCGGAGATGGGTACCTCTGCGGGGAAGATGAGCGTCTCCCGCCAGTTCATGACTTTCCTGTAAGTATCCTGCGGGTTCTCAGAGCAGAACGGCGGATACCCGATGAGCATCTCGTACATGATGACGCCCAAAGACCACCAGTCGCACGCGGGGCCGTAACCCGTCTGGAGGAACACTTCCGGAGCGATGTAATCGGGCGTGCCGACCGTACTGTAAGCCAACGCCCTCCTGTTTTTCTTCCAGCTCTCCGCCCGCCTCTTACTGTCCATCGGATTCGACGTAATTACTAAGGAACCAAAAGGAAACGCGACGATATTAATCATTTGATTTATTTTTATTAAAGTTATAACTTACTAAAATCGGAAGGTTTAGCTTGACTTAGATCCCTATAAAAATCGGTGCGGTGCGACTTTTTCAAACCGGTGCACAAACCGAAATCGGAAAGTTTGAGATGCCCCTTGGCGTCCAGTAGTAAGTTATCGGGTTTGATGTCCCTATGGATGAAGCCGAGCTTGTGTATGGAGTCGATGGCGAGTGCCGTCTCTGCGATGTAGAACTGCGTACACTCTTCGGATAGCGTGTCCTTCTTCATCAGCAACGTCATCATATCGCCGCCGGGGAGGAACTCCATGATAAGGTAGAGGTTGATCGGGTCCTGGAAGCTGTAGTACATCTTCACCACCCACTGGTGGTCGGCCTCGACGAGGATGTCGCGCTCGGCGCGCACGTGCGCCACCTGCTCCTTCTCCAGCATGTCGGCCTTCCGCAGGATCTTCATGGCGTAGACGTGACCGGTGTCCTTCTTCTGCACCAGCCTCACCTCGCCAAACGCCCCTCTGCCTATCACCTTCAGCGGCTCGAAGTCCTCGACGCCAAGCCGCGACCGCTTCAGCCTCAGGAACTCCGTCTCCTTCTGCGCGTGCTGCAGCCGCTTCTCGTGCCGCTGCTCCTCCGACAAGCTCTCATCTTTTAGAGATTCTTCTAATTTCGCTAATCTAAAAAAATCAAAATCAAAAGATAGATTTTAGAAAAACTATACCAAAGAGCAAAATACAAGATTTAGATAAAGATAAACAGAAAATATAATTATTACATAATAATTTGAAAAATTAAACTCTTACCTTTGTTTCCTTTCCACGTGTTGTGTTATTAAGTTAGTGTAGTAGTTCTCTAGGGTGACTTTCGCTTTGGTTGCCTTGTCCAGGGTGTGGACGCTGAAACGGATTGTGTTCTCCGTGGCAGTCATGTCCAGGACCCCTGAAACAACGTGAGAAAAAAAAGTTGTATAACTGCTGGTTGGTATGTGCTGCTACAAAAATTTAACGCAAATGCGAGCGAACGGACGGACGAAAGAGCAACGGCCCGTGTCCGAAATTTCGGTGGCGGTTACGCGGGCGCGTGCATTGTCCGCGATTTCACACACCCGTGAATCCGTCGACACCTTCACCAAAAACTACAATCTGCTTTCGGTGGATTAATTGAATTTCGGTTTGGTGGAAATAGGCGATAACATATTTAATAATATGAAAGATATGGTGGTAACATACATATACCCACACAATGCGAATGGTAATCTTGATAAGATTTTAAATTTACATTCGATGGAAATAATCTTAATCAAAATCATCAATTCGATTTTGAATATTTTGGTTGAGTTGGTTTACAATGAAAACCTATATTCAGTATGTGTATTTTATGCATGAAGATAAAATATACATCATACATTCGTCGTTATGTGATGATTGGTGATGATTTAATCTGGCGAGGAAATCGAAAGGAGCGAGGAAAAGCGTTCGTTGCTACGACCAGTTTTTCCAGTCAGCTGCTGCTGTCGTTGCGGCGAAATAAATAAATAATTGATTAGCACTCGGATCAAGTACATGAACTTTCGCGAGATCCGTCGTGAACGTCATCGATTCACGATCGTTCTTCGGACGTTATTGTTTTCAACAAAAGGTGGAATAATGATAATTCGCCAAGGCCTTGCTACATAAATCTGTTTGAAAATTATAAACGAAAGAAAGCACACAAAAAAATTCACCACAAATAATTCTCTTTATTTAAGCACAAAAGACGTAATTTGAATAATAATAAAATTAATAATTAACAAAACGCAAATGTGTAAATTATAATGATGGATATAAAGTAATGATCTTCAAAACTTGCATTACATTATATTAAATTTGAGTAGTAAAACATGTTTTAATTGATTAATTAATGAGAGATTTATAGTTGAAAAATAATCGTTAATGTCATGGCAGAGGTTCGTGATGTCATTGATCGAATAACTAGAAAGTATGGAAAATTTTTCATCCGTCATAAATACGACACATTTGCATATTTACATGAATTGGAACATTGTGTAAGATATAGACCCAATCAAGGTGGACCGGTCTTGCGCGACGCAACACTTGGCCGTGAAATCGCCAGGTAAATAAAGCAAGACAACACTTGGATTTCGAAAAAAAAAGTCGTACATTTTAAATTTGTTCTGATTACATAACAAAAATCGTGTGTTGTGTGTGTGTGGGTGGGTGGATTGGAGATATGATTAAGCGTGGGTAGGTAAAATTTATCGGGATTTTCAAGATCCTGATACTGTAAAGATATTAAGGTGAATTTCCATTTAACGTTTTTTCACATTACAATTATTGTAATTATAAGTTTTGACAGTACCTATCATACTCAATTAATGAATTAGTGCGATTATTTTTCAAGTTCATCTAATGATCTTTAAATATCATCTAAAGCCATTAAAAAATCAAGATTATTTGAGATGATTCAAGGCAATTCAACAGTAATTTAAGTTCACTCAGTAGCATCTGATAATCATTCAAGATCATCCCAGAACATCTGACAATAACTAATGGTCATAAAATGGTTATTACTGGTTATTTAAGATCATCTCAGAATATCTAAGAATATTTTTAAAGTCATATAAAAGTAATTAAAACTTATTTTAAGTCATGCAATAAATAATCAAAATCAGTATTAATTAAAAACCATCTAATACTTATTCAACATATTATAGTCACTTAAAAGCCATTCGAGGTCATGACTGTCAACATTCAAGACCATCCTAGAATATTGTCACGGCTTGTCTCACTGCAAGCTCGTGATATCCATACGTGACAATATTATTATTATTTTACAATTATGTACTGTTTTGTAATATCATTTTAAACCATCTCAGAATATCTAAGAATATTTTCAAGGTCATATGAAGGTAACAAGAAGTTATTTTAGGTCATCCAATAACTAGTCAACGTCTTCTAATAGTCATTCAAGCTCTTGTTATACTTTTAAAGTGACGCGAGGTCATCTAAGGATTTTATATGAATTATTTATTAAAGATACTTAAGAGCTTTTGAAATAATGCAATAATTATATTTGGTTATAAAGTCAGTGACTGAATTGATTCTTCTTAATTTATAACTTCATCTAACTACCTTTAAGTGTCATCTGAAATGTCAAACAAATAAGATCATTTAAAATCATTCAAGATAATTTAGCAGATGATTAAAATTGTTCAGTATCTACTGATAGTCATTCAAGATTATCCCAAAATGTTTTTAAAAAAATACAAGGCCATAAAACGACTATTTGGTATTTATTTAAGGTCGTCCAATATATTAATTCAAAACTATCCAACACTTATTCCAGATCTTGTAATGACTTCAAAGTCATTCGAGGTCATGACTATCAACATTTAACTGTCCTAGAATATTCGAAAAAAATCAAGGTCATATAACGGTCATTAAAAGTTATTTAAGGTTTTTCAATAATTTAACAAGTCATTTGAGGATTTTACATAGATTTTTAAAGTAACCTAGGAACATCTTCAAAAATATATTAGTTATATTAGGTAGAACAGTAAATAAGCCAATTTTTTTTTTGGAAATTTAATTGAATTTATATTTTTCTTTGGTAACACTGCTGAAGTCATTTTTCAAGGTCATCTAACGCCCTTTAAAAGTCATTTAAAGCGATTCAACAGTAAAGATCATTTAATATCAGTCAAGGTAATTTAAAAGATATTTAGGTTTATACACTACAATCTAATCATTTAAGATCACCTCCTAACATCTGATGTCAATTTTCACTGAAAAATTTTACCTTTTGATTTCTTTTTTATTCAATAAGTTTTGTAATTAATTTTACTCCAAACCGCGAGACGATCAGTAATTGAAAGTTATATGAATATGTAGGGTGGGTGGGTGGCCTCTATCACACCCTTCAATTAGTAAAACATCATCAAAAATTATTTCAAAAGTTTGTTTAAATAAATCTCTAAAAATTGCAATTATTTTGTATTTATTTATATTTTGTAACTTTTAATTAAAACCCTCTCTTATGTTTTACTGATTCGAGGGTGGGATAGAGGCCACCCACCCACCCTACATATACATGATAACTACAAATACTAATCGTTGATTATTTTGCTGCTAAAAACAATCAAACCCTTTATGTAATAAAACAACATCAAAATTTAAGTTTAAATATAAATGACTTTCTATAGCTAATCTTATCTAATTTAGAATTAAAGTCTGCCCACCCATCATGCATCAAATTTTCATTAATTTACTCACTGAAAAATTTTACTTTTTTATTTCTTTTTTAATCAAAAAGTTTTGTAACTAATTTTACTTCAAACCGTGGGACGATCTGTAATTAGAATTTATATGTATATGTAGGGTGGGTGGGTGGCCTTTATCCCACCCTCCAATCAGTAAAACATCATCAAAAATTATTTGAAAAATTTGTTAGAATAAATCTCTAAAAATTCCAATTATTTTGAGTTTATTTATATTTTACAATTTTTAATTAAAACCCTCGCTTATGTTTTACTTATTGGAGGGTGGGATAGAAGCCACCCACCCACCCTACATATACATAACTTTAATTGTTAATCGTTGATGATTTTGCTGCTAAAAACAACCAGACCCTTTATGTAACAAAAACATAAACAAAATCAAAATTTAAGTTTAAATATAAATGACATTCTATAGCTAATCTTATTTAATTTAGATTTAAAGTCTGCCCACTCATCATGCATCAAAGTTTTACTAATTTATTCACTCAAAAATTTTCCCTTTTTAATTTTTTTTGTTATTCAAAAAGTTTTGTAATTAAAGTTATTGCAAACCGCGAGGCAATCAGTAATTAATGTTGATATGTATATGTAGGGTGGGTTGGTGATCTCTATCCCACCCTCCAATCAGTAAAACATCATCAAAAATTGTTTGAAAAATTTGTATAAATAAATCTCTAAAAATTGCAATTATTTTGTGTTTATTTATATATTACAACTTTTAATTAAAACCCTCGCTTATGTTGGGATAGAGGACACCCACCCACCCTACATATACATGATAACTACAAATATTAATCTTTGATGATTTCGCTGCTAAAAACAATCAAACCCTTTATATAATAAAAAATACAACAAAATCATAATTTAAGTTTAAATTTAAATGATTTGCTATAGCTAATCTTATATAATTTAGAATTAAAGTCAGCCCACCCATCGTGCACAAAATTTTTCACTAAGAAATTTTACCTTTTTAATTTCTTTTTTATTATCAAAGTTTTGTAGTTAATTTTACTCCAAACCGCGAGACGATCAGTAATTGGAATTTATATGTATATGTAGGGTGGGTGGGTGGCCTCTATCCCACCCTCCAATCAGTAAGACATCATCAAAAATTATTTGAAAAATTTGTATGAATAAATTTCTAAAAATTGCAACTATGTTGTGTTTATTTATATTTTGTAACTTTTAATTAAAACCCTCGCTTATATTTTACTGATTGGAGGGTGGGATAGAGGCCACCCACCCACCCTACATATACATATAAACTTTAATTGCTAATCGTTTATGATTTTGCTACTAAAAACAATAAAACCCTTTATGTAATAAAAAATAAAACAAAATCAAAATTTAAGTTTAAATATAAATGACTTTCTATAGCTAATCTTATCTAATTTAGAATTAAAGTCAGCCCAACCATCGTGCATAAAAATTTTCACTAAAAAATTTTACCTTTTGATTTTTTTTTATTATCAAAGTTTTGTAATTAATTTTACTCCAAACCACGAGACGATCAGTAATTGAAATTTATATGTATATGTAGGGTGGGTGGGTGGCCTCTATCCCACTCTCCAATCAGTAAAACATCAACAAAAATTATTTGAAAAATTTGTTTGAATAAATCTCTAAAAATTGCAATGATTTTGTGTTTATATTTTACAACTTTTAATTATTAAAACCCTCGCATATGTTTTACTGATTGGAGGGTGGGATAGAGGCCACCCACCCACCCTACATATACATAACTTTAATTGTTAATCGTTGATGATTTTACTGCTAAAAACAACCAGACCCTTTATGTAACAAAAAAATAAACAAAATCAAAATTTAAGTTTAAATATAAATGACATTCTATAGCTAATCTTATCTAATTTGGATTTAAAGTCTGCCCACCCATCATTCATCAAAGTTTTACTAATTTACTAACTCAAAATGTATACCTTTTGAATTTCTTTGTTATTCGAAAAGTTTTGTAATTAAAATTATTGCAAACCGCGAGGCGAACATTAATTAATGTTAATATGTATATGTAGGGTGGGTGGGTGGCCTCTATCCCACCCTCCAATCAGTAAAACATCAACAAAAATTATTTGAAAAATTTGTTTGAATAAATCTCTAAAAATTGCAATTAATTTGTGTTTCTTTATATTTTACAACTTTCAATTAAAACCCTCGCTTATGTTTTACTGATTGGAGGGTGGGATAGAGGCCCCCACCCACCCTACATATACATATTAACATTCATTACTGATCGCCCCACGGTTTGCAATAACTTTAATTACAAAACTTTTTGAATAACAAAGAAATTAAAAAGGTAAAATGTTTGAGTGAGTAAATTAGTAAAACTTTGATGCATGATGGGTGGGCAGACTTTAAATCTAAATTAGTTAAGATTAGCTCTAGAAAGTCTTTTATATTTAAACTTAAATTTTGATTTTGTTTTTTGTTATTACATAAAGGGTTTTATTGTTTTTAGCAGCAAAATCATCAACGATTAGTATTTATAGTTATCATGTATATGTAGGGTGGGTGGGTGGCCTCTATCCACCCTCCAATAAGTAAAACATAAGCCAGGGTTTTAGTTAAAAGTTATAAAATTTAAACCAACACAAACTAATTGCATTTTTTAATTGTAAAGAATACAAAATGGAGATTTTTTTTGCGTAAACTTCATAGTTTTCGAGAAAAATATTATGATGGCCATATCACTATTTTTTTTTTCAAACACGATCATTGTAATAACAATTCTTCTAACTGTTGGTGTTTTAATGTTTAATAGGGTGAAATTCGTGGAGTTTATTTCGTGTATAAACATTTTTTTTGTTCCGTTTTTTTTTGATGTCGTTGATGCAATGAATAATTTGGCACGGGCACGAGGTTCTAGTTTGTTGTTATTATTCAATGTTGGTATTTCCGACGTAATTTAAGGTCACGATTAATTGGGACAATTATTTCGAATAGGTAAATAAATCATAGATAGCGACGAGCACGCGACGTTTTTTCCCTCTTTTGTTTTCAACAGTGCGTATTTTATCAATTGGAGCAAATTTTTAATTTACAAAACGATTAGAATAATTAGGTGTTTTGATAAAGAAATTGATTCATTTTAAATACGAAAACATTGATACGTCAGTTTTCCTTCTCTATTCTATTTAAGAGGTGTATTTTTTGACCACTATTTTATCTATAGATGTTAGATTTCAATTTTGATACATATTGCTGAATTATATGAATTAAATGATTTATACATACATACATTTATATATAAATAGTAGTATAAAAAGTTAAACGTTTTTCTGTTATTTATAAATGAGAAGATTCTTGGGGAAGAATCTTCTCAATTTGGAATTAATTTTAGAAGATCAATATAGGACTTGAAGAAAGAAAAAAACTAAATATCTTCCTGTTCTTTTGACGTTCTTTATTATTCTTTATATCTTCGTTCTTCTTGCTTAAGCAGAAATAAAAAGAAAATTAAGCTGCTAACATTTTCTCTCCATTCGTTACAAGTGTTTCGCAACTGTGCGGTATTATTATTAATTCGCCAGCTTCGACTTTTACTTAAATATCGCACCGTTCTAGCTCGGCTGACCCAATTCACGCAAACGAAGAAGTCGGATGCACATTCAGCGCAACAATATGTGTGTACATGAAACACCCGACGAATTCCTCACTGCAATTAGACCTTGTTATTAACGATCCTCTCCAAATTTACGCAACGTTTCCTTAAACAAGATAAAACACTGTCTTCGTGTGATGAACAACTAATTTCTTGCTCAGCCCTTTAAACATAAATTTTAAGAGCTAACTTTTGCAGCGAAAAATTAGGTCTTCAAAGAATAACGAAAAATTTTACAATCATAATTTACTACAGAACAACTTTCAGTTTATAAATATTAATAATATCGTAAAGACAGTTGTGAATTAACATTACAGACTTCGAAGTAAGTGAAGGAATTGGCTCATTTGACTTTAAATACAAGCCTTTATAGATCTTTTATTTGGCCGGAATTAAGACACTTATTCGAAGCCCTCTTTGTTTTTCTAATAATTTTTCTATTAAATTTTTAGATAATATAATGTGTTATTAGTTTTACACAATAATAATTATAAAGGATCAGCACAGAGAATATTGCATGGTGTATTTTGATCAACTTAAGATATAACAACTCTTACATTGATGATAACGTTTTGTACGGAGATCGACTGTTTGATTAATTTACAACCAAAGCACAAACCGAAGGATTTCTACGTGCTCCCACTGTGCCAGCTCTACCCGGGACACGGATACGTCTTTTGTCTTGTAGCTGGTGTATTAATTACCAAGCTCAGACGACGTCAACCCTGCATGCTAATTTATGGATTGCTAAGTGCAGATGCATATTGATTCGGCGCGTGAATAACAAAAATACAACCGTGGACGGAATAGATGGGCATAAACTCATGGCCGTTTCATTACTCCAACAGAAATAATAATGAATGGTTGGTTTAACAAAAAACATTGAAAATGTTGAAGATTTTATGATAATTAATCTTAAAATGCATTAAAGTCCTTCAATTCGTTATAGAAAACTAATCTCCTATTGTAATTTGCACATAATTTTTTCCACTTGATAAAAATTCAATCGACGATTTTTGAAAAATAAATTGTATTAATGATTAATTTAAGTAATAACTACAATCAAACTCATCTTGTATGTAAGGTGAACCTTCAGTAAATCATCGAGTATGTTTTACTTATTGTATACATGATTTTATTATCGGGTGTCAAAATGTTTTTGCGATAGGTCAGTAATGCGCTACCCCGAACAATAACCCTTTGATGGCGTAACCGAGCGAATTTACGACCGTAAAACGAAATGAACTCGTGAATTGCGTCAGAATTAAGAACATTCGATCATAGCGTAAAACGCACAACATATAATAATGATAGTGCCGCAATGTGCCAGTCACGGCGTACAATTTCTTAATTAACAAGCAGAAAATAAGCAAACGGAATGAATAATGATAATTCGCTTGTGCGGCGAGTGTTTTCTTCCGGGTATAATTTCGTATTTTCTATTTGTTGCGCGGCATTGAAATTGCATTCAATTGAAAACTTTTATTTTACGCCATAAAATGCTCATTCATTTGTCTAATCTTATCTTAGATTGCGTTTTTTGTAGGATTTTAAAATTGCGACCTGCCTAACCCAAGCTTTACGTTTTGTCGTCGATTTTTATTATTTACATTTTTAAGTTTTAACTTATCATAGATTTCTAAACAAATTTCATTCATCGATTCACAAGTCTGGGAATTCATTGATATAACTCTGGGCAATAGCGTAGTATAATTTGGAAACGTTCTGCGGTTATTTGCGGAAAATACGCAAATCCATTAACGTCTCTCTCGCTCGTGAAATTACTCATCATATGGATTTTGTCTATGTTTAAGGCCAAAAGATGGTTTCGCGCATTAATTGGAACGCGCACAAGATGAACGCTGCCAAGAATTCCTAAAGCCCAATATGCAAATTGCGACCGAAAATAATTACACGAAACAGAGAGAGAGACAGAGAGAGAACGAAAATGGCTGGAACGCCATAAATCATTTTTGGAAAATACATTTTTAAGTTCGATACGTGTGTAACACGTGTAAGTGAAAAATAGACTATGACAAGGACGATACATTACGTTGTGTAATTATAATTTTGGAATTCAGTATTATTACGCTCTCTATTAATAATACACTTAACATTCTTAAAAAATAAATCAATATTGTTATAAATAAGACGTAAACATGAAAATATGTACATTACGATTTATTATTCAATAAAACACTATTATGGTATACTATAGCCATAAATTAATTACTACATATTAAGATTAGAGTATATAAAAATGGGTACAGCAAAGAGCAGAAGCAAAGAAAATGATGGAGGAGATGAAAATGATGACTAGAAATAGAAAAGAATGGAAAAGATGTGTGAACTCCACTCATACTTCTTTTGTCCAAAATTTTATCTACGTTTTTATTTTTATTGATTTGTTTATATGCATTATTCAAGAAAGGTGACCAAAGATAAACCCATAGAACCCAAATCCCGCACTCGAAAAGCCAAATTGGGAAAGAAGAAAGAAAGGAGTGTCACCAATAAGACAACATCTATTATCGAAACTTCGTACTGATTTTCTTAATTAAGGTGAAAAGACCCTAATACATCAAAACCAGTCCAAAGTGTTGTCCAAACATCGCACTGATTTTCTTTATTGACGTGACGAGACCTTCACACATCAAAACCGGTCTATAGCTGTTGTTGTCAGGAAAATATTAATTTAATGTATTTTTTAGAATAACAATTTTTAAACTTATATAATTTATATGAGTGAAAATGAAAAGCATTGGATTAATTGCATGCATTTCACAACGATTAGAAACTGTTTTCTTTATCGATGTAATAATGTGAAATACAGTTTTTTTTTCTTTCTTTTCTTCTTCCATTCTCTTTCTGTCTGTCCCCCACAAACGTCGGCGATGACATAAGTGTGTCCCGGTGCAAATGTTTTTAAGTGCGGAGCATCGATTTTCGTTGTGTAACCCTCGGTGTGGCGACGAAACCGCTGACATTGACATTTAAAGTCGCGTTTTCTTGCCAAAACTTGGCCGTGCATCAAGAGCACACCGCTATTCCACACACACACACACACACACACACACAAACAACCCGCTGTGCATACGTAAACAACGTCCGCAATGGTAAACAATAATGTACATATTCAAAATTTAGGAATTTAAAAGAAAAAGAAAAATGGAAAACAGTGTAATCTTTTAGGTAATATATTATAGATGAATTTAAAAAGAAGAAAATAATATGTTGAATGCTTGAAGCCATAACTTTGGGATACATTTTGAATCAGGAACTTTATATAATAATATTTTATTTTAAATTTATTGTAACTATATTATTATTGTATTGACGTGTATACTCATTTGTTGACAAAAGTACTAATAAATATCTATCTATCTATCTATCTATCTATACTGTCTTAATATCACTTAATAAAGTTCCTGAAAGAAGAAAATATGTTATTTACACAAATATGTAGATGAAATTGATTATTTTTGTATAGATCAAAAGAGAGCTAACGAATTTTGAAATCAGACTTACTATAGAATATTTTTGTGGTTACCATTTCATCGTCAAATATTGAATGATGAGATAGCTGTCAAAATTTAAAGTGACAGCTGTCAAAAATTTAAAGACAAATATAGCCACAGTATAAAAAATAAGCGACAACCATGACAGTAAATAACAGATGTCATATTGTTGAGTATAACACTTAATTTTTGCAGCTATCACAAATTTAAAAATATAGTGACAACTGTCATTTTTTAATGTAACAGCTGTCAAAATAAAATTTATATAAAAAACGACCAATTGGACAGTTGTCAATCATAACATGGAATCAAAAAAGCTGATAAAACTTTAAAGATGTGACGACTATTAAATATTTTTAAAAATTGTTGTCAGAATAAAATAGCAGTCAATAGAAACAAAAATGGCCAATTTTAAATAACAAGTGCCAAAAGTTTAGGTATCTAAAGTAGATTGATGGCTGTCAAAAAAATAGAAAAGAAAGTGACAGCTTTCAAATTTCAAAACTGTCAACAATTTGACGAAAAATAAAGGCGCAGCATAAAAGAATAAGTGGTAGCTGTCAAAAAGTAAATAACAGATTACATAAATGTATTTTTTGTAAAAAAAAAGAGCATAAAATTTTCAGCAGCTGTCAAAATTTAAAAAATACAATCATTTTTCCAACGGGACAGCTGTCAAAATATGTTTTTATATAAGAGAAGACCATCAGAAATTGAATCTTAAAAATTAACAGCTATCAATTATAACATGGAACTAAGAAAGCTGATAAAACTTTAAAAAAAAATGACAGTTATTTTCTTAACTGCTGTTAGTAATCAAATAGCAGTCAATAGAATTAAAATGACCAATATTAAATGACAAGTACCAAAAATTAATGTATCCAAAGTTAATCAAAGTCAAAATTTAAAAACTGTCAACAAATTGCAAAAGCCATAGCATAAAAAATAAGTGACAGCTGTCAAAAAGTAAATAACAAATAAATAAGTAATTGTGGAGGCTTTCACTTCGTAATACATTTTGATAAATTCAAAATAAATAAACAATTAACTTTGTTTATATAATAAAAAGTGATACCAACAAAGTTAATTGTTTATTTATTTTAAATAACAAATGTTATAAATGTCAAAATTAAAAAATGGTGATGTGGCCATCATAGTACTTTCCCTATATTTTTCTCGAAAACTATGAGGTTTACGCAAAAAGGCTATTCTTAATGATTTGTTCAGTATTAAATTCTCTACAATTACTTGTAATACAAGTTTCATGTAACTCTAATAGTTTATTAGCAATTGGCAAAAAATATCAAAATTTTCAATTTTTATTTTTTTTCTCAAAAGTTAAGAATTTTATAAAAATATGTTGTTATAAAACTTGTTCAGTTTTTCATTCCCTTTAACTTTTGTTTGAACCATTTTTTAAAAATTTTTATATTTAGAAAAATATTACGAAAAAACAAAAAAACGCCTCAAGTAAACATCTACTTCCGGTCTATGAATGTTCACCAAAAGCTTTTCAGTTCCAGTTTTTAACGATAAAACCTTAAGTTTGAAGTTTCAACGCAAACTGATAAATCGTTTTTGAGATACAGCGCCCACCGACAGACAGACAGACAGACAGACAGACACACACACAGACACAAAAAAATTTTTTCCAGAAATTAGTGTTTTGGGTTCAGGGGACCCCAAAACGGATATTTCCGCAAAAAAAAATTTTCAAAAAAAAATCACGATCACAATACTTCCCCTATATTTCATATAGGGAAAGTAAAAAGAGTATCCTTGATCATAACACTTAATTTTTGTAGTAGTCAAAAAATTTTAAATTTATTTGTGATATCTGTCAATATTTCAAAAAATGTGGCAGCTGTCAAAATAAAATATATAAATAAGTGAGGACCATCAGAAATTGAATCTGAAAAATTGACAGCTGCCAAACGTAATACGGAATTGAAGAGAGCTGTTAAAAATTTTAAAAAAGTTAAAGCTATTAAATATTTTTTTTTAATTGCAGTCGGAAATAAAACAGTAGTCAAGTTAAAAATGACAAGTACCAAAAAAGTATCTAATGTAAATTTTGAGCTGTCAAAAATGGGGAAAAAATAAGTGGCACCTTTTAAAATTTAAAAACCGTCAAAAAAAAATGAAGTGCGTTATAGCCATAGCATAAAAAAATAAGCGACAGCTGTCAAAAATTAAATAATACATGTCACAAATTACAAAAAATTTTAAAAAAGTGTTGAGCAAATTTTTAAAAACATAGTATAAGCGGTTAATTAACAAAAATATGACAACTGTCAAAATAAAACATAAATAAGTGACAGCCATTATCAAAAATTAAATCGTAAAAATTAACAGCTGTCAATCATAACATGAAATCAAGAAAGCTGTTAAAACTTTGAATAAAAGTGACAGCTATTATTTTTTTTAATTGCTGTCAGAAATAAAATAGCAGTCAATGGAAATAAAATAACGAATACTAAATTACAAGTACCAAAAATTAAGCTATCTAAAACAAATTGATATGATGCTGTCAAAAAACGATAAAAAGTGACAGCTGTGAAAAATTTTAAAACTGTCAAAATTTTTTAGCTGTCAGAAAGTAAAAACAGTTGTCCTAAATGTAAAAAAAAGGTTTTTAGGCATAACACTTAATTATGGCAGCTGTCAAAAATTTAAAAATATAATAACATAGGTAAAAATTTCAAAAATAAAAAACAAAAGAAAATAAAATATAAATAAGTGTGGACTATCAGAAATTGAATCTCAAAAATTGAAAGTTGTCAATTATAATATGAAATTAAGAGATATGTTAAAACTGATAAAAAAGTGAAGGCTTGAAAATTTAAAAAAATGCTGTTAGAAATAAAATACTAAATGACGAGTACCAAAAATAAAGGTATCTAAGGTAAATTGATAGCTGTCAAAAATTTGAAAATAAAAATTGGTGCCAAAATTTAGAAACTCAAAAATTTGAAGGTAACTAGTCATAACATAAAAAATAAATAACAGCCGCCAAAATATCTTAATAATTAAAATTGACAGCTGTCAATCATAATATGGAATTGAGAGATTGAGAATTGCTGACAGAAATTAAATAGCAGTTAGTAGAAATAAAATTAACAATACTAAATAACGAATACAAAAAATTAAGGTATCTAAAGTAGATTGATAGCCGTCAAAATATGAAAAAAATTAAGTGACAGCTATCAAAATTTTAAAATTGTCAAAAATTTTACTAAAAATGTAGCCACAGCATAATAAAATAAGTGATAGCTGCTAGAAAGTAAATAACATATGTCATAAATGTGAAAAATATGAAAAAACTGGTGTTGAGCATAACACTTAATTATAGCAGCTGTAAAAAATTCTAATCTAAGTATCTAAGAAATTGATAAGTGACAGCTGTCAAATTTTTTAAAACTGTCAAATATTGAAGAAAAACATAGTCATAGCTTAAAAAAATGTTAGTCAGCTGTCAAAAGTACATAACAGATGTCATAAATGTCATATATTAAAAAATAACTTACTTATGGCAGGTGTCAAAAATTTAAAAATATAGTAACAACTGTCAAAAATTTAAATAAAAGTGTGACAGCTGCCAAAATATAAATAAATGACGATCATCATCAGAAATTGAATCTCTAAAATTGACAGCTGTCAATCATAATAGGGAATTTAGAAAGTTGTTAAAAATCAAAAGTGACAGGAATGTATTTATTTATTTAATAACCCAACAGAAAGTTATTGCCCAATTACAGGAAAAACAAATTTAAAATTAAAATAAAAATGCCGTCAGAAATATAATAGAAATAAAATAGCCAATAATAAATAACAAGTACTAAAAATTAGAGTATCTAAAGTAAATTGTAAACGGTTAAAACATGGAAAAAAATAAGTGACAGCTGTCAAAACTGTAAAATTGTCAAACATTTGAAGAAAACTATAGCTATAGCATAAAAATATACGTGACAGCTGTCAAAAACTGATTTTATAAACGTCAAAAATGTATAAAAATGTTGTTGAACGAATGGCAGCTGTCAAAAATTAAACACCTGTCATTAAAAAATGTGACAGCTATCATAATAATAATAATAATAATATTTATTTGATGTAAGGAACAAAATGTTTTACGTAAGTCACAAACAAATAAAAATAAATAAGTGACGACCTTCAGAAATTAGAAATATTAAAAATTGAGAGCTGTCAAACATAATATGGAATTAAGAGAGCCGTCAAAACTTTAAAATTTAAAAATATACTGTCAGAAATAAAAATTACTAATATTAAATGACAAATATCAAATATTAAGGTACCTAAAGTAAATTGATGTGACAGCTGTCCTAATTTTAAAACTGTCAAGCATTAAAAAAAATATAACCATAAATAGTAGCACAAAAAATAAGTGAAAGTTGTTAGAAAGTAAATAATAGACTCAAAGACAAAAAATTTAAAAAGAAGTGTTGTTGAGCATAACACTTCATTACAAAAGCTGATATTTTCAGTAAAATGACACCTGTCAAAGATCAACAAACACTATTTTTTTCTAGCAAAAATGTAAAATAATTGGTTTAGCAATTGTTATAATAAAATATTGAATAACAGCTATTAAAAATTAAGTTAAATCAATTGTCAAAATGACAGCTGTCAAAAAATGACACTTAACAATAAATAAACTATCGAAAGTGACGTTATTTGGCAATAAAATTAAACAACATCTAGCAAAATTAAAATGACATCTGTCAAAAACATGACACTGAACAATTAAAAAATGTGATAAATATTATTGTCAAAATGGCAGGTATCAAACGTTTAGCAACAATTGATATAAGTAATGTGGGAAGTAAACAGTAAACTTTTCTTAATAAATTTAATGTAAAAGTAATATTTGTCAAATATTAAAAATGATAAGTATTAAAAATTAAGTGACAGGTATCTAAAAAGTCGAACGATACATGTGTAAAAAATACAAAATGACATTACTTATAATAATTCTAGACATTTTTTCATTTTTTGATCAATTGCCAAAGCCAGAGATAAAAAAAATAATAGCGGTCGTAAGTATTAAATTGACAGCTGTCCTTTTCAGTCAAATAACAGGTATTGAAAAAACACTGCCGTTTTAACAGAAATTCAAACTAATCACTTTAACAAAATGTTATTATAATAAAGTATTGTATGTCGAAAATTAAACTAAATCAATTGTCAAAATGAGAGCTGTCAAAAATGAAGTGATGAGATCATACGACTTTTTGTCTATAAAATTAAACCACAAATACCAAAAGTAAAATGAGACAGCTGTCAAAAAATAAACAATTGAAATGTGGAAGTGATAATTGTCAAAATGGCAGCAAAATAGTAAGTAAAGTGAAAAGTTGCAAAAAAAAATTATTTTATTTAACAGTGAAATGACAGATGTCAAAATTTAAATGACAGTTAATTTCTTTTAAAATAAATCAAAAAAAATACAAAATGACATTAATCATAAATCTAATCTACATTTTTTATTAGCTAAAATACAAATCAATCGTTTGATCAATCGTCAAAGCCAAAGTTAATAAAAAAAATAAATAATTGCCCTCTTTAGTATTAAATTGACAGCTGCCATTTTCACTGAAATGACTGAATGAGGTATCAAAATAAGACACTTATCACAGATCTACGAACACTATTTTTTTAGCAGAAATCCAAACGAATTACTCGAACAAATTGTTATAATAAAGTATTAAATGACAGCTGTCAAAAATCAAGTTAAATCAGTTATCAAAATGAAAGCTGTCAAAAATGAAAACTATCGAAAATTAAGTGATGATATGATACGTATTTTTTTGGCAATAAAATTAAACCACAGCTGCCAAAAAATGACAGTTAACAATAAATAATATCGAAAATAAAGTGATGATATAATACGTTTTTTATTTTTCAATAAAATTAAACCAAAAGTAAAATGACAGCTGTTTTTGACACTGAATAATTCAAATGTAAAAGTTATAATTGTCAAAATAGCAGGTATCAAACGTTTAGTAACAATTGATAAAAGTAAAGTGAAAAGTGGTCAAAAAACACTTGTTTTTATTTAAAAGTGAAATGACAGATGTTAAAATTTAAATGACAGTTAACTTTTTTTAATAAAATTAATAATAATGATAATAAAAATGACACTAATCATAAATCTACAAACTTTTTAACGAAAAAATCCAAATCAATTTTTTTATAAATTGTTAAAAAAATGACAGCTGAGAATCAATTGTTTAATAAAGTTGTCAAAACCATAGTTTGAAACAAAAAAATAGTAGCGTTCTTAAGTATTACAATGACAGCTGTCAAAAATTAAATAAAAATGTGACAGCTGTCAAAATAAAATATAAATAAGTGACGACCACCATCAGAAAGTGAGTCTCAAAAATTGAAAGCTATCAATAATTATAGGGAATTAAGAAAGTTGTTAAAACTCAAAAGGGACAGCAATTTAAAATTTAAAAATAGCAGTCAATCAAAATAAAATCACGAATAACAAATGACAAGTACCAAAAATCTAAGCTGTCAAAAAAAATGGAAAGAAGATAAGTGACAGTTGTCAAAATTTTAAAACTGTCAAAAAATTGAAGAAAAAGATAGCCACAGCATAAAAAATAATTGATAGCTGTCAGAAAGAAAATAATTGATTTCATAAATGTCAAAAATTTAAAAATGGTCTTGTGGAACCTAACACTTAATTATGGCAGCTGTCAAAAGTTTAATATAATAACAGCTGGCAATTAAAAAAATGTGACAGCAGTCAAAATAAAATATAAATAAGTGACGACCATCAATCAGAAATTGAATCTTAAAAATTGATAGGTCTCTTAATATAGAATTAAGAGCCTGTCAAAACTTTAAAAAAAACGTGAAAAATAAAATAGCAGTCAATAGAAATAACAATGACCAATATTAAATGACAAATATCAAAAATTAGGGTATCTAAAGTAAATTGATGTCAAAATTTTAAAACTGTCAAACATTTGAAAAAAAATATACCCACAGCATAAAAAAATAAGTGACAGTTGTCAGAAAGTAAATAACAGGTTCAAAATGAAAAATTTAAAAAAAAAGTGTTTTTGCGCATGTAACACTACATTCAAGCTGATATTTTCAGTGAAATGACAGCTGTCAAAAAAAAGACACTTATCATAGATCTAGATCTACAAACACTATTTTATATGAATGGTCAAAACTAGAGTTTAAACAAATTGATAATACCTGTCTTAGATGTTAAATTGACAGCTGTCATTTTCAATGAAGTGACAGGTATCGAAAAAAGATACTTAAGAACACTATTTTTTACCAAAAATCTAATTACTTTAACAAAATGTTATAATAAAATATTGAATGACAGCTGTCAAAAATTAAGCTAAGTCAATTGTCAAAATGAGAGCTGTCGAAAATGAAGTGATTTTTTTGGCATTAAAATTAAACCACAACTACCAAAAGTAAAATGACAGCTGGCAAAAAATGATACTAAATAATTTAAAAATGTGAATGTTATATTTGTCAAAATGGCAGGTGTCAAAGGTTTAGTAACAAATGACAAAAGTAACGTGAAAAGTTATCAAAACAAACACTTATTTTATTTAAAAGTGAAATGACAGATGACAAAATTTAAATGACACTTA
Source organism: Ontholestes murinus (assembly GCA_963969525.1). Lineage (NCBI taxonomy): Eukaryota > Metazoa > Arthropoda > Insecta > Coleoptera > Staphylinidae > Ontholestes > Ontholestes murinus. Next base: position 76,084,598 of record OZ018390.1, on the reverse strand, counting down.
ACTTTTCTTAACCAATTTAGTAAGTATTAAATTAGCTGCTGTCAAAAATTAAATGAAGTTTACTGTCGAGTGCCCAAATGAGAGCTGTCAGTAATTTGGTAACAACTGACAAAAATTAAGTGACGATATTAACTGACAAGTATCAAAATTAAATGACAGATGCCATAATTTTAGTTAAATCAACGGGCTATCAAAAAATGCAACTGACGAATAGTGTTGATATATTTTTTTTTTTGTAATAAAACTAATTCACATATATCAAAAGTAAAATGACAGCTGTCAAAAAATGATACTTGACAATTAAAAAAATTACACTCCTCAGAGAATTGAAAACAATCCAAAGGTATAAACATACAGTAGTATAAATGACAATAAAATAAAGATCTTTTTTTTTTTAAGAACTGTCAAAAAGACATCTGTCAGAAATTGATAAATAGTTATTAAATATAAAATTACAATTGTCAAAAGTGAAAGGTAATATTTGTAAATACATTTAGTCAGGTGTCAAAAACGAAATGTCAAAAATAAAATTAAACGTCGCTACGCTGATGAGATCAAAAAAAATTTAAAAAAATCAATCGTGGCTGTTGAAGCAATAAAAAAAATATATTTGGCAAAAATTGATCCCCTATAAAATGATTAAAAATCATTTGGTAGTTTGAAAAATTAAGTGACAGCTGTCAAAATAAGTAACAGATGTCAAAAAATATGTAACAACTGTCACAAATTAAGTGACAGTTATCAAAAATTAAGTGACAGCTGCTAAAAATAAAATTATAACCTCAAAAATTAAATAATAGTTTTACAAAAATAAATACGATGATTGTCAAAGTGTATAAAACGTCTAATATACGTTAAAATCATGAGAGCCTATATCAGTTAAATAAAAAGCAGAATCATTTTTTACAAATGTTTGTTTAAACATCAAAGTTAAGAGGTGTAAGCTGCAAATAAGAACTGTACGCTTAAATATAGTATTGCAAACAAAATTGTGTTCAGAAAACCATTTAAAAAAATACCTGTAACAGGATTGTAACACGAGATCTCCGGATTACTAGTCCAACGCTCTACTATCTGGGCCATTCAGGCACGGTGGTGGTCAGAAACATCGGGGCTTTTGCTCATCGTATTGCAACTACCATTTGTGTTACTTAAATTGGCAATCAAAGAAATACACACAGGAGGTTTTGAATGTGTGCCGTGTGTGGTTGTTATAATAAATATGGGATCGCGAGTGGACGAGCACATTGTATGATAATTCACGTGTGTACCTAACGGAATCGGATCCGTATCGGGAGCCCCACTTTGCGTGAAAGTTGGAAAAAGTGCCGCAATTAACAGACAGACGTACGCGGACGCCAGAAAAGTGCAACGAGCTAATCTAATCATAAGGTATTAGTGGACTTCGAAGTAAACATATTTATATGATAATTTTTGCCACTAATACAATAAGAAAATGTCCTTTTGGTCAATTAGAGGTTAATTAAACACTTGGTGTTGTTTAACCATCTTGGTCATTGTAGAAAATTTAAAATGATTACTGATACAATGATTGAAGACATTAAATCTGTATGGGATCTTATACTATAATATCCAAACAGGTGTAGTCTTGTAGGTTTAATTATTACTATTCTAATTTTAAAATTTAATTTAATCATGAAATTAAATTTAAAAAATGTTTTTTCTAATTATTACAACAATGTCCATATAAAGGAAATCTTGATTGTGATGTATGGTCCCACATGATCGATTCAGGTTTTGAATAAACCATAAAAATGAAAAGAAAAAAGAGAATAACGAACAGTCTACCCACATAACCACGTCCGCGTTCAATGGTAATTTATTTTCGTCTATGCATGAAAAAATTTGTTAATTTGCATGAAATTTCAATTACAAATCATTAACGTATTTGTGGATAGTGACGTACATCGCACACACATTACTCAGAATGTTGGGTTTAAAACGAAAACAAGTGGAGATAAAAATAAAATGTATTAAAATCCTTTAGTTCGTTGTAGTAAATTAAATAATAAATTTAAAAATACGAAAACATTTCGTGAATCTACAACAATGAGTCTTACTAAGACTACAAAACAGATAAAGAGATAAAAATGTTTTTATATTTAGATCGTTTGTACTAATATATTTAACAAAGGTATTGTTTAATGACAATCAGTGACGAGATTCATTATTAGTTCAAAAGTCTTTAGAAATGGTAATGTTTTTCCAGTCACAAACCGGTTTCGACCTATTTGGATCTCATCAGCACAGTACGTTATAATTATTAAAATATAGTGCAGAAGAGCGAAGTTATAAACGTTTAAGAATTAAACAATTAATAACAGTTCTTGGAAAGATTGATAGAACGCTCTCAGTAAAGTTGCCTGATGTGATGAATTAAACGCAATTAAATCAAATGGACAATAAACACACAGTGGCAGATATATATGGCTTAATTGATGCAACATTGAGCAACACAACGAATTGACACATTAATGGGCAAGCGACCTCGCTGTATCGATTCGGACAAGTGTGGCGATTCATAAAAGTGCTGACGATGGTAAGGTGGGAAAAAATAAAATAATTGGCACATGCTGATCTCCTTTTAATTGCGATTTCGCAACCGAGCAGGTTCAGTTACGCTCAGCTTAATGCCTTCGATAATAATCAGTTATCACGCTAAACAGTTAGGTGATTTCATCTTAAGAATTAATTAAAATCCTGAAATCTAAACACATGTCTTGTTGTTTTCATAACCTACAAATTGCATCTCTAAAAGCTAATAATAATTAAATGCTTAATTGTGTAGGCGTTTACTTGAGTATAACACTATATAAAGTGGCAAAACAAAGTAATCGTGTATCCTTCTTACAACTACCACCAATATTAATTTCCTTCCTTAAACATAACCCAGTTTAAACTCGAACAAGATCTAAAACATCGAACTTAATAATTAATAAACGCCGGCATAGCGCACACAAGAGGAACACAAAGAGAGAGATTGCGGATGATGGATCGATCTCGTCTTTTAAAATTTCATTACGGCGAAAGGTCGTCCTTGACCTTTCCTCCTCGTGCACGGACCGAGACTGGAAGCAAAGCGGGGCGGATTCGTTGACGAGGACGACGTTGAATGCGGGCCTGCACTGCGCCAAAAATTTTAATTCGCGTTCTGCACGGTTTTCAGCTTAGTTGCGTGCCCGCGTGGGAATCGCATTTAGAAATTATGAATTTAAATTTACGACGTCGACGGCTTAATCGCCCTCGGTTGATGATGGCGACGGAATGAATTGGAAGTAAGTTACTTTCTATTTTCGGGTCAACACTTTTAAAATCTGTGCCAGTGTGGCACCGGTAATAATCCGGACGGTTTATGTAGGTGTCACAAATATCTTAATTAATCATCAAATTGTTGACAATTTTGGTTCACAAAAATTAAGTTATACAAAGTAAAAATTGTCTTTAACGATGTAGAAGCCTTCATCCTAAACGAGATCATTTAAAAGGTCCATTAGTTAAGAGAAGAGGAAAGAAGTTGTTCATTTCTTGCATCGAGTACAAATAATCACATTAATTTTTTAACAACTGCAAATACAGTACATTAACAATAATTATGTAACAGAACAATCTTCTTGCATCATACACTTTAGGTTAAGGGCTTAAAAATTTTATATGATTGTTACTAAAACTCAAAAGACCTTTGAAAAAGAAAAAAAGGAAATTTTGGAAAAAAATACCACGAAATTTTGGACAAGTAAATACTTTGAGAATATTAATTTGTTTTTTCGGTGGTTATCCACTCAAACAGGAATCTAATGCAAAGCTCAGACAATAGATGGCGCCTTCATGGTAATATCTTCACTTTGGAGTACTTTAAAAAGGACTCAGAACTTTGTTTGCTACAGCAATTTTCAAATTAAATCATTAAACGTCATTACTTCAAGATATCTAGTTTATTACAGTTGATTCACCCTGTAAATACCTACCATTTAGCCGTATTTTGAAAACATACCAATTAACAACGTTCGAACACATACGTGTCGTCAATTAATTTCGCTCTTCTCATTAGCGCTGCGCACGTTGCGTTACATCCAATCAGCAAGTCATCCAGAAATTTCCGGATTTTAATAGGTGTCTAGTCACGTGGCCATACATCACACGACAGACGCGGCAATTAATGTTTTTTTCTTCTATTTCGCCGTGTGTTTCTCTCGTCTAGGTCGGCGGTCTTCAGCTCGGGAGCGAGTCTACTGACGTTATTATTCAGGATCTGACATACTTACATATCAAGCGGGCAGATTAAGAAATAAAACAACAACAACAACACAACTGCGACGAATAAATCCGCATATAGGTGAAGAGAAAAACGAATATTAAAAAAATTTGATGGAAAAAAACTAAAAGATTTTAATTTTATTCTATTGATGAAAATTCTCCATTTTGTAATCCTTCAATTGTCTTTTATAATTGACTGTCTTTCAGATGGTTATTTCTGATCCATCATTTCACTTTTGTAATCTATCTATTGATTTTTATTACCTGGCATCTATTGATATACTGTCAATTGTCAATTATTTTCAGTCATCTCCCATTTTTGTACTATTTGTCATGTCATTTGTCTTTTGCGTTCTGTCATTTGTCATTTTTCACATGTCACTTTCTAGTTTTCTTCTCTTATGTATCAATTATATTCTGTCATCTGTAAATTGTTTTCTATCACCTACTTATAGATTTGTGTCATTTGTCATCAGTCAATTGTCTTCAAATCTTCTGACACCTGCTAATTGCGTTCTATCATCTGTTAATTGTTTTCTGTTATCTTTCAATTATCTCCTGCCATTTGCAACTTGTCTTCTATCATCCATCAATTGCTTTCTGTCATCTTTCAAAGGTTTAAGTACTATTTATCATACGATATGCCATTTGTCTCTTGCGATCTGTCATTTGTCATATATCACCTGTTACTTTCTCTTATCTGTCTGTCAAATATATTCTGTCATCTGTCAATTGTTTTCCATCACCTACTTATAGATTTCTGCTATTTATCATCAGTTAATAGTTTCAAATCTTCTGTCACCTGCTAATTGCGTTCTGTCATCTCTCAATTGTTTTTGTGTTATCTTTCAATTGTCTCATGCCATCTGCTACTTGTCTTTTACAATCTGTCAATTGTTTTCTGTCATGTCTACTATTTATCATACGATATATCACCTGTCACTTTATAGACGCAGAACATGTCATTTAACATCAATCTTCTATCAGTTGTCTTATAAATCAAATAATACCATCTGCCAATTGTCTTATGATATAAAATCATGTTTTAACATATATCTTGATTTTTGTCAATTAGGAACTTTATCAGACTATACTTTATTAATATCGTCTGATAAAGTTTCTGATTCAAGATGTATGACAAAGTTATGTTTTCAAGCATCCAACATATTATCTATCAATTATTTTTAATCTCATCCCAATTGTTTTCATGCATCTATCAACTGTCTTTAATCATCTATATATTGATTCCTGTCATCCATCATCTGACAATTGATTTCAATCTTCTGTCAGTTATACTCTCTCATCTACTAAGTGTCTCTTATCATCGATGTCAACGAATGTATTAAATTATGTTTTTTATCAATTGTTTTCAAGTTTGTCAGTTATTCTCTCAAATCTGACAATTGTATTCTATTTCTATTATCTATCTATTGATTTCTCTTAATTGTCTTTAATATTCAGTAGATTGTTCTCTTTGATCTGTCAATGGTCTTTAGTCATGACCTATTGTTTTCTATCATTTATAACTTAACTTTTGCAATTTATCTTTTGTAATCTGTCATTTGTAATACATTTTTTTTAAATCATAAATCACTTGTTTGTCTCTTGACATAGAAGCTGTCATTTGCCTTCGATCTTCTGTCCTCTCTGTCATCTGCCAATTTTCTTCTCTGATAAATCAATTGTCTACTTTTATTTGCCTAAAAATTCTCCTTTGGTTAATTTGTGTTCTCTTGTTTCTTAATTGCCTTCTTTTATGAATATATTGATTGAATAGATTGATATGATATTGATAGGTATAATTTGTCATCTGCTAATCTGTCCTTAATATTTTGTCACTAGTAAGAAAATCACACGCTTAAATAGTCGCCAACCTCCGCTAGAAGAGGCACCTGCAAAAGAAGAAGTTCTCTCCCATCTGTTAATTGTCTTATAGCGTCTGTTTTGTCATCTATTTATTTATTTTTTCTATCATCTATTAATTAATTCTGTTATATGTCAATTCTTTTCAATACTCCACTAAATCATTTATTCTCTTTGATTTTTTATCAACTCCCATCTGTTTTTAATATTTTTTTAGTTACCTTCTATCATTTGTTAATTGTCTTTTATTACCTCTTAATCTTTCATCGACAACCTATTGTTTTATATCATTTTTCATCTCTGTCTTCAATTTTTCACCACCTTTCTATGTGTCAATTGTCTTCTGTATTCTAATAATTGTCTATTAATGTCTACCATCCGTCATTTCTCAATTATCTTTAATATTCTATCGACTATCCTCTCTCACCTGTCAATTTTCTATCATATATCTATTAATTACTATCATATGTCAATTGCCTATTGATTTTTTGACTTCTGTTAGTTGTCTATATATGTCTTAATAAATCTTCTGTCAATTGCACCACTGTTATTTTTTTACATCTGTAAATTATCTCCTATTTATCTGTCATTTCTTAATTGTGTTAATTATCTTCTGTCATCTGTAAATTGTAATCCATCACCTACATGAAGATTTTTGTCATTTGTCATCAGTGAATTGTTTAGAATCTTTTGCCAGCTTCTAATTGCGTTCTGTCATCTGTCAATTGTTTTCTGTTATTTTTCAATTGTCACCTACCATCGCCTAATTGTCTTCCAATTGTCTTCTTTTATCTATCAATTATCTTCTGGCATCTGTCAATTCTTTTCGATCAACAACTTCCAAATTTTAGCCAATTGTCTTTAATCTTCTGCCACCTGCTAATTGCGTTCTGTCAACTGTTAATTGTTTTTTGTTATCTTTAAATTGTAATCTGCCATTTGCTAATTGTCTTCTATTAACACGCATCTGTCAATTGTTTTCTGTCATCCGTCAAATGTTTTTAATCTTTTGTTAGTTGTCTTCTTTTATCTGTCAATTATTTTCGATCAACAACTTCTAAATTTTAGGTAATTGTCTTAAATTTTCTGCCACCTGCTAATTGCATTCTGTCAACTGTTTTCTGTCGTCCGTCAAATATTTTAAATCTTTTGTTAGTTGTCTTCTCTTATCTGTCAATTATCTTCTGTCATCTGTCGATTCTTTTCGATCACCTACTTCTATTCTAAAATTTTGTCAATTATCTTCAATTTTCTGTCACTGCGCTCTATCAACCGTCAATTGTTTTCTGTTATCTTTCAATTGTCTCCTGCAATCTGCTAATTGTTTTCTATCATCCGTCATCTGTCAATTGTTTTCTGTCATCCGTCAAATGTATTTAATCTTTTGTTACTTGTCTTCTCTTATCTATTAATTTTTTTTTGTCATCAGTCAATTATTTTTGATCACCTACGTCTAAATTTTAATCAATTGTCGTCAATCTTCTGTCACCTGCTAATTGCATTCTGTCAATTGTTTTCTATTATCTTTCAATTGTCTCCTGCAATCTGCTAATTGTCTTCTATCATTCGTCATCTGTTAATTGTTTTTTGTGGTCCGTCATATGTATTTAATTTTTTTGTTAGTTGTCTTCTCTAATCTGTCAATTTACGTCTGTTATCTGTCAATTGTTTACGATCACCTACTTCTAAATTTTTGACAACTGTCTTTAATCTTCTGTTACCTGCCAATTGCGTTCTGTCAACTCTCAATTGTTTTCTGTTAACTTTCAAATGTCTCCTGCCATTAAATAATTGTCTTCTATCACCCGTCAATTGTTTTCTATCACCTGTCAAATGTTTTTAATCTTTTGTTAGTTCTCTTCTCTTATTTCTCAATTGTCTTCTGTCATCTGTCAATTGTTCACTATCATGTATCTATTTACTTTTGTCATCCGTCAATTGATTAGCTGTCACTTGTCTTTTATTATCTGTCAATTATTTTTTTAATCTATTTATTAATTTCTCACATATGTAATCTATTACATGTTGTCACACTTTTCCATTGTTTCCTGCCATCTGCAAATCTTGTTCTGCCATCTATCAATTATTTTCTGTTACCTGTCAATTGTCTCCTGTCATCTACTAATTGTCTTTTTCATCCATCATCTGTCAAATGTTTTAAATCTTTTGTTAGTTGTCTTATCTGTCAATTATCTTTTGTCATCTGTGAATTGTTTTCCATCACCTACTTAATAGTTTTTTTCTCATTTTTTATCAATCACTTGTCTTCAATCTTCTGTCTCCTGCGAATTTCATTTTTTCAACTTCTAATTGTTTTCTTTTATCTTTCAGCTGTCTCCTGCCATCTACTAAATGTCTTCTATCACCTGTCAATTGTTTCCTGTCACCTATCAAATGTTTTTAATCTTTCGTTAGTTGTCTTATCTTATTTCTCAATTGTCTTCTGTTATCTGCCAATTGTCCATTATGACATAACTATTTATTTTTGTCATCCGTGTATTGACTAGCAGTCACTTATCTTTTATCATCAGACAATTATCTTTTTTTATCTATTTATTAATTTCTCTCATCTGTCATTTATTATGCGTTGTCATTCTTTTATTAGTTGGAAATTGTCTTCTATCAACAAATTATTGTATTTTGTCTTCTGTCATCTGCCAATTGGACTTCTACCACCTATCTATTGATTTATGTCATCTATCAATTAATAGTTTGTCAAATGTCCTCTCTTATCTGTATCGCCTGTCATTTGTTTTCTATTATCCATTTTTTTTTTTTTTTATATGTTAATAGTCTTTATCTTCTGCAAATCATCCTCTCTTATTTGTCAATGGTCATTTGCCGCCTATCAATTGTTTTCTATAATATATCTATTGATTTATTCATCTAAAAATTCTCTTCAATCTTCTGTCAGTTGTTTTCTTTTATCTGCAAATTGTCTTCTCTTGGCTATTAATATTCAGATGATGGATGAACTATTGATAGGTGCCATCTGTCATCTGCCAATTATCCTTAATAATTGTGACTAATTGTCTCCTATTTGTTAATTATTTTCTGCCATCTGTCAATTATTTCCTTATTGCTCTCAATTGTCTCCTGGCATCTGTTAATTGTCTTCTATCATCCATCGTCTGTCAATTGTTTTCTAGCAGCTGTCAAATGTTTTTAATCTTTGTCTTTTCCTATCTGTTAATTATATTTTCTTATCTGTCAACTGTTTTCGATCTTCTACATATAGGCTTTTATCATTTGTTATCAGTCGTTTGTCTTTAATCTTCTGCCACCTGCGAATCGCGTTCGGTCAACTGTCAATTGTTTTCAGTTATCTTTCAATTGCCTTCTGCCATCTGCTTATTGTCTTCTATCATCTGCCATCTGTCAATTGTCTCCTGCCATCTTCGAATTGTCTACTATCACCGGTCATCTGTTAATTGTTTTCTGTCATCAGCCAAATGTTTTAAAACTTTTGTTAGCTGACTTTACTCATCTCTCAATTGTCTTCTGACATATGTCAATTTTCTTCTAACATATGCCGTCTGTCTACTATCAAATGTCTTTATTTTTGTCATCCGTCAATTGACTAGCTGCCACTTGTCTTTTATCATCTGTCAATTATCTCTTTTTAAATCTATTTATTAATATTTTTGTCTGCCATCTATTATTAAATGTTATCATTCCTCTGTTAGTTTTCCTTTCTCAGTTGTCAATTGTCTTCTGCCAATTGATAATTGCTTTTTGATTTTCTGACACCTTTTACTTAACTTCTATCACTTGTCAATTGATTTCTGTCATCTATCAATTGTTTTCAATAGTTTGTCAGATGTCCCCTCTTTTCTATAAATTGTTTCCTATCGCCTGTCAATTGTTTTCTCCTCATTTGTCAATTGTCTTCTGTCGCATATCAATTGTTTTCTATATTATATCTATTGATTTAACATCCAAAAATCTGCTGCAATCTTCTGTCAGGTGTTTTCTTTTATCTGTAAATTGCCTTCTCTTAACTGTCAATATTCAGATGATAGATGAACTATTGATACGTGCCATCTGTCAATTGTTCATAATATTTGTCACTAGTTTTCTCCTATCTGTTAATTGTTTCCTGCCATCTACTAATTATGTTCTGTCATCTGTCAATTGTTTTTTATCGTCTATCTATTGGTTATGTTTGGCATTCCTATTGTTTTCTATTATCTATCTATCGATTATATCATCTGTCATTTATTCACTCTCATCTGTCACCTGTCAATTGTCAGCTGTTATTTGCCAATTGTCTTCTATCGTCCGTCATCTGCCAATTGTTTTCTATCATCTAACTATTAATTGTGTCATCAGTCAATTGTTTTCTATCATCTGTCATTTTTCACTCTTGTCTGTCATCTGTCAATTGTCTGCTGCTATCTGCCAATTGTCTTGTGTCATCCGTCATCTGCCAATTGTTTTCTGTCATCCGTTAAATGATTTTATTCTTTTGTTAGTTGCCTTCACTTATCTCCCAATTGTCTTCTGTCATCTGTCAATTGTCTACTATTTCATCTATTTATTTTTTGTCATTCGTCAATTGACTACCTGTCACTTGTCTTTTATCACGTGCCAATTATCTTCTTTATCTATTAATTAATATCTCTCATCTATCATCTATTGTATGTTGTCATTCCTCTATCAGTCATTCCTTTCTTAGCTGTCAATTGTCTTCTATCACCTATCTGTTGATTTCTGTCAATAATCACCAGTCTTCAATAGTTTGACAGATGTCCTCTTTTATCTTTGGTAAATTTGTCTTCTGTCATCTGCTAATTCTGATCTGTCAATTGTTTTCTATCATCTTCAATAGTTTGTCAGATGTCCTCTCTAATCTGTAAATTTGTATACTGTCATCTGTCAATTGTTTTCTATCATCTTGGCACAAAACAGATAACAAATGACAGTTTACAATTGACAGATGACAGTTTTTCATTAATAGATGACAGTTGACAAACAGCAGATGATAATTGACATATGGCAGATTATAGATTACATATGACAGACGATAATTTATTTATTTATTTATTTATTTACGGACAGGGCCATTGTACAGAGTTACATAGGACATAATAACATAATAAAATATAAAAGTTAACCTAAAGTATCTTACAAACTAATTAAATAAATAAAACAAACATTTTATGGATGATACATTACATATTAAAAACGATAAAATTATAAATGTCAAGAATTGACATATGATAGATTATAGATTACATATGACATATGACAAATAACAGATGACAGTTGATATTGATTATGTCATCTGTCAATTGTCTTTTGCTATATTTGTCTTTTATAATGGTATTTTTTAAATATTTTTTCAGATATTTTTATCCACTCTCATCTGCTAATTTGCTTTTATCACCTGTTAATTGTCTTTTATCATTTATGTACTGTTTTATATCGTTTTATCATCTTTCACTTGTCTTCAATCTTTCTACGCCTGTCTACGTGTCAAATGTCTTCTGTCTTTTATCAATTGTCTATTAATGTCCACCATTTGTCATTTCTCAATTATCTATAATTTTCTGCCGGCCAATAATCTCCTGTCATCTATCAATTGTTTGTCATGTACCTATTGATTTCAATTGTATGCAAATTTCTTCGATTATTTTATCTATTGATGTTTGCCTTCTGTTAATTGTCTATTGTCTTAAATATTTTGTCAGTTGTATTCTACCATCTATAAATTATCTTCTATTGATTTCAGCCATCTGACATTTCTTAATTGTATTTATTTTTTTGTCACGTATCCTCTCTCATTTGTCAATTGTCTTTCATTACCTAATTGCGTTCTGTCATCTGTCAATTGTTTTCTATTATCTTTCAATTGTTTTTGCCATCTGCTAATTGTCTTCTATCTTTCGTCATCTGTCAATTGTCTTCTGCCATCTGTTAATTGTGCTTCCACAGCTGTCACTTGTCTTTTATCATCTTCCGATTATCTTTTCAATCTATTTATTAAATTCTCTTATCTTTAATCTGTCTGTCAGTTGTCTATTGTTTTCTGTTAATTAGCTTTTATCACCTAGCAAATGATTTCTGTCATTTATCAATGATCCTCAATAATTTTCAGTTGTATATTGTCTTCTATTATATTCTTTCTTGTTTTTTATTATCTATTTAATACTTGTTGATATATGTTAATTGTCTAATTTTCTTCTATTGATTTCCTTCATTTATCTCCTACTGACTGTTTTCAATCTTTTGTGAGTTACTTCTCTCTCATATATGAATTGTTTTCCATAATTGAATTTTTCATTTATTATCTGTAAATTGCCATTCGTCTTCCGTTGTTTGTCTTGTGTCAATAGTCTTTTATTGATTTCTAACGTCTATCCTCTTATATCTACCTATTATGTTTTGTTTTCTGTCATCTATCTATTGTTTATGTCATCTGGTAATTCTTTTAAAACTTTTATCAGTTATCCTCTATTCTATCATCTATGTCAATTCTCTTCTATTATGGTATATGTCATCTATCAATTTAATTGTTAATAGTCTTTTATCTTCTATCTATTGATTTATGATTCGCCACTTGTTTTTAATTTTCTGTTATTGTTTTCTGCCATTTATCAATTCTTCAACTACCTATTAATTTTTGTCATCTGTCAATTATCTTTAATCATTAGTCTATTAATTCCTATCATGTGTTAATTTTGGAATGTGGTTAAAATTCTAATTGTTAATTATTTACCATTGTTCATTGATTGTTTTAAACATCCAGTAAGCTGTCTTATCTTATCAATCATTTGTCAGTTGTCTTCGATCGTCTATCAATTGATTTATGTCATTTATCCACTATCCTTAATCTCGTTTTCATATGTCAATAGTCTTCACTAGTCTATCAATTCCCCCTTCTCTTATGTCAATTGTTTTCCATCATCTGTTTATTGATTTCTGTAGTTTATCAATAGTTATCAATTTTCTGTTAGTTGTATTTTCCCACATTGCCAATTGTTTTCTGTCGTCGTTAATTGTTTTCAATATTCTGTGAGTTGTCTTCAGTCATCTGTTAATTGTCTTCTATCATCTGTCTACTGATTTCTGTCTTCAATGTTCTTTTAGTAATCTTTTCTCATCTGTCAATTGTTTTCAATCTTTCTTCAGCTACCTTCTCCCATCAATCAGCTATCTTCTGTCATCTATCATTGCATTCTACTAACAATTTTCATTTATTTAGAGCACGTGATCTGATAACTCATATATAACAGTTATCAGTAGTTAGATGAAAAGTATCAATTGATAGGTTATCGATGATGTTACCTAAAGACAAAATTGTAGGTAACTTCATCTAGGAACTTCTGGAAATTTTGTTTTGTAACATCAACCAAATGTATTTCCTTTTCATCTAAATGCAAAACCTCTAGAATTACTGCAGTGCCATTACCTTCTCCTGGTTTTTAGGGATTAAGTATCAAGAAGTTCATCCAATCGTTCAAGAATATATATTTCGATCCGAATTACGATCACACACGTTGCGTAAGATGATTTTGAAAGGAGTTGAAGCGTGCGTGCGAAAGAGCGAGAGAGAGATGGAGAGTGTGTGTCTCCGAGTTATGGATCGCGCCGTGTTGAGCGGCGCTAGAGTGCGAATTGTGCCACTGGGATTTAGACTTGACCTAGATACTAGGTCACCGGAATTGATTTACACGCGACACAGATGCCGTCGATGCACTCACTGGAGGAAGGGAGACGGGGACAGAAAGAGAGTGAAGATGAGGAGGAGGAGGAGACGAAATATGAAAAGAAGGAGCGAAATAAATCGAAAATTATTTCATCATACCAGCCATCACCATCAGAACGCCGTTTTTGCTTTCGTCTACAAATCATAAACTCTCATTAATGATTCAGTCGGTGCGACTTAAACTAATAAATCGATTTGACTTTGAAGAAACGAGTTTTTAAACTCGCTTTGCTATTTAATAATAATAGGAATTAATTGAATAAATTTTAATTATTCAAATTTCTTTTTGCTCCTGCTTCTCATTAACATCAACCAGAAAGATTCAATAAGAAAAACAAACACTCTTTCCTTATTTATGTGGTTATGATAAATTAATATTATCGCAACCACATAAATAAGGAAAGTGTTTTGGTAATAAAAAGAATCATAAGGAAGAAAGAACTGGAAAAATATGTAACAAAGAATTTGAAGTATATGTTTGCCACTTCTCCATCACTGATTGGTGAAGATTTTCAAGTGACTCGTCAGTTAGTTGATAATATTCAGCAATCAGTTCATTAAAACACTCCAGTGATGGAGAAGAGGCAAAAATATACTTCAAATTATTTTAAAACATATTTTTCCCTTCAATCAGTTCAACGAAGAATTTTTTTTTGGAATACAAACATTACAGAACTACCATTAAGGTGTTATTTAATATATATAGCGTTGTATTAAGATTCCCAAGTGAAAATTGTAACAATAATTACTTGAAAACTTTAAATTATTGTTTCCCTGTCAACGAAAGCCTCAGACCGGTTTCCATCTATGTTGGATCTCATTAGCATAGCGTGGTTGAAACTAAAAAATCAATTGGGAATTTTTAAGAATAATTACAGAAAATATTGGAATTATTATAATTGCAACGTTGAAACAAATTGAATTGAGCTGGCGATATTTTAATATTCTTAATGAAGAAATCACGTTTTATTAATTAAAAACCTTAAATTAATGAAAACTTAACTGAGATCGCTCTTAAAACTCATTTGGAGGTTGGTTTATGGAATTCCCAGATTAGCGACTGCTTTTGTACGTTACGATAAAATAAAATACATTCGTTTTTTCGTTTTAATGAGCGCCTGCTGTGATGCGGTATTGATTGTAATTTAACGACTTGGTGGTTTTAAAAAATTAAATTGAATTCTCCTGGTTTTTTTTTATTTACAATTTACATTGTGTCGGTAAATTGATTGCTCTATAAATCAAAATTGTATAGGAACAATTAAAATAAATTAAGCAATGAATATTCAATTAAATAAAATTTATTAACATTCTCCTCAGCCAATTTAGTTCCAAATTACGATTATCTTTATAGTATCTTGTACATATTTGTTTCTCATTAATCACTTGATTATTAGTAGTAACATGTATTTATTGACAAATTTTTGTACATATTTACATTGAAATAATGAATAATGAATGAGGAGTTAATGTATTAATTTGTCAAAAGGCTATCGACCAGAATTCTTTCTGCCTCTTGATTATTATTATTGTCCTTACAGCGTTTTTTAATTGATTATTAATTTTTGGTGTCGTAAATTTACCTACCGGGCATCTGCCACGATGAAAACCGGCCGTTCCTCTTGTCCTTCTCATTGACGGACGTCAGGAATATTTTGCACGGATACCACATGATCACAATGTACTGGCGTTCACTATCATCACACTAGTGCACAATCATGGATCGCGTAATAATCTCTAGGGTTTAAAAATTATATCACATCTTTAGACTGCAGCAATTAAAACAGTGATTGGCATTAATAAGATATAATAAAAACGAAGAGTGCAATCACGTTCGTATCACAACGATAATAATAACGTGTAGATTAATAATGGACTTTTAAACCATTATCAAGACTGTCTATGCAATGAAACAATTGAACAATTAATGCAATAATCGTTTTAATTACAAAACACTGCTTTATTAAATTAGTTTCTCTATTAAAATAATCAAATGAATGGTTCAATTAAATTTGGAAAAAATATATCACGCTCACCCTGTATATTAACAGGGTGGTGAATTTTAATATATAAAATTAATTAATTAACCACTACACTTCACAACCTGTCAACCGCAACTGTTATCCTTAATTCTATTGCGTGCCGATTATATTAATGCTAATGCGAGCAACGGTTAATCACTACGAAAGTGATCGCGTTTATTTTTCATTCCTTCCTCTAATAATAATAATAATGATAATACTCATCCTACATTTTAATAAAACCCTCACGAACGTGTCGCCGTAACACACTTAAATTATTTCGCGCGTCCGGCACGGTGTAACCTCGCGAAATTACTGACGAGGCGTCGGTTAATTGGCCGCAAACGTATTCGCACTATGCTAAAACGTTTTTTTTTTATTCAAGGGGATATCTATTAGCAAACACACGGGTGTTATCAGTGGAGATAGGTTATCAGTGAATCGATTCATTCGTGATAAAATGATGATATTTATTGTACGAGGTGGAAACTAGAAATAATAGGAATCGCATTTTTAGTACCATATTTCGCCGCTAGATGTATTTAAATTTAGAAATAAAGGCAAAATTATGATTGCAAAAATTATAAAATAGTTTTCAAATAAACTTATGTTAGTTTTTGGAAAAAATCAATCATTCATTAAGAAAATATAATTTTGTAACATTTTTCAGATAAAATCTTGTCACTGTCAACACTCAATATCACCAAATTGTGAGAATTTTTCAGTACGTTCTCTATATTTCTAGAATTTGATTTCACAGATTTTTTAAAATTCATCTTTATATATTTTGAGAATTTAGCAGGATTTTCTTTATAAAATTGTAATTCCTTTATTTTACTCTTAGAAATTATTTAAACAATATATTTCTTTTAATTTTCTCGAAAAACTTTTCTAGGCAATTACATTTCTTTACTAGATTTCATGTTTTCTATTTCTAGCATTGTCTTATATTCTTGAAATTTGGAATGTTTTGCCATTTGTCTTCTAAATGTCAACAGTCACTATTAACTATCACTGTCAACTAAATTGTGGGAATTTTTCAGTTTCTCCTCTAGATTGATAATAATAATAATATATATCTTTATTTCAGAGTGTACATAATACAGAATGAAATTGGCGTCAGTGGTCTTAATATTAATATTTATTCTAATGCTTATATATATAATGATTTCAACTGTCACTGTCATATGTCATTATCAACTGTCAATGACATTGTAAGAGTTTTTCAGTGCCTCCTTTAGATTACTAGATTTTTCTTTTCAATTGTCACTGTTAACTATCAACTTTCACTGTCAACTGTCACTCTCAATCAAATTGTAAAAATGCTTCCTCTAAATTTCTAGAATTTTTCTTTTAAATTCATCTGTGAGATGATTTCATTCATGTTTCGAAAATTTAGCAGGATTTTCTTTATTAAATTATAATAATTTCCTACATTCCTTTATTCTAAAAAATTATTCAAACAATTTTCCTTTAACTTTTTTTTTGAACAACTTTTCTAGGAATTTCTAAATATCTTGACATTTCTCTACTAGATTTCAAGGATTTTGTAGCATTGTCTTATAACGATCTCGGAATTTAGAATGTTCTACAATTTGTCTTCTAAATGTCAACCACTGTTAATTATCACTGTCAACTGTCACTGTCAACCAAATTGTAAGAATTTTTCAGTGCCCCTTTCAGATTACTAGAATATTTTTTTGAGATTCCCTTTATATGTTGTTAAGATTATCTTTATTAAATTGTAAGAAATTCCTTAATTTTACTCTTAGAAATTATTCAAGCAATATTTTTTTTACTTTTCTACAAAATTCTCTAAAATAAAATTTGAAATTTCTTGACATATCTCCATTAGATTTTAAAGGTTTTCTTTTTCTAGCATTGTCTTATAATGTTCTTGAAATTTAGAATGTTTTGCAATTTGTCTTCTTAATGTCAACTGTCACTGTGAACCAAATTGTAAGAACTTTTTAGTGCCTCCCCTAGATTTCTATATACTCTTTTTTTTAAATTCGTCTTTGAGATTTCATTTATATGCTTCGAAAACTTAGCAGGATTTTTAAAATTAAATTGTAAGGATTGTCTTCATTTCTTTATCCTAAAAACATATTAAGCAATGTTTCTTTTACTTTTCTCGAACTTTTCTAAGAATTTCTCTAAATTAAAAATTAAAATTTCTTTCTAGCATTGTCTTACAATGTTCTTGAAATTTAGAATGATCTGCAATTTGTCTTCCTAAATGACAACTGTTGACTGTCACTGTCAGTGTCACTATTAACTTTAACTATCACTGTTAACTTTCATTGTAAACTGTCACTGTTAACTTTCACTGTAAACTGTCAATGTCAACTGTCCCTTTCAACAAAATTGTAAGAATTTTTCAGTGCCCCCTCTAGAATTTTTATTTTGAAATTCGTCTTTGAGATTTCATTTATACGTTTCGAAAGTTTGGCAGGATTTTTTTCTTTTACTTTTCTCGAACAACTTTTCTAAGAATTTATCTGAAATAAAAGTTTAAATTTCTTGACGTATCTCTACTAAATTCCAAGGGTTTTCTAGCATTGTCTTACAATCTTCTGCAATTTGTCTTCTTAATGACAACTGCCATCTATTACTGTCGGTGTCACTATTAACTTTCTCTGTCACGGTCAAATAAATTGTGAGAATTTTCAGTGCTTCCTCTAGAATATTTTTAAAAGTCGTCTTTTAGATTTCATTTACGTGTTTCAAAAATGTATCAGGATTTTCTTTATTAAATTGTTTCCTTCCTTCCTGTATTTAAAAAAAAATATTTTACTTTTTTCGAAAAATGTTTCATAACTTTTCTAACATTTTCTTTTAATGTTCTTGAATGTCATCATGTATCAACTCTCCACTGTCAATGTGAACCCAATTGTAAAAAAAATTCAGTGCCTCCTCTAGATTTCAATTTCAACCAAATTATTATTATTATTATTACATTTCTTATACTTTTTTTGAAAAACTTTTTTAGAAATTTCTCTACGAAAAAAAAAAATAAATTTCTCTTCTAGATTTCATAAGTTTGCAATTTGTTTTCTAAATGTCAACTGTAACTGTTAACTGTCAATTGTCACTGTCAACCAAATTGTAAGAATATTTCAGTTTCTCCTCTAGATTTCTATATTTATTATTTTTTAATCTTTGAGATTCCATTTATATATATTTCAAAAATTTAGCAGGATTTTCCTTAGTGAATTTTCTTTATCAATTTGTAAGAATTTCCTACGTCCCTTATTCTAAGAAATCATTCAAACAACGTTTCTTTTACTTTTCTGAAACAATTCCTCTACAAAAAAATGACATATCTCTGTTAGATTTCAAGGATTTTCTAGCATTGTCTTATAATGTTCTTGAAATTTACAATGTTATGCAATTTGTTTTCTAAATGTCAACAGTTACTGCCAACTGTCAATGGTAACTGTCATTTGCCACTATCAACTGTCACTGTCAACTGTCTGTCAATTGTCATTGTCAACCAAATTGTAAGAATTTCCTACATTTCTTTATCCTAACAAATTTCAAACAATTTTTCTTTTGCTTTTCTCAAACAACTTTTTCTAGGAATTTCTCTACAAAAAAAATTGAAATTTCTTGACAGATCTCTACTAGATTGAATGGATTTTCTAGCACTGCCTTATAATGTTCTTCAAATTTAGAATGTTCTGCAATTTATCCTCTTAATATCAACTTCCCACTGCCAGAGTCAACTGTCAATTGTCACTACCAACTGTCTTTGTCAACTAAATGTAAACAATATGTCTTTTGCTTCCCTCGAACAACTTTTCTAGGAATTTCTTTACAAAAAAATAATTTCTTTACATTTGTCATCTGTCAATATCAACTTTCACTGTCAACTGTCAGTTTCAACTATCATTGTCAACCAAATTGTAAGAATTTTTCAGTGCCTCTTGTAATTTTTTTTTGAAATTCGTCTTTGAGATTTCAATTATGTTTCAAAAATTTATCAGGATTTTCTTTATTAAATTGTAAGAATTTCCTACATTCCTTTATTCAACTGTCTCTGTCAATTGTAACTGTCAACGAAATATAAATAATATATTTCTTTTACTTCTCGAACAACTTTTCTAGGAATTTCCCTGTCTGTCACTGTCAACCAAATTGTAAGAATTTTTCAGTGCTTCCTCTAGATTTCTAGAATATTTTTCTGAAATTCGTCTTCGAGATTTTATATGTTTCGAAAATTTGGCAGGATATCCTTTATTAAATTGAAAGTTTCCTACATTCCTATATTCCAAAAAATTATCCAAATGTTTTGCCCATTATTTTTCTCGAACAATTTTTCTAGCAATTTCTCTAGAATAAACATTGAAATTTCTTGACACATCTCTGCTAGATTTCAAGGATTTTCTTAGCATTGTCTTTTATTGTTTTTGAAATTTAGAATGTTTTGCAATTTGTCTTCTTAATGTCAACTGTTGACTGCCACTGTCAGTGCGACTATCAACGTTCACTGTCAACTGCCTCTGTCAATTGTCACTGTCAAATAAATTGTGAGAATTTTTCAGTTTATCCTCTAGATTTCTAAATTTGTTTTTAAAATTCATCACAAAAAAAATTAAATATCTTTACATTTCTATACTAGTTTTCAAAAAGTTTTCTAGCATTGTCTTATTTAGAAGGTTTTGCAATTTGTCACCTAAATCTCAATGGCTGTCACTGTCATTATCAACTGTTACTGTCAACTAAATTGTAATAATTTTTCAGTGAATTCTCTAAATTTCTAGAATTTTTTTTTGAAATTCGTCTTCAAGATTCCATTTATATATTTCGAGAATTTAGCAGATTTCAAGGGCTTTCTAGCATTGCCTAATAATGTTCTTTAAATTTAGAATGTTCTGCAATGTATCTTCTTAATGTCAACTGTCACTACTGTCAGTGTAAAGTGTCAATTGTAACTGTCATTGTCAACTAGCACTGTTAACTGTCACTATGAATTTTCACTGTCAATTGTCACTCAACCAAATTCGTCTTTCAGATGATTTAATTTATATGTTTCGAAAATTTAGCAGGATTTCCTTCTTCTTATTTAATTCTCCACAAAAAATTAATTGAAATTTCTTAAAATATCTCTAGATTTCAAGGGGTTTCAAGGCATTGTCTTATAATATTCTTGAAATTTAGAATGCTCTACAATTTTTCTTCTTATTGTCAACTGTCTCTATCAGTGTCAACTGTTAATTGTCACTATCAACTTGCACTGTCAACTGTCTCTGTCAATTGAAAATGTCAACTTTATATAAGCAATATATTTCTTTTACTTTTCTCGAACAAGTTTAGCAACTTCTCTACAAAAAAATGTCATCTGTTACTGTCAACTGTCATTATCAACTATCACTGTCAACCAAATTGTGAGAATTTTTCAGTGCTAGATTTTTATATTTTTTTTTTGAAATTCGTCTTTCGAAATTTCATTTATGTTTCTAAAGTTTGGTAGGATTTTCTTCATTAAATTGTAAGAATTGCCTACATTCCTTTATTCCAAGAAATTATTTAAACAATTTTTCTTTTATTTTGCTCGAACACCTTTTTTGGAATTTCTCTACAAGAAAAAATTAAAATTTCTTGACAGATCTCTATTAGATTTTAAGGATTTTCCAGCATTATCTTATAATGTTCTTGAAATTTCAAGTGTTCTGCAATTTGTCTTCTTAATGTCAACTGTCACTGACAGGGTAAACTGTCGATTGCCACTGTTACTGTTACTATCAACTTTCACTGTCAACCAAATTATAAGAACTGACAGTGTCAATTGTCACTGTCAACTATTATTTTAAACAGTCAGTGTCAACTGTCACTGTAAATTGTCACAGTCAACTGTCATTCTTAATTGTCATTGTCAACCAAATTGTAAGAATTTTTCAGTGCCTCCTCTAGATTTCTAGAATTTTGTTTTGAAATTCGTCTTTGAGATTTCATTTAAATGTTTCGAAAATTTAGTAGGATTTTCTTTAATAAATTGTAAGAATTTCCTACTTTTCTCGAAGAAGTTTTCTACGAATTTCTCTACAAAAAAATAAAATTTCTTCACATATCTCTACTAGATTTCAAGGGTTTTATAGCATTGTTTTATTATGTTCTTGAAATTTAGAATGCTCTGCAATTTGTCTTCTTAATGTCAACTGTCACTGTTAACTATCATTGTCAAATGTCACTGTCAATCAAATTGTAAGAATTTTTCAGTGCCTCCTCTAGATTTCTAGAATTTTATTTTGAAATTCGTTTTTGAGAATTCATTTATATGTTTCTAAAATTTAGTAGGATTTTCTTTATTAAATTATAAGAATTTCCTACATTCCTTTTATTTTAAGAAATTATTCAAACCATTTTTCCTTAACTTTTCACGAACAACTTTTCTAGGAATTTCTCTAAAATAAAAATTGAAATTTCTTGACATATCTCTACTAGATTTCAAGGATTTTCCAGAATTGTTTTAAAATGTTCATGAAATTTCAAGTGTTCTGCAATTTGCCTTCTTAATGTCAATTGTCACTGTCAGTGTCAACTGTCAATTGTCACTGTTACTGTCAATATCAACTTTCACTGTCAAATGTCAATCAACCAAATTATAAGAACTTTTCAGTGCTTCCTCCGGATTTCTACATTCTTTTTGAAATTAATCTTTGGATTTCATTTATGTTTCTAAAATTCTCGATTTTTTTAAAATAAAAATTGAAATTTCATGGCATATCTATACTAGATGATTTCAAGGATTTTCTAATGCACTTAAAATTTAGAATGTGCTGCAATTTGTCTTCTAAATAAAAATTGAAATTTCTTCACATATCTCTACTAGATTTCAAAGATGTTCTAGCATTGTCTTAAAATGTTCTTGAAATTGAGAATGCTCTGCAATTTGTCTTCTAAATGTAAACTGTTACTTTTAACTGCCATTGTTAACTGTCACTGTAAATTGTAACTATCACTTTCAAAATTGTAAGAACTTTTCAGTGCTTCCTCTAGAAGTTTTTTTTTTCATTTATATATTTCGAAAATTTAGCAGGATTTTCTTTAATAAATTGTAAGAATTTCCTAGGTTTCTAAGAATTCCTCTGAAATAAAAATTGAAATTTCTTGATATATCTCTATTAAATTTCAAGGGCTTTCTCACATTTTCTTATAATGAAATTTAGAATGTTCTGCAATTTGTCGTGAGAATGTTCAGTGTCTTCTCTAGATTTCTAGAATTTTTTAAAGTCGTATTTGAGATTTCATTTACGTGTTTCGAAAATTTATCAGGATTTTCTTTATTAAATTGTAAACATTTCCTTCCTCCCTATATTAAAAAAAAAATTCTTTTATTTTTCTCGGAAAGTTGTTTCTTTCTCTACAAGATTTCATAACTTTTATAACACTTTCTTTTAATATTCTTGAATGTCTTTTGAATGTCAATTGTCACTCTCCACTGTCAATGTGAACCAAATTATAAAAAAATGTCAGTGCCTCCTCTAGATTTCAATTTCAACCAAATTATTATTATTATAATATTTCTTTTACTTTTCTTGAAAAACTTTTTTAAAACTTTGTCTAAAAAAAAAATTTTGCAATTTGTTTTCTAAATGTCAAATGTCACTGTTAACAGTCAATTGTCACTGTCAACCAAATTGTAAGAATTTTTCAGTTTCTGTAGATTACTGTTCATTTTTTTTTTGAAATTCATCTTTGAAATTCCATTTATATATTTCAAAAATTTAGCAGGATTTTCTTTAATAAATTGTAAGAATTTCCTATTTTTGGTTTGAGTTTACGTGATGTGTTTTGTAAATGAAAATAATACACAGTTTTATTCCTTACTTCACTTCAAACAAGTGAAGTAAGGAATAAAACTGTGTATTATTTTCATTTAAGAATTTCCTAGGTTTCTTTACTGTAAGAAATTATTCAAACAATTTTTCTTTTACTTTTCTCGAAGAATTTTTCTAGGAATTTCTGTACAAAAAAAAATTAAAATTTCTTGACATAGCTCTACTAGATTTCATGGGCATTGTGTTATTATATTCTTGAAATTTAGAATGTTCTGCAATTTGTCTTCTAAATGTCAACTGTTACTGCCAACTGCCAATGTTAACTGTCAACTGTCACTATCAACTGTCTGTCAATTGTCATTATCAACCAAATTTCTTACATTCCTTTTCCTTACAAATTTCAAACAATTTTTCTTTTACTTTTCTCAAATAATTTTTCTAGGAATTTTTCTACAAAAAAAATTAAATTTCTTGACATACCTCAGATTTCATGGATTTTCTAGCACTCCCTTATAATGTTCTTGAAATTTAGAATGTTCAGCAATTTGTCCTCTTAATGTCAACTGCCCACTGTCACTGTCAGGGTCAACTGTCAATTTTCACTATCAACTGTCTCTGTCTACTAAATATAAACAATATATTTATTTCTCTACAAAAATATTAATTTCTTTACATTTGTCATCTAAATGTCATCTGTCAATATCAACTTTCACTGTCAACTGTCAGTTTCAACTATCATTGTCAACCAAATTGTAAGAATTTTTCAGTACCTCTTGTAATTTTTTTTTTGAAATTCGTCTTTGAGATTTCAATTATGTTTCAAAAATTTATCAGGATTTTCTTTATTAAATTGTAAGAATTTCCTACATTCCTTTATTCAACTGTCTCTGTCAATTGTAATTGTCAACGAAATATAAATAATATATTTCTATTACTTCTCGAACAACTTTTCTAGGAATTTCCCTACAATTTTTTTTTACATTTGTCTTCTAAATTTGATCTCTTACTGTCAACTGTCACTGTCAACCAAATTGTAAGAATTTTTCAGTGCTTCCTCTAGATTTCTAGAATATTTTTCTGAAATTCGTCTTCGAGATTTTGTATGTTTCGAAAATTTGGCTGGATTTCCTTTATCAAATTGTGAGAATTCCCTACATTCCTTTATTCCTAAAAATTATTGAAACATTTTGCCTTTTACTTTTCTCGAACAATTTTTCTAGCAATTTCTCTAGAATAAACATTGAAATTTCTTGACACATCTCTGCTAGATTTCAAAGATTTTCCAGCATTGTCTTATAATGTACTTGAAATTTAGAATGTTTTGCAATTTGTCTTCTAAATGTCAATTGTTGTTGTAAATTGACAGTGTTAATTGTCACTGTCAACTGTCATTTTCAACAGTCAGTGTCAACTGTCATTTTCAACAGTCAGTGTCAACTGTCACTGTTAATTGTCACTGTCAATCAAATTGTAAAAAATTTTCAGTGTCTCCTCTAGATTTTTAGATTTTTTTTTAAATTCGTCTTTGAGATGATTTCATTTATATGATTCGAAAATTTAGCAGGATTTTCTTTATTAAATTGTATGAATTTCCTACGTTTCTTTATTCTAAGAAATTATTCAAACAATTTTTCTTTTACTTTTCTCGAACAACTTTTCTAAGAATTTCTTTAAAATGAAAATTGAAATTTCTTAACATGTATCTAGTAGATTTTAAGGATTTTGTAGCATTGTCTTATAATGTTCTTGAAATTTAGAATGTTTTGCAATTTGTCTTCTTACTGTCAACTGTCACTATCAACTTTCACTGTCAATTTTCAGTTTCTCCTCTAGATTTTTGAATTTTTTTTAAATTCATCTTCGAGATTTCTTTTATATATTTCGAGAATTTAGCAGGATTTTCTTTATAAAATTGTAAGACATGCCTTTATTTTACTCTTAGCCATTATTCAAATAATTCTATTCTACAAAAAAAATTCTCTACTAGATTTCATAAGTTTTCTAGCATTGTCTTATTATGTTCTTGGAATTTAGAGGTTTTTGCAATTTGTTTTCTAAATGTCAACTGTCACTGCCACCTGTCACTTTCAATTGTTAATGTCAACTGTCACTGCCACCTGTCACTTTCAATTGTTAATGTCAACTGTCACTGTCAACTAAATTGTAAAAAAAATTCAGTGCCTCCTCTAGAATTCTAGAAGTTTTTTTTGAAATTTGTCTTTGAGAATTTATTTATGTTTCGAAAATTTGGCAGGAATTTTTAAATTAATTTATAAGAATTTTCTTTTGAAATTATTAAAAAAAAATTCTTTTACTTTTCTCGAACAACGTTTCTTTCTCAACATGTATAATGTTCTGCAATTTGTCTTTTGAATGTCAACTGTCACTGTCACTGTCAATCAAATTGTAAGAATTTTTCAGTGTCGGCTCTAGATTTCTAGAAATTTTTAGTCTTTTTTAAGATATCAATTATGTATTTCGAACATTTGGCAAGATTTTCTTTATTAAGTTGTAAGAATTTCCTAGAAATTATTCAAACAATATTTCTTTTACTTATCTCGAACAACTTTTCTAGGAATTTCTCCAGAAAAAATAAATAAATTTCTTTACATTTCTCTACAAGATTTCATAAGTTTTCTAGCATTGTCTAATTATGTTCTTGAAATTTAGAATGTTCTGCAATGGTTACTGTCAATTATCACTTTCACCTGTCATTGTCAACTGTCACTGTCAACCAAATTGTAAGAATTTTTCAGTGCCTCCTCTAGATTTCTAGAATTTTTTTTGAAATATTTCTTTGAGATTCTATTTATATATTTCGAGAATTTAACAGACTTTAAGGGCTTTCTAGCATTGACTTACAATGCTCCATAAATTTAGAATGTTCTGCAATTTGTCTTCTTAATGTTAACTGTCACTGTCAGTGTAAAGTGTCAATTGTCATTGTCAACTGTCACATGTGACTGTCAACTATCACTATCAATTGTCTCTGACAATTGTCACTGTCAGCCAAATTGTAAGATTTTTCAGTTTTTCCTCTAGATTTCCAGAATTTTTTTTTTTCAATTTGTCTTTGAAATTTTAATTATGTTTCGAAAATTTAGCAAGATTTCTTTATTTCTTCCTCCCTATATTCTAAGAAATTATTTAGAAAAATTCATTTACTTTCCACTTTCCTTTCTCTACTCAAGGATTTTCTAAAATTGTCTTATAATGTTTTTGAAATTTAGAATGTTTTGCAATTTGTCTTCTTAGTGTCAACTGTCACTACAGTGTAAACTCTTAATTGACACTATCAACTTTACTGTCAATTGTCATTGTTAACCAATTTGTGAGAATTTTTCAGCTTCTCCTCTAGGTTTCTAGATTTTTTTGAAATTTAACTTATAGATTTCACGTTTCGAAAATTTAGCAAGATTTTCTTTATTAAATTGTAAAAATTTCCTTTTGAAATTATTAAAAAAACATTTCTTTTACTTTTTCGAACAAATTTTCTTTCTTTTCTAGAGGTCATAAGTTTTCTAGCATATTTTTAAAATTATTTTCTTGAAATGTAAAATGTTCTGCTATTTGTCTTCTTAATGTCAACTGTTACTGTCAAGTGTCACCGCGAACTGACACAGTCAACTGTCACTGTCGACTGTCAACTGTCACTGAGAACTGACACAGTCTACTGTGGCTATCCACGGTCAACTGTCATTCTATCCTATCCTACTCTATTACACCCTCCAATAAATATTACATACATTGTAGGTTTTTGTATAAATAAATGCATATATTTATTCATTATAAAAATATTGTTTTTTCCCGAGAAATTCTCGTTAATATTACTAAGTCTTAGAGGGTGGGTTAGAGGACACCCACCCGCAACAAATATAATCAAAATTAAGCTAAACTACAACTTCTAGTTTCTTAGAAACATCATTAGAATTGGACAAATATTTTCTAAAAACTTCAACAGCGTTAGTAATTAAAATATGAATATTTATGTAGGGTGGGTAGGTGGCCACTATCCTACCCTCCAATCAATATATTATACGTCCTAGTTTTACTAAATACAATGAAAAATTTAATACGATTTATTTTAGGCTTATCAAAATTGTCAAATTCTTCAATCTTTCAGTAAGAGCTAACAAAATCCAAAAATCCAAAGTTTTTCAAAACTTCTTTCAACCCCAAAACTTTGTTTTACTAACGAAAGAAATCTTTCTACACTCCAGAGTTTTCGATAATTTTCCAAAACATCTTTCAACTCCAAAACTTTCTTATTCAAAGAAAGAAAACTTTCTACACTCTTTATAAATTAAAAGATTCCAAAATTTCTCTAAAATTCTGGGAATATGTTTTATCTCCCAATATTTTATTAATTAAAAAATTCAAGAGACCATCTCTAGGTAACTTTTAAGTCTTTATAATTTTGGAGTTTCTAAATTAGTTAAATTCTCTAATGGTGTCTAGGACTAGTTTCCAAAATTTCTCTAAAAAATCTTGACCTTGAAATTTCCTTTTTCAAGCTTAATTTCTGGTCAAAATAATTTACCTCTTAAAAATTTCACTCAAAAACATGTCAACAACCGTTACCATGTAAAATGCAAGTTTCCAAAAATTCTTAAGCCTTCAAAAGGTTTTATTTGTAATCAAAACAATCGACCATATCAAAATTCCAATCAAAAACATGACGACAACCTTTACCATATCTAATGGGAGTTTTCAAACATTCTTAAAAGACTTCAAAATGTCTTCTCAAGCTTTGTTTGTGATCAAAACGATCGACCTTTTTAAAATTTCATTCAAAAACATGACGACAACCTTTACCATATCTAGAGGAAGTTTCCAAAAATTCTTAAGACTTCAGAAAGTTTCATTTATGATCAGAACAATCGACCTTTTTAAAATTGCATTTAAAAACAACAGTTTTAGCGATTATAATAATTTCCACTCAAGCTACTAATAACAATTAAAAATCAGAGTAGAGCGGCAGCAGCATTAAGATTAGATTAGATAATTACAAAGTTTTAGCCGTAACCTTTTCGAATAGTTGCGCAACAATCCGTAAAAGGACGAAATCGTTACGCCGTCGTTAAACTATAAAAGCCTTTTTCCTAGTCTCTCCCTCTCTCCGTTAATTCCGATATACATATATATGCATGCATAATACACAATGTTTTTATTGTTTACATAATTTGCTCCTTTTTTTCCGAAACTGGTTACGAAACGCTCCGACTGATTACACATTCAAGGCTGGACGACGACGACGACTGCGACAACTCAATTTAATTATGCTAATGTGCACGGAGGGCACTTGTCAGCTCTATTATTTGCTAATTACGGTGTACTGCTGGCGTCTACATTTTTTTTTTTAATTTATTGGATAAAAAAAGAAACGAAATAGTAATAATAATCATTAATTTATGTAACGAACGTAAATAAAGATAGAAAATCTAAAGCCAATACGATTGTAACCATAAGTTCTAACGACCTTAGATTATTAGGATGGTTACGATCGTATTGGCTTTAGATTTTCCAACTAAATGAAGTGTACAAAATGATGGGAAGATTTAACAAAACAAAAGAGGATAATTCTGAAAATATTGATCAGTTAAGTTGATAGGGAAGGAATTCATTTTTGGATGACCTTTAGAAGCATAAATTGAAGAAATCTAAAAGGTGGTAAAAAAGACCCGAATGAGTCGTGAGGTATGCCGAGAAATGGGTTGATTGCAATAATGCTAAATACAAGAGATCAAAAAGTGACAGGGTTTTGACCGAAAGAATTGTCGGTAAAAATACACATATAGCCTCCATGATTTCTTGCATCTAGCATTGTTGATGATGATAAACTGATTCAAAGAACTTCTTGAGATTATATTCGTCAAAAAAGGCGATTTCAAAAGCATCGAAGTATATTATCATCAGCTGAACAAATTAAATGATTCAAAGAATTCATCAATAGAAAAGGCGTAGTGTTCCTCCTCATACAAGTTTAGTATCTGGACAAAAGCTTTTACAGCTTGTTTGGGATACATTTCGACACCCACAACATTTTCCAAAACTGGTACACTGGTACCTTCTGCTTATCATTTATTCCAATCTCCAAAAAAACTTTACTTCCAATTTAAAGGTCAAAAATCACCAGGACCAACAAAGAACAAAACTTCTATGCTTGTGCCAGATTAGCTAAATAATGTATTCACTACAACAAAAATACTTTCAATAACGCAGAAAATTTAGTATTTAATTACTAACCATTTGGCGTTAATAATCATCACTTCTAAATCGCACTCGAGAACATCAACGTCACCAATAAACCCTGAGTGTAATTGGTCTAATTCGCCGTGTAACGAACAGTAATGAACCCCCTTCGGTGAGCGGTCATGATTAGCGTCGTCGTTGCGAAAAGGTCAATTAAATGACTACGGCGCGGCGGCGGTAATTACGGAAATAATTGCGCCAAGAGGGAAAAGAGCTACTCTTGCTGCTGGTGCCGCTGGTGCTGCAGTCACTGCTCGATGTCTGGAAATAGGTCGAACGGTGACCTTGTTCGAAAACGAAACGAAATCGGCGTGACCTTATATAAAATCTCTAAGTGAATAAAGAAAAAAAAAACGAAAAAGGATCTAAGAGATCAGTAGACTAATTACATTAAATACTAAAATAGTTAAATGCAATTGAATACCGAAATCCACGTGACCTTGCAAATTCAATAAGAAAGAACGCGGGAAAATCTACACCAGAAAACTTACTAACCATTTCGAAACGAAATTGAATTATTCATTTACTTTTTAATTCCGCCGTTCATAATTTAAAAGAAAAAACGGATTGTTAGTTAAGAACTGAAACTAATCAATTCATATCTAAATCAAGCCAATAACTTCAGCAAATAATCTAAAGTTATTTTTTCTTTAATTGTAATTCAATGTCAATCAGATTAAATTATGTTAATGCCCTCATTCCTAAACTAATTTATTTTAATATTTTTTTTGTTACGTGCTACTTGATGTATTTATTTTATACTTACGTCGACAAATTGGGACTACGGAAGTAGACATACCTAAAACGAAAAGATATTATTAGTTGGGTTATTTCAATTATCTATATATTTTTTAAATTCATTGCATTTAAAATTAAAAGTAATTGCATATGATTAGAATAAAATTAACACTTCCGCTGCTACATTCTTGAAGAAACATAATGCCAGGAAACTGATGAATTAATTATGAAACGAAACAAGTCTTTAATTTACAAATCCACCCTTGTGGCATTATAATTTGGATTATTTTTTTTACAAAATTCGGTGACCTTGAGTTTTTTGAGGCTGGTACTAGCTTAATCCTTCTTATTGGTGAATCTTAGAGGTCTTTGCATTACATATTCAAAGCCAAACTCGAATTATTTTCATGATAAGATCGATTACTATCGAAAAATAGGTGACCTCGTCATTTCTTCCATTACCCTACAACAAGTAATAACTTGTAAGTGAAGTTTTCTAGTTGTTTCTGGCTTCGTTATCAAAAAAAAAATAATATTACACATCATCTTTCATGATAAAAATCGTTTCTTATCGAGAAAAAGGGGACCTAGTTCAAGTAGTAGCTTGTTGATAAGTTTTTACTGACATAAATTAAAGATATCTATATTGAACATGTAATATTACTATCGAGAAAAAAAGTGACCTCGTTATTTTTTTTCATTATCCTACAACAAGTATTAATCAACTCGATGGTAAAGATTTTACTTAAAAACAATTAAAGGTATCTACATTAATCATGTAATATTATTACTATCGAGAAAAACGTGACCTCGATATATTTTTTTTTTCATTGTCCTACAAGTAGTAACCAACTTGATGGTAAAGTTTTTAGATTGTTTTTGGCTTAGGTATCATTCCTATTAATGTAAAAAAAAAATCGGTGACCTCAATTTGAGATTTCATTTACATGCTTCGAAAACTTAGCAGGATTTTTAAAATTAAATTGTAAGGATAGTCTTCATTTCTTTATTTTAAAAACATATTAAACAATGTTTCTTTTACTTTTCTCGAATTTTTCTAAGAATTTCTCTAAATTAAAAATTAAAATTTCTTGACATATCTGCAATATGTTCTGCAATTTGTCTTCTTAAATGACAACTGTCGACTGTCACTGTCAGTGTCACTATTAACTCATTCGTGCAGTTTTTCAAAAGCTGTTGCTAGCTTAATCGTTCATATTGGTGAAATTTAGAGATTAAATATTCAGAATAAAACTCATGATAAGATCGATTACTACACAAAAAATGGTGACCTCGTTTTTTCTTCCATTACCCTACAACAAGTAGTAACTTGTATGTGAAGTTTATCAGTTGTTTCTAGCTTTGTTATGATTCCTGTTGATGAAATTTTGGGGTGTCTACATTAAAAAGTTAATATTACACATACAACTCTCACTCATTTCTTGATAAAAACTATTACTATCGAGAAAAAGATGACCTAGTTCAAGTAGAAGCTTGTTGATAAAGTTTTAAAAGTTTTTACTGAAAAAAATTCAAGGTATCTACATTAAATGTATAATATTACCATCGAGAAAAAAGGTGACCTCGTAATTTTTTTTTATTACCCTACACCAAGTAGTAACCAACTTGATGGTAAAGTTTTTAGATTCTTTTTGGCTTCTTTATCATTCCCATTGATGAAAAAAAAAATCGGTGACTTCAATAATTTTACCAAAACTCATTGGTGCACTTTTTTTTAAAGCTGTTGCTTGCTTATTCGTTTATAATGATGCAATTTAGAGATCTCCGAATTAAATATTCAGAGTAAAACTCTATTTTTTTCATGAAAATAACGATTACTATCGAAAATTAGGTGACCTCGTTACTTCATCCATTACTATCCTATCGAGAAAAAAGTGACCTAGTTCAAGTGGTAGCTTGATAAAGTTTTAAAAGTGTATACAGAAAAAAATTTAAGTTTTTTTTATCATCCTACAAGCAGTAATCAACTTGATGGTAAAGTTGTTTGATTGTTTTTGATTTCGTTATCATTCCCATTGATGAAAAAAAAAATCGGTGACCTCAATAATTTTACCAAAACTCATTGGTGCACTTTTTTTTTTAAAGCTGTTGCTTGCTTATTCGTTTATAATGGTGAAGAGATCTCCGAATTAAATATTCAGGGTAAAACTCTATTTTTTCATGAAAAGATCGATTACTATCGAAAATTAGGTGACCTCGTTACTTCATCCATTACTATCCTATCGAGAAAAAGGTGACCTAGTTCAAGTGGTAGCTTGATAAAGTTTTAAAAGTGTATACAGAAAAAAATTTAAGTTTTTTTAATCATCCTACAAGCAGTAATCAACTTGTTGGTAAAGTTGTTTGATTGTTTTTGATTTCGTTATCATTCCTATAGATGAAAACACATCGGTGACCTCGATATTTTTACCAGTACTCATTCGTACAGTTTCTATAAGGATGTTGCTAGCTAGCTTTAGAAATCTCTGCATTAAATATTGAGAGTCAAACTCAATTTTTTTTTTTCATGATAAGATCGATTACTACTCGTGACCTGGTTTTTTCTTCCATTACCCCATAACAAGTAGTAATACATATGTAAAGATTTTCAGTTATTTCTACTTCATCATCATTTTTATTGATGAAATTTTGGGGTATCTACATTGAAAATTTAATATTACACATACAACTCACTTCTTTATTGATAAAAACGATTACTACCGAGAAAAGTGTGACCTAGTTCAAGCAGTAGCTTGTTGATAGATTGTTTCTCGCTTCGTTATCATTCCCAATGAAAAAATGATGTAATATTACTATCGAGAAAAAAGTGACCTCATTGTATATTTTTTTCAGTATCCCACAACAAGTAGTAACTAAGTTCTTAAGACTGTTTTTTAGGTTCGTTATCATTTCTATTGATGAAATTTAGAGGTATCTATATTAAAAATTTATTATTAAACACACAACGCTCACTTCTTTCTAGATAAAAATCGATTCCTATCGAGAAAAAGGTGACCTAGTTCAAGTAGTAGCTTGTTGAGAGTTTTAAAATGTTATAGATTGTTTCTGGATTCGTTATCATTCCTACTGAGAAAAGGTATCTAGATTAAACATGTAATATTAGTATCGAAAAAAAAGGTGACCTCGTATTTTTTTTTTCATTACCCTACAACTAGTAGTAATCAACTTGATGGTAAAGTTTTTTTGATTGTTTTTGGCTTCGTTATCATTTCTATTGCTGAAATTACACATATTTCTTTCTTAATAAATATCGATTCTTCTCGAGAAAAAGGTGACCTAGTCCAAATAGTAGCTTGTTTGATAAAGTTTAGATACTTTCCGGCTTTGTTATCATTCCTATTGATAAAATTTAGAGGCATTTGCATTAAAACCTGCAATGTTAAACGTAAATATCAATTAGTATCGAGAAAAGAGTGACCTTGTTATTTCTACCTTTTCCATTCCGATCAGTAAATTATTCTCCTTTAAATTTAGAGCTTTCAATGCAGATAAAATCTCTATTTTTTTCATGATAAGATATATTTCTACCGAAAAAACGTGACCTCATTTTTTTCTTCGAAGGAAAGGTAGAAATAACAAGGTCACCCTTTTCATTATCCTACCCTTTGTTATCGTTCCTATTGATGAATTTTTGGGATATCTACATTAAAAACTTAATATTATACGTACAACTCTCACTTCTTCCTTGATAAAAAAGGATTACTGTCGAAAAATGGGTGACCTAGTTCAAGTAGTAACTTGTTGATAAAGTTTTAAAATTTTTAGATTGACTCTAGATTAAACATGTAATATTACTATTGAGGAAAAAAGTGACCTCGTTACATTTTTTCATTACTCTAAAACAAGTACTAAGCAACTTGATGGTAAAGTTTTTAGATGGTTTTTGTCTTCATTATCATTTCTATTGATGAAACTTATAAGTATCTAAATTAAAAATTTAATATTACACATGCAATTCTCATTTCTTTATTGATTAAAATCGATTCCTATCGAGAAAAATGTGACCTAGCCCAAGCAGTAGCTTGTTGATAAGGTTTAGATCATTTCTGGCTTTGTTATCATTCCTATTGATAAAATTTAGAGGCATTTGCATTCAAACCTGCAATGTTCAACATAAAAATCAAACTTTATTTTCATCATAAGATCAATTAGTATCGAGAAAATGGTGACCTTATTATTTCTACCTTTACCATTCCGATCAGTAAATGATTCTCCTTTAAATATAAAACCTTCGATGCAGATAAAATCTCTATTTTTTTCATGATAAGATAGATTACTAAATGTAATATTACACATACAACTCTTATTTCTTTCATGATTAAAATCGATTCCTATCAAGAAAAAGGTGACCTAGTTCAAGTGGTAGCTTGCTGATAAAGTTTTAAAATTTTTAGATCATTTCTGGCTACGTTATGATTACTATTAATGAAATTTTGGAGTATCTACATTAAAAATTTAATTAATTGATTGATGAGGCTGATAGATGTTGAAAGTTCATCTTCACTTCTCAAGAATTCACAAGAAATTTCTTCGCCTGAAAAAGCCACAGTGTGGCGAAACAATTGTAGCATCTTACAATATATTTTTGAAAGTACTTATATAGTTTTATTCATATAAAGTAAAAATTTAATATTACACATGCAACACATTTCTTTTTCGATAAAAATCGATTCCTATCGAGAAAAAGGTGACCTAGTTCAAGTAGTAGCTTGTTGATAAAGTTTTACAGTGTTTAGATTGTTTCTGGCTTCGTATCTATACTAAACATGTAATATTATTATCGAGAAGAAAGTGACCTCGTTGTTTTTTAATTACCCTATTACAGCAAGTAGCAACTAACTTATTGGTAAAGATTTTAGGTATTTCATGTCTCTGTAATCATTCCCATTGTTAAAATTCAGAGGTATTTCAATTAAAGTATATACTGTTAAACATAAAAATCAAATATAATGTTGATTGATCAAATCAAAATCAAACTTTACTTTCTTCATAAGATCGATTACTATCGAGAAAAAGGTGACCTTGTTATTTCTAACTTTACCATTCCGACCAGTAAATTATTCTCCATTAAATACAGAACCTTCGATGCAGGATGAAATCTAATCAATAAAATGAAACACGACAACACGATAATTAATTTCATTATTTACAGTTCTATTAAATCTGTACGTGCGATTAAGTAAGATTTATGACCCGATTTCTACACTCGCGTATGATGTGTGTGTTAGCTGTGTGTTTGTGTGTGTGTGTGTGTGTGAAAATCGCCTATTGTGGTGAATTGTATTTCTGACTTAAAACTGAATAAAGAAATCGCCCCGCGGATTCTCACGTCGTGACACAAATTCTGAAAGGATATATTATACACATGTTATTTGCAATCTGGCCCATGGGCAACTGCAACGTAACAGATCGACTCGTTTACGGTGTCTTTAATATCGTTAGGTATTCTAATAATAAGGTATATCAGTAAAAGAGATTTTAATTTTAATCATCACTATACAATTTATGTTTACTGTTTTAGAATCCATGTTCTTGCAAAAAATTGATTTGTAGCAAAAATTAAGGTGACCTAGTTATTTTTATCAACACCGTACGAATACATGTTCCTAAAAGAATCGATTTTTTGCAAAAAAATAAGGTGACCTAGTTATTTTTATCATCATAGTACTATAATTACCAAATTTTTTTGATGTTTACGCATCTCCATGATCTTTATAATCGACTAGTATGAAGAAAAAAAAAAGATTTTATTACGAAAGTAAATTTTTATTACTAAATTTAAGCTTAAGAAACTCTATGTCTAATAAATGATTACATTGATGGTGGAAACTATTATTTTGTGAACAATCAGAAACTTTGTTGATATCATACATATGATTTATTTTGTGATTACAGTTTTACAATTGCAATTCAACAGAAAACTTTTTATAAAGTTTCAATCTATAGCTAGAAAATAATTTCTGTGTATGATAGGAGTATAACAAAGTAAACTTCATTTTGAGGTTCTTCAATAAATAATGGTTTTTGATAAGTTTTTTTTAATTCATAAAATATTTTAGCAGTTTTTGTAGGATAGAAAATGCAATTTTTTAATAAATTAAAAGGCAATCCGTGGTTGAAGGTAATATGTAAATGTAGGATGGAAAAATGAGTGTCCTTGTTTGACCCCGCCTTATCCTATGATTATAAAATTTTGAAAGATTTTTCTTGAAATTCATCTTCATTATTAGTATCGAAAAAAAGGTGACCTCGTTGTTGCTATCATCATATTACTATGATAAATGAACTTTAGTATTTTAGAAACTCTGTGTTCCTGGCAAACATTTATTAACATCAAAAATAAATGTGACCTTGATATTTTCACATGATTATTTATTTATTTATATCTTTGTTCTTATGTTCTTCCACTCAAACCCTTTTTGGCTTTGATGATGGAAAGGCAGGTAACATTTGTAAACGTTAAAAAAATTTTTGTAAATATTTTTTTTAAATTAATAATTATTTGTTATTATTACGTTTTTTGGAATTAATTTAATGGATTTTGATAGTTTTTGTGAATTTACCTTCTTTGAAAAATGATCAGTATCTAGAAAGAGGTGACCTTGTTGTTTTTATTATCACATGCTACGATTAATACATTTTTAGTAATCTTAATTAAACTTACTGTTGATTTTTATCACCTATGATTAAGTAACGTTTGGCAAAGGTTTTTAAATACATTTTTTTTGTTAATAAAAATTGATTAGTATCGAAAAAAGGGTGACCTAGC
Organism: Ontholestes murinus; assembly: GCA_963969525.1. Lineage (NCBI taxonomy): Eukaryota > Metazoa > Arthropoda > Insecta > Coleoptera > Staphylinidae > Ontholestes > Ontholestes murinus. Next base: position 76,047,164 of record OZ018390.1, on the reverse strand, counting down.
TCGTTTAATCACCACCTCACTCAATTTTGATAGCTTTTGCGATTCCACGCTCTTGAAAGAAACGTTTAGTATCAAAATAAAGGTCACACTAATGTTTACATCATCAAAATACAATGATTAATACTTTTTAATAAACTGATGTTTGATTATCAACATTTTGGAAACTCTAGGTTTATAGAGGTAAGGTTTCTTATTAGACAATCCAAAACAGTAGCCTTCTTTGCGACGCAATCGTTCAACTCTTTCGCCTATTTGCGAGTACGTGTTGGGCAACAGAGAACTTCTCTTGAGAACGTGCGGATTTCAAGAACAATAACGACGACGTTTCGCAGTTGTTGCGCCATCGAATCGGCGATCTCACCTCCGGTTCGCTCGTTTTATTTCAAGAACGTTAATTTATTTATATTCTTTCGTAAAAAAAAATATAATAAAAGCGAATGTGCAACAGACAGAAAACGCGGAAACCAACACATACGACCCAGATATGCATTCGTTTGAGAGTTTATTTTCGGAATTCGACGACCGGAGGAGGAGGAGGAGGAGAGCGACTTAATTTTAACAGGTTGCGAACGCTTTATGGTGGTGGTTTCGGACTAATCGAAGAGAGCGTGACCTAATAAACAAAAGGGAAAACACGGATGCGAAAATATTGAAGGCCATGTTTTGTAATCAATTAAAAATCGGTCAGCGAAATGGTGCGTTTATTTTATGATATATTTTGCAATAATAAATATAATTTTCAGGAGGTATGGAAGGTTGGAGTGAGAGTGGTGTTTCCTGAAGCGGATGTTGGGGGTAGAAAAAGCGACGACTGAATACGGCTTCAGGAAATTAATAGGGAGAGCGTGTGGAATGAAACAATAAGGAGAGGAGTTGGGTTGAATGAAATTGTAGGGATTGGTGAAGGAGGTATGGAATGGAAGTATGGTTAGATGGAAAGTGGAAAGGAGGAGAATGTATGTTTGTCAGAGAATTTGCATGAGAAGGCGAAGGAGGTAGAGAGGCGAAAGAGACAAAAATTTATGGAGAAGAGTGGATACAGTGAGGGTAGTAGGTATATAAGGAGGCCAGATAACTACTTCAGAACAGAGGAAAGGGTGACCTTGGCATGGGCGAGATGCGAGACGGAGAAGAGAGAGGAAGGAATAAATGGATGGGCGAGGGATACGAAGAATGCGTGCTGTGTGAGGACGTATCCTTCTCATCATCTTGCAGAATAATGAAAGGGAGTAAAAGAGGATTGGATGGATGGATGTAGAAGCATAAGAGAGTGGATGGAAGAAAATGGAGCCAGGGTGAAAATTCTGGCAAGACTCTGGCGGGAAAGTAAGAGGAAAAGGGAGGAAGAAGACTAGAAGTAGTTGAGATAGTTTTTAAGTCATGTATTCTATTAGAAATTAAAGGAAAATCAATCTGGGTCGAGCTTGCCAAGGGTCATCAAATCATTGACCAGAGCACCAAGGCCACACTAGGCCGGTTGTGCCCGAGAAAAATCCATATAAAGGTCCGTTCGTCTTCTGTCGTACCCAATATCAAAGTTTGTACGATACGAATTAGTACTTCAAATCTTTTTTTTAAAGTCTAGGCTGTATTTAAGTCATTAGTAAAATAATAACGTAGTCGACTATGAGAACTCATCCTATCAATTCCTCATTTCTGCTTTGCGAACCGTTAGTCTACGGCACTCGCGGTGTAATGAATGAAACGTAAAGAGAAGAAAGAAAGAAAAAGAAAAAAAACGGAATATTCCGGAAGATGAGATTGTGCAGAACCGGTGCAAGGAGTTAACCGACCAACGTCTTTACGTGTTACGGACCTTTTAAAAGCAGAATGTCGCTGACCGTAAGTGTGCACGTACGATGGACGGAAGAGGAGGAGGAAGCGGCGAGAAAGAGAAAATCGTCATGATGCCTCCCCGCTATTGATCTTGTTATTTCAAATTGCGGTTGACAATTTGCCAAAACGAAACGATATCATTGTTTGTACGCGGGACAATAACGGGACGATTCAAAGCGTGACATAATTTCGAATTAAACGCCGTTTGATGTATTAGCGCAATTTGCTCTCGTTACCACTCAAATCAGAACGTGTGCATTATTTACACCGCGTTAGCCCGATCAAACAAAACACATTCTATCAATATTACATTACACAATTTAGAATCTAATAGAAGAAACATGTGTAGAGGTTCTAAAATCGATACTTAGGGAACAACTTTTAATATTTTATTTTTCTTCCATTAAAACCCTGTCGTGTGTTTTACTAATTGCAGGGTGGGTTAGAGGCCACCCACCCACCCTACATATACGTTTACATCTAAACCACAATATTTGGTTTTGTTTTTGTAAAATAAGTCAGTATTTTAAGATTTAGTATCAAGAAATTTATAAGTAAATTTTGGTTTAAGTGCAAGTGCATATGCAGGGTGGGTGGGTGACTACTATCCCACCATACAATTACTATAATATTAACGAGGGTATTCAATTTAAAAATTAGATGTTTTGATGAAGAAAATTATTGATTTTAATTGTGTAAAAACTTTTAATAATTTAATTTCCTTCCATTAAAACTCTGTCGTGTGTTTTATTGATTGGAAGGTGGGTTAGAGGCCACCCACCCACCCTACATATATGTTTACATCTAACCCACAATATTTGGTTTTGTTTTTATAAAATAGGTCAGCAATTTTTGTTTGAATATCAAGAAATCTATCAGTAAATTCTGGTTTAAATTCAAATGCATATGTAGGGTGGGTGGGTGGCCACTATCCCACCATCGAATTACCATAACATAAACGAGGGTTTCCAATTGAAAAAACCTGTTTAGATGAAGAAAATTATTGGTTTTAATTGTGCAAAAATGTTTAATATTTTAATTTCCTTTCATTAAAACTCTGTCGTGTATTTTATTGATTGGAGGGTGGGTTAGAGGCCACCCACCCACCCTACATATACGTATACATCTAAACCACAATATTAGGTTTTGTTTTTTTGAAACAGGTTAGTAATTTTAGATTTAATATCAGGAAATTTCGAAGTAAATTTTGGTTTAAGTTTAAGTGCATATGTAGGGTGGGTGGGTGGCCTCTATCCCACCATCAAATTACTATAACATAAACAAGGGTTTTCAATTAAAAAAAAAACTGTTTTGGTTGAGAAAATTATTGATTTTAATTGTGCGAAAACCTTTTAATATTTTAATTTCATTCCATTAATACTCTGTCGTATGTTTTACTGATTGGAGGGTGGGTTACAGGCCACCCACCCACCCTACATATATGTTTACATCTAAACCACAATATTTGTTTTTGTTTTTGTAAAATAAGTCAGTAATCTTAGATTTAATATCAAGAAATTTCTAAGTAAATTCCGGTTTGTGTTCAAGTGCATATGTAGGGTGGGTGGGTGGCCACTATACCACAATCTAATTATTATAACATAAGCGAGGGGTTTCAATTAAAAAATCTGTTTTGGTTAAGAAAATTATTGATTTTAATTGTGCAAAAACTTTTTAATATTTTAATTTCCTTCCATTAAAACTCTGTCGTATGTTTTATTGATTGGAGGGTAGGTTAGAGGCCACCCACCCACCCTACATATACGTTAACATCTAAATCACAATATTTGATTTTGTTTTTGTAAAACAGGTCAGTAATTTGAGTTGTAATATCAAGAAATTTAAAAGTAAATTCTGGTTTAAGTTCAGGCGCATATGTAGGGTGGGTGGGTGGCCACTATTCCACTATCAAATTACTATAACATAAACGAGGGTTTTCAATTTTAAAAAACTGTTTTTGTGAAGAAATTTATTGATTTTAATTGTGCGAAAAACTTTTAATATTTTAATTTCTTTCCATTAAAACTCTGTCGAATGTTTTACTGATTGGAGGGTGGGTTCGAGGACACCCACCCACCCTAAATATACGTTTGCAACTAAACCATAATATTTGTTTTTGTTTTTGTAAAAATGGGTCAGTAATTTTAGTTTTAATATCAAGAAATTTATAAGTAAATTCTGGTTTGTGTTTAAGTGCATATGTAGGGTGGGTGGGTGTCCACTATCCCACCAACAATTACTATAACATAAGCGAGGGTTTTCAATTTTAAAAAATGTTTTGGTAAGAAAATTATTGATTTTAATTGTATAATGACTTTTAATAATGTAATTTCCTTCCAATAAAACTCTGTCGTGTGTTTTATTGATTAGAGGGTGGGTTAGAGGCCACCCACCCACCCTACATATACGTTTGTAACTAAACCATAATATTTGTTTTTGTAAAATAGGTCAGTAATTTTAGTTTTAATATCAAGAAATTTATAAGTAAATTCTAGTTTAAGTTCAGGTGCATATGTAGGGTGGGTGGGTGGCCACTATCCCACCATCCAATTATTATAACATAAGCGAGGGTTTCCAATTAAAAAAACTGTTTTGGTTGAGAAAATTATTGATTTTAATTGTGCAAAAAGATTTTAATAATTTAATTTCCTTCCATTAAAACTCTGTCGTATGTTTTACTGATTAGAGGGTGGTTAGAGGCCACCCACCCACCCTACATATACATTTACATCTAAAACGTAATATTTGGTTTTGTTTTTGTAAAATATGTCAGTAATTTTAGTTTTAATATCAAAAAATTTATAAGCAACTTCTGGTTTAAGTTTAAGCGCATATGTAGGGTGGGTGGGTGGCCACTATCCCACCATCCAATTACCATAACATAAACGAGAGTTTCCAATTGAAAAAACCTGTTTTGATGAAGAAAATTATTGGTTTAAATTGTGCAAAATTTTTTAATTTCCTTTCATTAAAACTGTCGTGTATTTTATTGATTGGAGGGTGGGTTAGAGGCTACCCACCCACCCTACATATACATCTAAACCACAATATTAGGTTTTGTTTTTTTGAAACAGGTTGGTAATTTTAGTTTTAATATCAAGAAATTTATAAGTAAATTCTGGTTTGTGTTCAAGTGCATATGTAGGGTGGGTGGGTGGCCACTATCCCACTATCTAATTACAATAACATAAACGAGGGTTTTCAATTTAAAAAAGAACTATTTTGTTTAAGAAAATTATTGATTTTAATTCTGCAAAAACCTTTCAATATTTTAATGTCCTTCCATAAAAACTCTGTCCTGTTTTATTGATTGGAGGATGGATTAGAGGCCACCCACCCACCCTACATACACATTTACATCTAAACCACAATGTTTGATTTTGTTTTTGTAAAATAAGTCAGTAATTTTAGTTTTAATATCAAGAAATTTATAAGTAAATTCTGGTTTGTGTTCAAGTGCATATGTAGGGTGGGTGGGTGGCCACTATCCCACAATCTAATTATTATAACATAAGCGAGAGGTTTCAATTAAAAAATATGTTTTGGTTAAGAAAATTATTGATTTTAATTGTGCAAAAACTTCTTAATATTTTAATTTCCTTCCATTAAAACACTGTCGCGTGTTTTATTGATTGAAGGGTGGGTTAGAGGCCACCCACCCACCCTACATATACATTTACATCTAAACCACAATATTAGGTTGTGTTTTTGTGAAACAGGTCAGCAATTTTAGTTTTAACATCAAGAAATCTATAAGTAAATTCTGGTTTTAGTTCAAGCGCATATGTAGGGTGGGTGGGTGGCCACTATCCCACCATCAAATTACCATAACATAAACGAGGGTTTCCAATTGAAAAAACCTGTTTAGATGAAGAAAATTATTGGTTTTAATTGTGCAAAAATGTTTAATATTTTAATTTCCTTTCATTAAAACTATGTCGTGTATTTTATTGATTGGAGGGTGGGTTAGAGGCCACCCACCCACCCTACATATACGTATACATCTAAACCACAATATTAGGTTTTGTTTTTTTGAAACAGGTTAGTAATTTTAGATTTAATATCAAGAAATTTCGAAGTAAATTTTGGTTTAAGTTTAAGTGCATATGTAGGGTGGGTGGGTGGCCTCTATCCCACCATCAAATTACTATAACATAAACGAGGGTTTTCAATTTAAAAAAAAAACTGTTTTGTTGAAGAAAATTATTGATTATTATTGTGCAAAACCTTTTAATAATTGAATTTCTTTCCATTAAAACTCTGCCGTATGTTTTACTGATTGGAGGGTGGATAGAGGCCACCCACCCACCCTACAAATACGTTTGCATCTAAACCACAATATTTGGTTTTGTTTTTGTAAAATAAGTCAGTAATTTTAGTTTTAAATCAAGAAATGTATGAGTGAATTCTGGTTTAAGTTCAGGTACATATGTAGGGTGGGTGGGTGGCCACTATCCCACCATCCAATTACTATAACATAAACGAGGGTTTTCAATTTTAAAAAACTGTTTTTGTGAAGAAATTTATTGATTTTAATTGTGCGAAAAACTCTTAATATTTGCATTTCTTTCCATTAAAACTCTGTCGTGTGTTTTACTGATTAAAGGGTGGATAGAGAACACCCACCCACCCTACATATACTTTTATATCTAAACCCCAGTATTTAGTTTTGTTTTTTGTAAAATAGGTCAGTAATTTTAGTTGTAATATCAAGAAATTTATAAGTAAATTCTGGTTTAAATTCAGGTGCATATGTAGGTTGGGTGGGTGGCCACTATCCCACCATCAAATTACTATAACATAAACAAGGGTTTTCAATTTAAAAAAATTGTTTTTGTGAAGAAACTATTGACTTTAATTATGCAAAAACTTTTAATAATTTAATTAATCCCATTAAAACTCTGTCGTGTGTTTTACTTATTGGAGGGTGGATAGAGGCCACCCACCCACCCTACATATACGTTTACATTAAACCACAATATTTGGTTTTGCTGTTGTAAAATAGGTCAGTAATTTTAGTTTTAAAATCAAAAAATTTATAAGTAAATTCTGGTTTAAGTTCACTTGCATATGTAGGGTGGGTGGGTGGCCACTATCCCACCATCCAATTACCATAACATAAACGAGGGTTTTCAATTTAAGAAAAAATGTTTTGGTGAAGAAATTTATTGATTTTAATTGTGCGAGAAACTTTTAATATTTTAATTTCTTTCCATTAAAACTCTGTCGTGTGTTTTATTGATTTTGTAAAATAGCTCAGTAATTTTGGTTTTAATATCAAAAAATTTATAAGTAAATTCTGGTTTAAGTTCAAGTGCATATGTAGGGTGGGTGGGTGTACACTATCCCACCATCCAATTACTATAACATAAACGAGGGTTTACAATTAAAAAAACTGTATAGGTGTAGAAAATTATTGATTTTAATTGTGTAAAAACCTTTTAATATTTTAATGTCCGTCCATTAAAACTCTGCCGTGTGTTTTATTGATTGGAGGGTGGGTTAGAGGCCACCCACCCACCCTACATATACGTTTTTATCAAATCCACAAAATTTGGTTTAGGTTAGGAATTTTAGTTTTAATATCAAGAAATTTAGAAGTTAATTCTGGTTAAAGTTCAAGCGCATATGTAGGGTGGGTGGGTGGCCACTATCCCATAATCTGATTATTATAACATAAGCGAGGGGTTTCAATTAAAAAATATGTTTTGATGGAGAAAATTATTGATTTTAATTGTTCAATAACTTTATAATATTTTAATTTCCTTTCATTAAAACTCTGCCGTGTGTTTTATTGATTGGAGGGTGGGTTACAGGGCACCCACCCACCCTACATATACGTTTGCATCTAAACCACAATATTTGGTTTTGTTTTTGTAAAATAAGTCAGTAATTTTAGTTGTAATATCAAGAAATTTATAAGTAAATTCTGGTTTAAATTCAGGTGCACATGTAGGGTGGGTGGGTGGCCACTATCCCACCATCAAATTACTATAATATAAACAAGGGTTTTCAATTTAAAAATTAAATGTTTTTATGAAGAAAATTATTAATTTTAATTGTGCAAAACGCTTTTAATAATTTAATTTCCTTCCATTAAAACTCTGTCATATGTTTTACTGATTGGAGGGTGGGTTAGAGGCCACCCACCCACCCTACATATACTTTTACATCTAAACCACAATATTTGGTTTTGTTTTTTGTAAAATAGGTCAGTAATTTTAGTTTTAAAATCAAAAAATTTATAAGTAAATTCTGGTTTAAGTTCACTTGAATATGTAGGGTGGGTGGGTGGCCACTATCCCACCATCCAATTACCATAACATAAACGAGGGTTTTCAATTTAAGAAAAAATGTTTTGGTGAAGAAATTTATTGATTTTAATTGTGCGAAAAACTTTTAATATTTTAATTTCTTTCCATTAAAACTCTGTCATGTGTTTTACTGATTAAAGGGTGGATAGAGGCCACCCACCCACCCTACATATACTTTTACATCTAAATTACAATATTTAGTTTTGTTTTTTGAAAAATAGGTCAGTAATTTGAGTTTTAATATCAAAAAATTTCTAAGTACATTCTGGTTTAAGTTCAAGCGCATATGTAGGGTGGGTGGGTGGCCACTATCCCACCATCCAATTACTATAACATTAACGAGGGCTTGTAATTAAAAAAAAAACTATTTTGGTTAAGAAAATTATTGATTTGAATTGTGTAAAAACCATTTAATAATATAATTTCCTTCCATTGAAACTCTGTCGTATGTTTTACTGATTGGAGGGTGGGTTAGAGGCCATTTTTTTCAATCTATGTGATGAATAGGTGAGTGGTAATTGTAGAATTAAATTTAATGATCCAAGAATTATTTAGAAAAGGTCAGACGTTCGTATGACTCAACAACTGAAGGAGTCATCTTCTGAATATGAAAATAGAAGTTTTTTTTAATTGTTGAAATGTCAATTTGATGATTGTATTGATTTACGTCAGTGTTGGTGTAAGCGTAGTGGATATTTTTATAGCTTAAACCTCTATTGAGCCCCAATTACCATATTAACAGGAATTATTGAAGATTTTGAGGCTCTACACTGATGAGATCGAAAATAGATCGAAACTGGTCAGCACAGGGAAACAGTAATTGGATGATCAATTAAAAACATTTATTTCTTCAACTAGTTTTGTATACAGGGTGACTGACGAAAAACCTTTGGTGCTGTATCTCGCTTATTTTTGATCCGATTTGAATAAATAAAACATCAAATTAAATGATTTTTAAAAGACTTTAATATGAGCTGTACTGATATTTTTTCTTGTATCCAGTTTTTGACAAAAGACGATCAACTTTTTTTTTCAAATTGCACTGTATATATATTTTGTACTGATCCGCAAGGAGATTTTTTTCTGAATCTAAATTTGTAAACGATTTTATCTATTCATCAAACCAAAGTCGAGAAATTGAGGATTAAAAAAAATTAAAAATCAAATACCCATAGTAAACAATATACAGAGCCTATTCCAAATGTCAAAAGTGACAGTGTCAGTCATTGGTACAATACTGCAATGATTTTTAATAATTTCATAATAAAAATGTTGCAAGATTTCAAAAACTGATAAACGATTTCTGTAGAAGCACAAAATTCTAGTACAGTGTTTGAAATATTGCAACATTTTAATTATGAAATAATTAAAAATCGTTGCAGTATTGTATCAATGGCTGTCTCTATCACTTTTGACATTTAAAATAGGGTCTGTATATTGTTTACAATGGATACTTGACTTTTTATTTATTTTTTTAATCCTCAATTTCTCGACTTAAGTTTGATGTATGGATAAATTTGTCTACATTTTTATATTCAGAAAAAAAATCTCCTTGCGAATCAATAAAAATATATATACAGTGCAATTTAAAAAAAAAATGTTGATCGTATTTTGTCAAAAACTGGGTGCGAGAAAAAATAACAGTTCAGACCCTATTAAAGTCTTTTAAAAATGGTTTAATTTAATGTTTTACTTATTAAAATCGGATAAAAAATAAGTGAGATACAGCACCAAAGGTTTTTTGTCAGTCACCCTGTATATTCAATGTATACATTTTGAAAGTATTTAATTTGTAACGTTTTTGGTGTCAATAACGTTAAATCACTGACCATCGACGTTATGTTATATGTATATAATGGACGATTGTATAAATTTACGATGATTGAATTGAAATTAGAAACGGAAGCACCGTTGGCGATTAGTGTCGTCCCCACCCTGTTGACACGGGTACTTACTCGTACCGTACCAGCTGTAGTTGGCCCATCTGCGTCCGCTACATTCATTGACAGTTAATTGGCGTTATGGTCTACATCTTTCGAATGCGATATACGTCCCTCGTTTCGAACGTTCGAAACTAGTGCTAATAATAAACAACAATAAAAACGTATTGTTTAGCTCGATATTACTCATAGAGGATATGTCACGCTAACAAACACAAACCACAATTACACAATCTGATACCGTTTTCGCAATGTCGACAAATTAGAATGACAATAATTTTGCGCAAAATGTTTTATTTATTAGTCGTTACGCAATTCCGGTGAATTTATTTTTGTACGGACGCCATGATTAAGATTCTGAACTGGAATAGTAAAATTGCGCCTCTCCGATGAGGCGAAATACTTCGAAACCTGTGATTACAATTTAATGAAAATTTATAAATTTAGAAAAATATTTTTATAAGTTCTTAATAATGTTTCGAGTCATGTTTACCCAAATTATCAGCATGGTAAATTTTACTTTCAATAAGAACATTATATATTGGACACTTTGGAAATTAAGATACTCACTTACTTACATCATAAAAAAAATAAAGTTTCTAATTAGAAGATCCACCCAGCCTATATATATAAACCATTTATTTAAACACTTCACTTTAAGAACCCAGTTTAGAAATTATATTTACTGTTTAAAAACACCTGATAACAAGTGTTATAATTTGTTTCCTTAATGTTGCAATTAGTTCCACATTATCTGTTCTTAATTACCACGCCGGGCGATTTACAAGAGCACACCTACGATTAACGTTGATGTCATCTATTCTATTCAGTAGAGAGGAGTCACCGACAATGGCAATTAACCCAATTCTCCGCGACCCGAAGAGACCGCGCCGTGCTCCTAATGGCATTCAAACGGTTATCAAGTCAAGACTGTTTCATAATCACAAATTCATCTCGCGCTATTAGTACAGATGATTCACTTGAGTTAAGTGGATGGCGCGTGTTGAATACTACTACTGCTACTACACCACAATGCGTTTTGTTTTATGACAAATGTTCAAAAATTTATCGCGTGACGCGTTGAGAAAGGTAGAGAAGAAAGAAAGTGAACTATTAGTCATGAAGACGTATTGATGAGGAATGTGTATTGTTTGAATAGAAGATCATTGTTGTTTGAAATATTTATATAACAAGATGGATACAGAATAAATATTAATTATTAAAGGTCAATATTTTGATTAGTTATTTATATATGAAATATTTCTAACAAGATGGCGCTAGTAACTGAATACATTTGGTTGATGATTTTTAACGTAGACGATGATCACAAATAGCCATTGATCATTGTGTGGTACTGTAGAAGCCATAAAAAACGATTCCTTTGACATCCCACCTTTTCTTTTATCTGTATTTCAAAATTTGAACGATTGAACGATTGGCAATCTCATTGAAGAGGTTTTTACCTGAACCACATTTAATGAATCAGCTTTCGAAGTACTTTGGGGTAGGTCAAAAATGCGCTAATTAATTATCGACGTACCTCCAAAAATAATTTCACATACTATATTTAAAAAAAATATATATATAAATTAAATTTAATAATAAGTTTAAAAATTTACATTGCAATTTTCTGTACTCTGTACGATTTGCGTGCACTCATGCGAGCGAGCCGGGCGAATGTGTATGATTACGCGAGTGGAACGATTTTTGGGGTCACGAGGTGTGGGTGGTGGGGTGGAACAAGGTTAATTACCTCCCGCCCTCCTCCTTCAATTCTTTGGCAAACTTCCGCCTTCCTATTTTTACACACACACACACAACACAATGTGCGAACCTTTTCCCTATTCATCAGCCATGATTTGCCTATGGATGTGACCATTATTTTTTTTTTAGTCATTGTCATTGCTGTCGCTGTCGCGTAACGAAGAAACGGAGACGGCGGAGAAACTGGAACGCGTGCGTTTCGAATCGTACCTGTACTGTTATAATTGTTTCCTACAGACGTACCAACGTAAATAAATTGCGTGTAATTACAACAAAATGGTCGTTTCGACGTAACATCCAACGGAACTGTCGTGTCTTCCTCGGAGCCAGTTAGTTTCCTGTTAGAGATGCAGGAAGTGAACAAAAAAAAATGAATTCAAAATTGAACTCTAATTACAATTAGAATATAATAATTATCCAAACTTTCAACAGAATCTTCAGGATGTCATATCTCTGAACCAAAGGCTCTTCTTACAAATGCAGAAAGATGGATTCAAAGAATTAATAATCTTTGTTTATTGTGTTCATTTCCTCCTAATATAATAATAACCTAAACTTTCTGAAGAATGCAATTTATATCTTTCTGGAGCAAAGGTTATATGTATATTGAATTAGTATCGAAATTTCAATTTGTATGTAATTTTTTACGACACCTAGAAATAAAGTATTTTGTTTTGATTTGTATTGCTTTTAGTTCTTCTAGTATGATCCATATGACTTCATTTTTCTAGGTAAAACTTGTCCACATAGATGACACTTACTTCATTGTCACTTATCTTTGGGAAAATTTGAAATCATTAGACTGTAAATTATCTCAGCTTAGAATTAATCAAAACCAACTCAACAAAGATGTTTTAGGAACAGTCCAAAGTTTCTGCATACAAAGATGTCAAGCCTACTTCAAAATGAAAGGAAGTTGCTTCAAAAATTTTCTTGGTTTAGACACAATCAATGCATAATGAATAATCATGAATAATTGCAATACAGTTTTATACAGAGTAATACTGACAAAGTATTGTATACAGAGTAGTACTGTACTATTAAAATAATAATTTTAAGAAATTTGCATACCATCATAACGTTACTTGGAACGTTGCCAAAATCAAAATATTTCACCTGCAAAAGTGAGCGGAATCGATAGGAACGTGCCGTGTCTGGGCGGCATAAAACCCCGAGGTTTCGACTATCGAGTTTCCAAATATAAAAATTTTAACTGCCGCGATTTAAAGGCACCGCCGCCGCGGTGGCACGAACCTTCACCATCACCACCACCAACTACCCCTCCTCGTGACTTGCGGATTAATCAATAATCCCGTTTTATTTATTTACATTTCCAGTTGAAAAATGCAACGACGATGACGTTTCGAGGCGGGCCGGCATTTAACGTTTCCGATCAAATTGCGCAAATCGATTGATCCATTCAAGGTTTAATAACAACTCAATTATTAATAATAAGCGGGGAAATTAAAACTATTAATTATTGAATATATAAATGGCTCTTAATCGATGATTTGTTTAAATTTATAATTGAAATTATCTTGGATTAATAGATAGAGATATACGAGGTGATTTCCAGAAATAACAGGAATCCTAAATATTGCGCATCGAAGCACTTGTAGTACCAGTTTGCGCCGCCAGAGGTCTGTTATAATACCCGACATGGATGGCTTATCATGCCTCGACGCTATGCAACAATCCGTACCATTCAGATATCTCAGTAAAGGGGTTTTTTACCTAAACCACTTCGAACCCCCTGGATGGCTTTAAATTTATAATTGAAATTATCTTGAACTAATTGATAGATATACGATGTGGATTTCAGAATAACTGTAATCGTAATGATGAGCATCGTGGCACTTGTAGTACCAGTTTTCGCCACTAGAGGTCTGTATTGTAGATCTGTATAGTGAAGACGTGACATGAGAAAATGGTTATTGCTTTTTACTCAGTAAAAACGCAGCGGAAACGTTTATGATGATGCAAACAGCTTGTGAAGAAGATGCTCTTGATAAGACTACAGTGTACAAATGGTTTTCTCGGTTTAAAAAGAAAGAAATGGCCATTTCACACAATAATGATAAGGACAATAAAGTGATGATAAATTAAATTGCGAGAAGAAATTAATAAACGATTTCCGATTATCAAGGCTGAAAGACTCCGGGGTCGACCACCAAAAACAGATTTTCCTTGTTATTGATGTATTCGAAGATGCCAACACATAGGAAGGTGATTTGTCTCAAGGAAAACGTTATTTTTCAACACAAAACAAATTAACTACGTATATAGAATGCTGTGCAAATAAAATTATATTACATTTTATTATATAAACAATTTTTTCCGCCGTGTTATTTGCGTATTTATGTAGGTACAAATGAGCTTATCACTTTAATTAATTGTATCCCAATGGCGAATTATACCAGTCACCCATCCAATTACTGAACAGGACCAATGATGCTTCACTTTCGCCACTGATGCTTGTTACAAAAATGGATTTAAAGTAAACTAGATTTCGAGGCCTCCTAATATACTAAATGATTATTTCCATTTATTTTTTTAGTACTTGACATAAATGGTTAATTGGCAATATTTGAGTTGTTACATTCTGCGAATTGCGATAATAAAATTATACTGAAGAAAGGAAAAAAGTGTGTTCTGGTTGCTGCATAATACTAACTAGGCCACAGTTAATTCGTTTTCATGGAGTTTTTTTCTTTAATTTTTTACATTTCAAGGTCAATCATGAAAATAATTAGTAAGTTGATAAATGACAGATTAACATCTGATACAATGGCAGATCACAAAACATCTGTCATCAATTAGGCAGATTTATAAAGATAAAATTGATAGATGACAGTTGACAAATTGATTCATAAAAGACTGACAGATGACGGCCTAACAAATAACAAATTAACAGATGACACGTAGATAGATGACAGATTAACATCTGATACACAAGCAGATCACAAACTAATTGGCGACAGATTGATGGATGACAGTTGACAAATTGATTGATAGACTGATTGGCAGACTTATAGATAACTCCTGCAGTTTGAAAGATAATAGTATCATGTTTGGGCTTAATTTTCATTAAATGAAATAACGAAAAATTCTCAACACTTTTCTAGCGATGGCGAAAGAAACGAAAACAAAAAACAATTAATAATAATAATCTAATTTGTGTCTACATGTTACTAACATCTATAGGATAATAACAGGCAAATGGATTAAAGAATTTTTAAAATCTAATTGTCCTTTCAAAAATTATGGCGAAAAAAGTTAAAAACAAGTGAAGATCATATTTGTTTTTTTTGCCTTACCAACATATACTAGATGAATGTAATTGATTCGTTTAAGTATTTTGAAATTCTGACCATTAATTTAAGAATTATGGCAATAATCGAAAAGCAATTGAAGATCAAATTTTATATATTAAATACTTCTTCTGCTACTTTCTTGATGGAACCATGATTTTATTAACAGTTTAACTTTGAAAATGATCGTAACAGATCGAAACACGTGTCAGTAAACTGTTAATAAAATCATGGAACAAAACAAGTGTTTTACTCCACCCATTTTGAATATCAAATTTTATATTTTCGCCTTGCCAACATATTTTAGACGAGCGTAATCGTTTGGCCTAAGAATTTTTAAAATCTGATTATCCCTTCAAGAGTTATGGTGAAAAGACGAAAAACAATTGAAGATTAAATTTTGTTTTTTATCTTTCTGACTTCCATAGAATAATTGCGATTAGTTGATTAAAGAAGTTTTAAAATCTAATCATTCGTTTTAGGAATTATGACGATAAAACCAATGAAACAATTGAAGATCGAATTTTGTTTATTATCTTGCTGATATGTATAGATAAATTAAAATCAATTGGTAGAAGAGTTTTTGAAATCTGGTCGACCGTTAAAGAGTTATAGTGGCAAAAAGGAAAAACAATTGAAGACCAAATTTTGTTTTTTCACCTTACCAACATACATTAGACAAGTGTGATCGTTTGGCCTAGGAATTTTTAAAAACGGAACGTCCGTTCAAGAGTTATGGTGACGAAGAGGAAAAACAATTGAAGACCAAATTTTATTCTTTGCCTTGCCAAAATATATTAAACGAGTGTAATCGTTTGGCCTAAGAATTTTTAAAATTTGACTATCCGTTCAAGAATTATGGTGAAAAAACCAAAAACAATTGAAGAATAAATTTTGTTTTTTCCATCTAGCTGACCTCTATAGGATAATTGCAATTCATTGGTTAAATATATTTTTTTAAATTTAATAGTTCGTTGAGGAATTATATTGATACTCGTAAAACAAATAAAACAATTGAAAATCGAATTTTATTTTTCTGTCTTAATGGTATCTACAGATAATTTAAAATCAATTGGTAAAAGAATTTTTAAAATCTGATCGTCCGTTCATGAGTTATGACCACACAAAGGAAAAACAATTGAAGATAGAATTTTGTTTTTCGCTTTATCTACATACATTACACAAGTGTGATTGTTTGGCCTAAGAATTTTTAAAATCTGATTATCCATTCAAGAGTTATGTTGAAAAATCGAAAAACAATTGAAGATTAAAATTTGTTTTTTCGTCTAGCTAAAATCTATAAAATAATTACAATTAATTGGTCAAAGAAATTTTAAAGTTTGATCATTCGTTTAGGAATTATGACTATTAATCAAAAAAACAATTGAAGATCAAATTTTATTTTTTTGTCCCATTGACATTTATGGAACAAATGCAATCAATTAGTTGAAGAATTTTTTAAATTCGATCGTCCGTTCATGAGTTATGACGACAAAAAGGAAAAACAATTTCGCTTTATCAACATATATTCCATAAGTGTAATTGTTTGGCCTAAGAATTTTAAAAAACTGACTATCCGTTCAAGAGTTATGGCCAAAAATCGAAAAACATTTGAAGATTAAAATTTGTTTTTTCGTCTAGCTGACATCTTTAAAATAATTACAATTAATTGGTTAATGAAATTTTAAAATTTGATCATTCGTTTAGGAATTATGATCATTAATCAAAAAAACAATTGAAGATCAAATTTTGATTTTTTATCCTATTGACATCTATGAAACAATTGCAATCAATTAGTTAAAGAATTGTTTAAATCCGATCGTCCGTTCATGAGTTATGACGACAAAAAGAAAAAAAAAATTGAAGACCGAATTTTGTTTTTTCGCTTTATCAATGTATATTATAGAAGTGTAATCGTTTGGCTTAAGAATTTTTAAAATCTGATTATCCGTTCAAGAGTTATGGTGAAAAATTGATAAACAATTGAAGATTAAAATTAGTTTTTTCGTCTAGCTGACATCTATAAAATAATCACAATTAATTGGTTAAAGAAATTTTAAAATTTAATAATTCGCTTAGGAATTATGACCATTAACCAAAAAAACAATTGAAGATCAAATTTTTCGTTTTTGTCCTATTGACATCTACGGAATAATTGTAATCAATTAGTTGAAGAATTTTTAAAATCCGATCGTCCGTTCATGAGTTATGACGACAAAAATGAAAAACAATTGAATACCGATTTTTGTTTTTTTCGCGTTATCAACATATATTACACACGTGTAATTGTTTGGCCTAAGAATTTTTAAAAACTGACTATCCGTTCAAGAGTTATGGCCAAAAATCGAAAACTATTTGAAGATTAAAATTTGTTTTTTTTCGTCTAGCTGACATCTTTAAAACAATTACAATGAATTGGTTAAAGAAATTTTAAAATTTGATCATTCGTTTAGGAATTATGACCATTAATCAAAAAAACAATTGAAGATCAAATTTTGATTTTTTGTCCTATTGACATCTACGGAATAATTATAATCAATTAGTTGAAGAATTTTTAAAATCCGATCGTCCGTTCATGAGTTATGGCGACAAAAAAGAAAAACAATTGAGGACCTAATTTTGTTTTTTCACTTTATTAATATATATTACAGAAGTATAATTGGTTGGCTTAAGAATTTTTAAAATCTGATTATCCATTCAAGAGTTATGGTGAAGAATCGAAAAACAATTAAAGATCAAATTTTGTTTTTTCATTTTATTGACATCTGGAGAATAATTGCAATTAATTAGTTAAAGAAACTTTAAGATTTGATAATTCGTTTAGGCATTATGACCATTTATCAAAAAACAATTGAAGATCAAATTTTTCGTTTTTGTCCCATTGACATCTATGAAACAATTGTAATCGAATAGTTGAAGAATTTTTTGAATTCCGATCGTCCGTTCATGAGTTATGACGACAAAAATGAAAAACAATTGAATACCGAATTTTGTTTTTTCGCGTTATCAACATATATTACACAAGTGTAACTGTTTGGCCTAAGAATTTTTTAAATCTGGTTATTCATTCAAGAGTTATGTTGAAAAATCGAAAAACAATTGAAGATTAAAATTTGTTTTTTCGTCTAGCTGACATCTTTAAAATAATTACAATTAATTGGTTAAAGAAATTTTAAAATTTGATCATTCGTTTAGGAATTATGATCATTAATCAAAAAAACAATTGAAGATCGAATTTTGATTTTTTTGTCCTATTGACATCTATGGAACAATTGTAATCAATTAGTTGAAGAATTTTTGAATTCCGATCGTCCGTTCATGAGTTATGATGACACAAACGAAAAACAATTGAAGACCGAAAAGTCGAAAAACTATTGAAGTTTGTTTTTTTTTTCATTTTGTTGACATCTGTAGAATAATTGCAATTAATTAGTTAAAGAAACTTTAAGATTTGATAATTCGTTTAGGCATTATGACCATTAATCAAAAAAACAATTGAAGATCGAATTTTGATTTTTTTGTCCTATTGACATCTATGGAACAATTGTAATCAATTAGTTGAAGAATTTTTGAATTCCGATCGTCCGTTCATGAGTTATGATGACACAAACGAAAAACAATTGAAGACCGAAAAGTCGAAAAACTATTGAAGTTTGTTTTTTTTTTCATTTTGTTGACATCTGTAGAATAATTGCAATTAATTAGTTAAAGAAATTTTAAAATTTGATCATTCGCTTAGGAATTATGATCATTAATCAAAAAAACAATTGAAGATCAAATTTTATTTTTTTGTCCCATTGACATTTATGGAACAAATGCAATCAATTAGTTGAAGAATTTTTTAAATTCGATCGTCCGTTCATGAGTTATGACGACAAAAAGGAAAAACAATTGAAGACCGAATTTTGTTTTTTCGCTTTATCAACATATATTCCATAAGTGTAATTGTTTGGCCTAAGAATTTTAAAAAACTAACTATCCGTTCAAGAGTTATGGCCAAAAATCGAAAAACATTTGAAGATTAAAATTTATTTTTTTCGTCTAGCGGACATCTGTAAAATAATTACAATTAATTGGTTAAAGAAATTTTAAGATTTGATCATTCGTTTAGGAATTATGATCATTAATCAAAAAAACAATTGAAGATCAAATTTTGATTTTTTGTCCTATTGACATCTATGAAACAATTGCAATCAATTAGTTGAAGAATTTTTTAAATCCGATCGTCCGTTCATGAGTTATAATAACAAAAAGGAAAAACAATTGAAGACAGAATTTTGTTTCTTTGTCTAGCTGAAATTTATAAAATCAAGTCTAACAAATAAATTTAGATGACAGGTTGATAGATGAGAGATTAAAATCTGATATAGAATCAGATCATAAATTAATTAGAGACAGATTGATAATGACAGTTGACTAATTGATTGATGACAGACTGACAGATGACAGTCTAACAAATAACAAATTAACAGATGACACGTTGATAGATGACAGACAAGCAGATCGCAAACTAATTGGCGACAGATTGATAGATGACTGTTGACAAATTGATTGTTGGCAGACTGACAGATAACAGTCTAACAAATAACAAATTAACAGATGACACGTTGATAGATGACAGATTAACATCTGATTCCCAAGCGGATCACAAACTAATTGGCGACAGATTGATAGATGACAGTTGACAAATTGATTGTTGGCAGACTGACAGATAACAGTCTAACAAATAACAAATTAACAGATGACAAGTTGATAGATGACAGATTAACATCTGATACACAAGCAGATCACAAACTAATTAGCGACAGATTGATAGATGACTGTTGACAAATTGATTGATGACAGACTGACAGATGACAGTCTAACAAATAACAAATTAACAGATGACAAGTTGATAGATGACAGACAAGCAGATCGCAAACTAATTGGCGACAGATTGATAGATGACTGTTGACAAATTGATTGATGACAGACTGACAGTTAACAGTCTAACAAATAACAAATTAACAGATGACAAGTTGATAGATAACAGATTAACATCTGATACACAAGCAAATCACAAACTAATTGGCGACAAATTGATAGATGACTGTTGACAAATTTATTGATTGCAAACTGATAGATGACAGTCTAACAAATAACAAATTAACATATGACAAGTTGATAGATGACAGATTAACATCTGATACACAAGCAGATCACAAACTAATTAGCGACAGATTGATAGATGACTGTTGACAAATTGATTGATGACAGACTGACAGATGACAGTCTAACAAATAACAAATTAACAGATGACAAGTTGATAGATGACAGACAAGCAGATCGCAAACTAATTGGCGACAGATTGATAGATGACTGTTGACAAATTTATTGATGGCAGACTGACAGATGACAGTCTAACAAATAACAAATTAACAGATGACACATTGATAGATGACAGATTAACATCTGATACACAAGAAGATCGCAAACTAATTGGCGACAGATTAATAGATGACAGTTAACAAATTGATTGATGACAGAAAGACAGATGACAGTCTAACAAATAACAAATTAAGAGATGGCAAGTTGATAGATGACAGATTAACATCTGATACACAAACAGATCACAAACCAATTGGCGACAGATTGATAGACGACAGTTTGATTGTTGACAGACTGACAGATGATAGTCTAACAAATAACAAATTAACAGATGACAAATGACAGATTAACATCTGATACACAAACAGATCACAAACCAATTGGCGACAGATTGATAGATGACAGTTGATTTATGACAGACTGACAGTCTAACTAATTAAAAATTAACAAATGATAAGTTGATAGATGACAGATTAACATTCGATACACCAGCTCACAAACTGATTAATGAAAGATTGATGGATGACAGTTGACAGATTGACAAATACAAAATTAATAATCGCTTTGATGAAACGCGCCGTTTTGTAATAAACTATAGAGTGATTTACCACATCCTCACTACGGTTTTACATTGTTGAAATACGGGCACATTTTCCGGTTAGATTTCTACGCTTTTCATAGTGAAAGTCGACGGCGGAGAGCAGAGAAGATCTTGTCGTCGCCGTCGCGACCGGTGAAAGTGCTAATTATGCAATTTTCCTCAGCGGTAAAGTTCATTATTCCGCCTGTGAAGAACATGCAAACAATGACGGCGTTTTTGAATTATTACAAGAGAGTATATCTGTCAACAACCCGGCAAAATATATGTACGAGGTCCCGCAAAAAAGGAATGAAAAGACTCGAGGATTCTTTACTTTTATAATTAACACTTGTACGGCTTCTGCATTACACAGGCTTGTTATTAAAATGAAGCCGTTCATAGATATACAATATTAATGATTCTTGTTTACTTTTTAAATTGTTTGTTGTAGTTATTTAATTTACGGTTACTTACAAAACGGCGCAGTCGATAGGATTTATGAGTAATCAACATCAGCTTACCTGCAACAATAAAGAAAAAAGCAATTAGTATATTAATAATAAAGAGAACTTGAAGTTAACATAATAATTTATAATATTAATGTTATTATGATTGATTGTTGAAGACGTTACTTTCAGACACAACTTGATTACGAATTATTTATTAATGATATTATTAGACAAGACCAAAATGAGAACAATTTCATAAAAATATCTATTAAGGAAACTCTAATGCTCTAAATAAATACTTCGAATTAAATTGTGCATTCGAAAAATTGTACTAATAAATATTTACCGAAGAAGGAAACAAATAGTTGAGACATTTAATACAAAACAAAATGTTGACATATTTTCTACAAGGTTCCTTATTAAGTTGAATAATAATAATAAAATGAAATGAATAATTTACATATTTCAAGGTTAGTTCTGCTCATAGTATCTAGCCAAAAAAATTTATCATTTTTTTTTACACACTAGATTCGATCTATTTTTATTTGATCGAAACTAAAAACCTAATTATAAATAATTTAATGTATAATCATAGTACATGTTTTAGTTTAGTGTTTATTATTAAATACCACGTAATAACGGTTGCAACTGTTTTTTTTTTAAATTAAATATTTATATAAAGCTATTATTTAATAATAAAGAAACGAATAACCTTGCCACCGACTTCGAACGGATTACATTTAGAGTGACATAATACAATTCCTGTTACAATCCATAGGTATATTTTTTCTGCCTATTAATCGTTGCAATCAATTTTTACATAATAGAAAGTTGACGTGTTTAATGAAGAAAAAAAAAACACTTCCGAGTTGGAGGAGAGTAAAAAAAGTCAATCGACTCGTTATTACTTTTTATTATTCAAACGACAATTATGTAATATGTGAGGTAAATTGAGTTACTTTTTATCACTTGAAATACAATTCACGTCAACGCCTTAAAGAGAGTAATCGATTGAAAAACGTATTTTTCTTCTAGCAGTACAAATAAAAAAAGTTGCAGACTTTCAATTCAAGAATTTTTACTGTAATTTAATTTTTTTTTTTTTTGTAGAATTACAATTTTATCGCATTATACTGTTTTTTTTAAGGAAAACTTGAATTACTTGGTTTGGTACATTTGACAACTTTTAACTAAAACCCTCGCTTATGTTTTACTGATTGGAGGGTGGATAGAGGCCACCCACCCACCCTACATATACATGATAACTCTAATTGCTAATCGTTGATGATTTTGCTACTTTAAACAATCAAACCCTTTATGTAATAACAAAAAGCAAAATCAATATTTAAGTTTAAATATAAATGACATTCAATAGCTAATCTTATCTAATTTAGATTTAAAGTTTGCCCACCCATCATGCATCAAATTTTTACTTATTTATTCACTCAAAAATTTTGCCTTTTTAATTTCTTATTAAGTGAATAATTATAATAATTAGAAAAACACGAAAATATTTTGTGTTTTTCTAATTATTAGTTAATTTTCTACAACGTAAAGGACTTATATATTTTTATTAATTATAATAATGTTTCCATTTTTTTCAGTATTTGTTCTTTATTTCTAAAGAATGTTTTTTAGGGAAATGTTTACTTGAAGGATATTCCAAAAAATAGCTTTCAGATTTTTTAAAATCCTTTACCAATTCAAGAATTTTAGTATTTCTAATAATTCTTTGAAAATTTTCTAACATTTCTTGCTTTATATTTATATTAGAGGAAGTTTCCAGTTATTTCCCAGTTTTTTCTAGCCTTTTTCTAAAATTACATTCTATTTTAGATATGAAATTCTAAAGATTTTTAAAAATATTTCTGCAATTGATATTTTTAAAATGTTTTTCTAATTTAAAGATTGTGCTTTATATAAGCCGAATTTTACAGCAATTTTTCTTTTCCAGGAATCTTTCTTCCAATTTGTAAAACTTTTCCTTAAAATTTCTATTTTTTTTAAATTTATTTTTTGTAATTTTCCTTAATAAATTTCAATAAACCGTAACAATTTTTAAATGTCACAATTTATTGCTTTTTATTGGCTTTTTTTATTGTTAGAGAATTATTCTTCTAGTTCGCAATAAATTTCTAGGATTTTTAAATAATTCTTCCAGTTTTTTTTTAATTCCAGTTTTTTCTTCCTCTTTCAATAAAACTCTCCTCCAGGTAGCATTTTTTTCAGATGTTCAGATTTTTGAAACTTTCTAACAATCGAATTGTTTCGAAATATTTTTCCTTTAATTTCTTGTGTTGTTTTAGCGGAATTTTCAAGCTTTTTTTCCTGTGATATTGTTTCTCAAGAGTTTATAATTTTTTATAGCATTTTTAATTTTTTTTACCAATTGAAGAGTTAAACAAAAATAAAAAACTTTTCAACTTTGTATTACACTGACTTTACAACTGATTTTTTATTTGTGAAGAATAATGTATAACGAAGTAGAAGCCTCCACCGTTAACAGTTTAAAAAAAATACATTAATTTTCCCAAACATTTTTTGTTGTGTTGAATTGTTTTTTTTAGTAACATATAGAACAAGAATTTTATTAGTTTCAATTGTTTTCGTTTGTTTTCATCTATTTGTCAATTGTATTTTCTGCAAATATTTAATAATTTAAATTCATTTATTAACATATTTTAACATTTTTAATATTTACTTTGGATAATTTTAATTTTTTTGTTCGTCAAGCTTGTAATGCTTTTTTTGTCAATTTTTAAATCAAGTAATTTCAACTGTTTTATGAGAGAGATAAACATCTTGATTGAAGGTAATATTACAATAATACGACATAAAAATTATTGTGCGGCTTTTCTTCTTCATCGTTTGTTTTCTGTTAAGACATTCAATTGTTTTTTTTTGTGGAGGCCGTCTTTACAGATCCGGATGCAGTGCAGATTATTGTACTTTCCCATATTGCCTTACTTATACTTATGCAACTATTCCAAACTCGACGTCCTGCTCTAACTTCTTATTTTCTCTTCTTTCTATAACTTCAATGTTAATTTTTGTTTTTAGGCTTTTATATTTTTCGTTATATATAATTATGTATTTTTATTTATTCAATGTGCTTGCGTAATAAATATATTCAATTCTACAGAAATTTCGGTCTCACACGAAAATACTTGAGGTCACTTCTTCTGTTATCGCTATTCTTGGCTACTTAGGGCACTAAGTACTATCCTTGTCAGTTTGACATATTCATGTTAATTAATCGAATAATCATTTTATAAACTCTTGGTTATGATTTATTTTAGCGTACTCTTGACCTACCACAATAGTCAGTGCAATGACCTATCGTACTCTTGACCTATCTTAATAAACTACGCATTAACCTAGGTCAAGAGTACGCTAGTTTAATCTTACATATTACTAAGGTTGGATATTTTCTGTATTTTCTAATGAGTATTTTTAATTAGATAGATAAACATGTGTATTGGGAAATATTGTTACATTTGATAATACGACAATTAGTATGCTGCTGTTCTTCTTGTTTTTCCTTTGGGTATCGACCGGTGGTTTATCAGCACTCTTTTTAATTTTTGTTTGTTTGTAAAATGATTAGCAATTTCGATTCAATCAATCAATTTTTTATAGATTGAAATGTTTAACTATGTTAAGCAATATTTATATCAACTGATTAATGGTTGAGGCGTTAACTTCGTTCAATTATTCAGTTTTAACACTTTTCTATTGTACAATATAGTTGAAAAAAAAAATATGTGGAAAGTATTACGATGATTACATTACCATTTTATTTATTTTTATAACTCCCAGAACGATCAAAACACTCCGTGAATGAGAGTGGAGGGATGCTGCGTCTTTATCTTTGTTTCCATCGCGAAATAAATTATAGTTATTGCAAGAGCACGAAACGTCGCCTTGTCGTTGTTTACTTCGGTGGATTTCGGTTGTTTACAAATAAACGCGCTGCGCAAAATTTTGCACGTGCGGTAATAATATCCTTCGTTTGTTGACATCGTTTATTAGAAAAGTTGGCGATCTGCTCGTCGTCGTCGCAAACTGGAGAGAAGGTCGTTTTCATAGACCGCCGGCGCTAGCGTGGGTCGCCCAAAACGATGAATTGAATTGAATTGGAACCGATGATTCAAAACAGCACTCGAAGTTTGAATACTTGGAAAACATTTCTTTTCAAAGAAACGACACACTTAATCAATCTATTGTTTACTAGTTGGTTTGGACCAGACAGTCAATTGTTATTTTGGACAATGATAACGTTTCGTTTTGGATTAGCAGATCAGACAGTTTGATGATTAATGAAATAATTCAGTTATGTTTTCTTTTCGATGACCTTTTGTAACATCATGATGTAACGATTAAAGAATTTCTGGACTTTCTCAGAAAAAACACGATTGTCTGAATTGAATTGTTTACCATTCAAATAATACTAATAATGTGTTAGTCGATGTTAAATCTTTTTTGAGAGGAGAGGAAACCCATCGTGGTCATGCTTACTGAAGGGTAGTATCGGACTCCTACTGACTAAAACCACTCCTCTGCGATCGCAGTTTGGATTAGTCCAGCATTAAAAGGTCTTCTCTAGTCAAATGTTAAAATTGATGATTGTAATGAGTATAAGGCTTGGTTTAGACTAGCGAGTAGCCGTCATTGATTTATGTTTCTATTTTATTTTAATTGATTTGGTAAGGCTTGGTGTGGACTAGCTTATCCTACAGATCGCCATCATCAACTTTAATGTTACTGTATAGTTTTTTAACTTGAAACTCGTTCTAAAAATGTAAAAACGAAGATGAGATTTGGTTTGGACTAACCGACCAGGCTGACTATAAATTTATTTACTATCTTCATCTAATCTATAGTTGTTGTTGATAGGAAAGTAACTAATCCAAAGTGGTTTAGGTAAAAACCCCTTCACTGTAATAATTTTGGTTTGTTATTTTAATTATAACAAAAAAAGTTTATAACATCTTTGTGTCGGCCATCTCGTTAGCCATGGTAGGAGGAATTAGGATAACGACACGTTGCCGAGGAGCGAAACGAAGAAATTGGGCATAACTCGAGGAAGTAGTTTTCCACGTTCTGGACGCCCTAATGCCGCTGGGGGGCCAAGGATGAGGAGCGTGTCATTGTCCAGCAATTTCGCTAATCAGCGGCACGGAACAGCACACAGGAGGAGATTCTCTACTTCTCATCTCCGTTTCAAGCGATTTGCCAAATGGTCACGTTAACCTTTTTGTTTTTTGAAGAGTTCAGTACTCTTCATGGACAATTAACATTGCGAAAATTGAATCAAATCAACATAACTCCCAGAAAACTCAGCGTTTGATGACTAGGAGATTTGGAAAAGTCAACCAAGAAAATATTTAGAAAAGTACAAAAATGTAATTTCAACCAATTATATTTGTATTATCTCACTTTTTTAATATCCCTTGTTTCTAGGTCAGAATTAGTGTATATATTACACCGATAACGATAAAGTGCATGTTTGTGTGCGTGTTATATATTACGAGCTCTTATCGTCCAATGTGCATATGTTGGGTGTTTGATTAAAAAATAATAATAACGTACGCAAGGTACGTTGCTCTGCATTTACTGCACATTACCCACACTTTATTTATTCACGTACTGATAACGTCCGACCGTAGGGACGGTTTTACGTTTTAATTTATGAGGAAAGTTGCTATAACAACGAGGAAGTGTATTAGGCGAGGATGTTTCGTAAAAAAAGTTAAATATTTAAATTATACGGCTCGTAAACTGCTTTGTGTAATCTAAACTAATGTATGTATAATTATGTATCGTGCGTGTTGTTCCTCTTCTATTTTTTCAATAGCAAACCCACATGAATTTTATATTTCAATCAAATGAATACGTTTAAATATATTTATTGCAAAGAAACAGCAGTAAAAAGGGATAAATTTGAATATTTCACAAAGTGGTTAATGAAAACTAAGTATATGATAATTCTATATGTATTTAATTGTAGAGTGGATTGGTAAAACAAAGTCATCGTGTCTTATTCTTCACTAAATTCTATAATTGAATGAAGACTTTGGTCTTAGTAATCAATACTTACACTTAATTGAAAAATTTAGTTTTAACCAAAAATAATTCAGTGTCTATAATTGTTTGCTTTGTAATAAGCTAAGTTCTTACATCTGTAAACGTCAAATTAATGAAGGAAGTCCCTGTTACAAATCTGCTCCCTGTGTATCATGTTAAATCTTCAAAATCTTTTTTTAAATTCCTTAATAAGTATAAAGATATGTAATAACTGTAGTTAAGAAGTTGATGATCTTATAATTTTTGCAAGTTCCATCGAAATTTTGCTCATCCATCCTATAAATTTATTTTCAATTTCTAAGGAAAGGCCATTCATTTACTCCCGTAAAAATCTCGTCAAAAGTAGTCAAAAACAACCAATATTCATAATGGTGCAGAATTTCCTATTGATTTTTTTACATATTTATATATATCCGGGGATCTGCGTAATAAATCAAAATAACAAAACGTGATGTGTAACGAGTAATCCACTTTTTTCTGTGCACAATAATCCAAGCCCACGATTTGCCTTTTAGAAAGTCGTTAGTCAAAATGCCAGGAGATTACGTAAACAAACTGTGTGTGTGCAGAGCTGCCCCCCTCCCCCCCCCCCCCTGCTACTACTCACATGCGTCGGACCAGTTTCTTAATTTTCCTCTTCCGGTAAAATTACCATTTATCATTTCACTTATTACGAAATTGCGTTATTTCACCTAATTGGCCAACGTAGACGAGGAGGTGTGCGTAATCGAATTTTCGAAATTTGAATAACTGAAATCGAAATCGAAGGAAAGTAAGAAAAAAAAATAGTCTTGGTAAATAAAGAAAAGTTTTTAATAACTTGTTACATAATCTACAAGTAGGAAATAATGCGTTTAATTATTGAGCCTGTAAAAATAAATTTGGGAAAATTAAAATTATAAGTTGTGTAAATAATGTTTTCTTTAAATGCTTGAGAAAATTCAGAAGTCCCTACTGAATATCACATATTTGCGGACAATATTATTTCATTGAGTTATATGATTCGACTAAAAGCTTTTGAATCTTTTTTGATAAAACCACAAAGTGTAAATCAATGGCAGCAAAAAGTATCATAAAATCGAATTGAAAGAAGAGCTAATATTCTGGTTTTCAATGTTTACTTCACATACGTCAAGATCTGTCACTCCGAATTGACTCAATACCTCCATCCACTTAAATTCTACGTACCGAGAGGGTGCGTTTTTAAGCTCACCTGCATCCCCTAACACATTTCTCAGATCCATGAATTCACTTGAGAACACCTTCATAAAAACATGATTTATCGTTCTCTTCTCATCGGTAGAAAATGTCTTTCCTCGAAGTTCTTTTTTCAGATCTACAAAGAGATGGGCTATAAGGTTGATATCGAAGCCCACCTTATGCAAACTAGCCTTGGAAAACTCGACTCAAGTTTGCCAAGGGTGATCAAATTATTGACGAGAGCACCTAGGCCTCACTAGTCAACTCAACTCTTGTGAACAGGAGTATTGTCGTGTAAGAGAAGGACACCTTTGTTTAATTTTGCTCTTCTTTTTTCTCTGATAGCCTAAAATAGTTCTAAAATTGAAGCGTAGTATTCTTCGGTTATAGAAACCCTTTTTTCCTTATAATCAATCAACAAAATTCCTTATGTGCCCCAGAAAACTGTTGCGTCGACTACGACACCTTGAATTTCTTAGGCGGTGGTGTACCCTTTTTATGCCACTGCATGGAATCTTACTTAGACTCAGGTACATAGTAATGAACCCAAGTTTCATCCACAGTAACAATTCGCTCCAAAAAAAAATATCGTTGTCTTCATTGCACTTGTTCAAAAACAACGCCCTGCTGTTTTTGTGGTTGTGTGACCAAACTAGGCACCCATCTTGCACTGACTTTTGACATTCCGAGATAATTATGGAGGACCTTAAAAATTGCTATTTCATTTCTGCGAATTGTTTTTTTTTTTCTTCAAGCGTGCATCCTTCAATATTAATTTTGCGATTTTTTTGATGAAATTTGAAGTGGTGACCTCAGCAGACCGCCCAGGACAGGAATCGTCTTCAATTGATTTCCTGCCTTGTTTAAAGAGGTTGTACCACTTGTATACCATTATTTTTCCTCGTGAACAGATGACATCTCTTCCAATATGGCTTGAACCCTTTTTCTTTACTTCGTAAGGAACTTTATAACGACGCTGAACTCTATTTTCTCTATCCTTCACAATTTCGTCCGTATTGAGTTGCTTGATCGACAATAGTTCAAAGACTACTGACCTCGTTATGATAATACTCGGTAAGAGGAAAGATAAAGTAGAATAGAATGTTTTTTTACCCACCCACTAAACTTAAATTTCCACGCCATAAATTAAAAGGCTAATAATTATTTTTTATTATTTACACCAACGTATTTACATTTTGCTTCTCTGCAAACTAGAAGATGATTAGTGATTGACAATAAAATGCATATGTAGGGTGGGTGGGTGGCCTCTATCCCACCCTCCAATCAATAACACATACGCCAGAGTTTTACTATAGTAATAAACATTTATAAAAGTTTGATGTACACATTATCAAATTAATCAATTTATTGTTTATGTGCTAAAAAATTTTGAAACAACTCTCGTTTATGTTTTACTGATTGGAGGGTGGGATAGAGGCCACCCACCCACCCTACATATGCGCATTATTTTCAACGAATTATCACTATTTAGTTTGCAAAAGTACAAATTACAAAAGTATGGATGTAGACAAACAAATTAAACATAATTTATTACTTTTAATGGTAAAAACCATTTACGTATAATATCGTTTAGATTTTAAATATTGCTTAATAATACACTAATTGAGAAATACATGTCACTCTTTATATACAGTTTGGGGCATTCATTTATTTATTTATTCATCTTTGGTCTTCTTTCTTGAATAATACATACAAACAAATTAATAAAAATAAAAACATACATAACATTTTGGACAAAAGAAGCACGGACGGACTTCACAAATAAATATGATCTTTCATTCAAACCCTTTCTTTACCATGATGTTGAGGGAGCCTAGTATCCTCTTCGACATCCGGAATATTCTGCATTTACTTTTGTTTAGTGTTTTTGTTCCCTTTTTTGGAGAGAATTTTCATCTTGACAAAGTGGACTATTTTCGGAATAGGACAAAATATGAAAAAAATGTTTCAAATAAATGTTTCTTGATATGAGACGACAAATTTTATGTCACTACGTACGATTTTGAAACTTAGTTCTTTCAAGGTCATTTGAAGGTCAACTTGTTTTTTTAATGGAAACATTTATTTTTTTATTTTTTTAATATTTCTACGCATAAAAAGAAAATTTAATTGTCTAAATCATTTTTTTCTAAGACGTACCATTTCTAGTTTAAATTGCGATTTATATTGATAAAGCTTGTCATAGCTAAATATCTAGCAAGTGGTGACTATAAATAATAATTGACATCTTAGATGACTTCTGTCATAAAGTTTAAATTATCATGGAAGTGTTGTCTCTACAAGAGAAAATTGAAATAGTTCTTATTTATGGAGAAGCAGAAAGAAATGTATCAAATGCTATTCGCTAGTATGCTGAGAAATATCCAGAATCAAGAATTTCGTCGCAGCAACAATTAGAACAAAATGGAAATGTTGAAACTAGGAAGCGAACACGCGAAAAAAATCAGTAGCCAACAAAGCTAATGAAGTAAATATTTTAGCTGCAATACATTAAGTATCCGTGAATTAGAAAAGGATTCAGGAGTTTTACGGAGAAGTGTTTTAAGGATTTTAAAGAAAAATAAATTTCATCCCTATCATTTCCCTAATCTATTGCTTATGATAGTCGATCACCTCTTTTATTTATTCGATACAGCTGCGCGTTATATTGAAGACGTCATACCACCTACTTTATTGCCTTATTTAGATGGCCGTCAAGACGTACTTTTTCAGCAAGATAACGAAGGTGGCGTTAATGTTTCGCCGGATTTAAATCCCATTGAACATGCATGGGATATCATAGGAAGAAGACTATTCTCTTTGCACCGTCCTCCACATACTCTAGCACAGTTGATCCATGAAATTCAAGTTTGCTTGAAACGAGATCCTACAAGAAGACATCTACCATCTCATTTTTTCGATGCCCAGACGTCTACAGCGGTCGCCAAACACATTATTTTCTTTTTTAGATTGTTTGTTAATAAAATTTCTTGAAAATGTGATCATTTCATTGTTGTTGTAAGGCTACCATGTTGTCCAAAAATCAAGTTAAATAAATAAATCCTTCTGGGTATAACGCTTCTAATGCCATTGAGTATATATAACATTAGTAACGCAAAAATGCGTCCCCAATTTAATCTAGGCACTATTTCATCTAAAGCTTGTGGCATTTGTTCTTATTCGAAGAGATGAGATGAGAATGAAACAGTTTTTTTGATGAAGATTCAATTCTTTCGAAACTTACGTACTAACTCACTTTATTGAATCAACCATCGCAATTTCTATTTCTCAGTCTTCATCACCTTGTTTCCGCACTAAACTATACTCAGCAACAAATTATCAACTAAATCAATTTCTTCGTTATACTTTTTTGATTTTGAGTTTTTATTTTAGGTTAGTCATTACATAAGCATCATTGTAAATAAATATTTCTTACAAATCTAAATAATATGTTAGAGATAATAGGTAGAAACTTGATTGAATAGTGAGAAAATTATTCAAGAAAAATCTTTTAGGCAGTTTGTTTTTTAGGTCATTCAAGGTTATTTGCGTGTTTGTGTATATAACAACAAACAATAAATCATCTTTCAGAGTGCGAAATGTTGTGTATGTGACGATTGTGAAACCGCCGTTATCTGAATCAGAAACCGCATTATCCGCTTATGTTTGCGCGTGTTTGTGTTTGTGTGTGTGCGTGTACGCCTCCTTCGCAGCCGCGTTTCCAGGAACTTGAGTTGACACACTTTGTTCCTTGTGTGCTTACAGATTTCACTAGAAATATCAATAACGTTTTTTATTCAAAGCAATAGTTATTTAAAAAAATCAGACTCGTATTTAGTAAAAATTGATGCATGATGGGTGGGTAGACATTAAATCTAAAATTAGATAAGATTATCTATAGAAATTCATTTATATTTAAATTTAAATTTTCTTTTATTATATAAAGGGTTTTATTGGTTTTAGCAGCAAAATCATCAACGATTAGCGATTAAAGTTATCATGTATATGTAGGGTGGGTGGCCTCTATCCACTTTCCAATCAGTAAAACATAAGCGACGGTTTTAGTTAATAGTTGTAAAATATAAATAAACAAAATAATTGCAATTTTTAGAGATTTATTCATACAAATATTTCAAATAATTTTTGATGATGTTTTACTGATTGGAGGGTGGGATAGAGGCCACCCACCCACCCTACATATACATACAAATATCATTTACTGATCGCCTTTCGATCTGGAATAAAATTA
This sequence comes from Ontholestes murinus, assembly GCA_963969525.1. Taxonomy (NCBI): domain Eukaryota; kingdom Metazoa; phylum Arthropoda; class Insecta; order Coleoptera; family Staphylinidae; genus Ontholestes; species Ontholestes murinus. The sequence continues at coordinate 76,014,067 of OZ018390.1, read as the reverse complement.
ATTACAAAACTTTTTGAGGTAAAAAAAGGTAAAATTTTTTAGTGAGTAGTTAAAATTTGATGCATGATGGGTGGGCAGACTTTAAATATAAATTAGATAAGATTAACTATAGAAAGTCATTTATATTTAAACTTAAATTTTGATTTTGTTTTATTTTTTTATCACATAAAGAGTTTTATTGTTCAATGTTGTATCAACTGTCATTTGTGATTTGTCAACTGTCATCTGCCAACAGTTAACTGTTATTTATCAACTACCATCTGTCATCTATAATGTACTATTTGTTTACTGTTGTCAGATATATATCAACTGTCAACTGTCATCCATCATGTATTATTTGTTAACTATTATCAGCTATCTATTAACTGTCGATTTTCAAATGTCAACTGTCATTTGTTATTAGTCGCCTATTACTAATTATTTGTTAACTGTTGTCAGGTATGTATTAACTGTCATTGTCGGAGTTCAACTATCATATGGCAACTGTCATTTGTCAACTTATCTGTTATTTATAATATATTATTTGATAACCATTTTCAGATATCTATCAACTGTGACCTGTTGATAATTAACTGTCAATTGTCATATGCCAGGTGTCATCTGTCAACTCTCAACTGTCATTTGTTAATTACATCTATAATGTATTATTTGTTAACTGTTGTTAAGTTCTAATCAAATATTATCTGTCATCTATCATTTGTCAATAGTCAAATTGTTGATTACTAACAGTCATTTGGCAAATGTAATTTATTAATTCTCATCTCCCAACTATCAACTGTTATCTGTTGTTGTTTTGACCGCCATTTATTATCAATCTTGTATTATTTGTTAACAATTGTCAGGTATCTATTAACTGTCATCTGTCGATTATCAATTACCAATTGTCATTTATCAACTGTCATCTGACAACTGCCAATTATAGTTTGTCAACTGTGATCTGTCATGTATTATCTATTATTTGTTAACCGTTATCGGGTGTGTAACAACTGTCATTTATTACCTGTCATATGTTAACTGATAATTGTCATTTGTCAACTACCATCTGCTATCTATAATATATTATTTGTTTACTGTTAGATATCTATCAACTGTCATCTGTCATCCATCATGTATTATTTGTTAATTATTGTCAGGTGTCTATCAAATATTATCTGTCATCTATCACCTGTCAATAGTCACTTACAAATTATTGATTACTAACCGTCGTTTAGCAGATGTAATTTGTTAATTGTCACCTCCCAACTATCAATTGTCATCTGTGTTTTTTTACCTGCTATTTGTTATCAATTATATTGTCAGGGATCTATTAACTGTCATCTGTCGACTATCAACTGTTATTTGTCAACTGTCATCAGTCACTTATTTATTATTTCTTAACTATTGTCATCTGTCAATTCAACTGTCTTTGATTAAAACACTGAGAACCTCTCTTCAATATTTTATTTTGATCCAGATGCACATTTCGGACACAAAGTGTCCATTATCAATGGTTTGATACATAATGGACACTTTGTGTCCGAAATGTGCATCTGGATAAAGATAAAATATTGAAGAAAGGTTCTAAGTGTTTTAATCAAAGTTATTATTATCTTCTAGTAATTCAATCAACCAAATTATCAACTGCCATCTGTCATCAAATATGTTTTATTTGTTAACTGTTGTCTAATATCTGTTAACTGTGATATGTTGATTATTAACTTTAATAGCTGCCAGACGACAGATTCTAGATGACAAATGATGGATAACAAATGACTTTTGACAGTTAATACCTGCCTGATGTCATCTGACAACTGTCAATTGTCATTTGTCAACTGCCTTCTAGTCTCTATTATTTGTTAACTGTTGTCAGGTATGTATCAACTGTCATTTGTCAATTTCTAGCTGTCATCTGCAACGGTCAACTGCCATCTGCCATCAACTGTCATATGCCAACTGTCAACGGTCATTTGTCAATTGTCATCTGTCATCTATAATACATTATTTGTTAACTGTTGGCAGATATTCATCAACTGTGATCTGTTGATTATTAACTGTCATCTGGCAACTGCCAATTGTCGATTGTAATTTATCAACAGTTATCTGTCTTATTTGTTAACTGTTGACAGTAATATATAAACTATTATTTATCGATTATCAACTGTCATATTCCAACTATTATATGTCAAATGCCATCTGCTATTTATAATATATTATTTGTTTACCCTTGTCAGGTATCTATCAATTGTCAACTGTCATCTGTCATCCATCATATATTATTTGTTAGCTGTTGTAATGTATCAACAATCATCTGTTATTTGTCTGCCTTTTGTCATCAATCATGTATTTATTACTTTAAATCTAAATTAAATAAGATTAACCATAGAAAGTCATTTAAACTTAAATTTTGATTTTGTTTTCTTTTTTTAATACATAAAGAGTTTTATTGTTTTTAGCAGCAAAATCATCAACGATTGGCGATTAAAGTTATCATGTATATGTAGGGTGGGTGGGTGGCCTCTATTCCACCCTTCAATCAGTAAAACATAAGCGAAGGTTTTAATTAAAAGTTGTAAAATATAAATAAAAACAAAATAATTGCAACTTTTAGAGATTTATTCATACAAATTTTTCGAATAATTTTTGATGATGTTTTACTGATTGGAGGGTGGGATAGAGGCCACCCACCCACCCTACATATACATATAAATTTCAATTACTGATTGCCTTTCGGTTTGGGGTAAAAGGAAACACTCGTAAATTGAAAGAATTTTTTTTTTGTAAATTCCGTAAATATAAATTAATAAAAAAATTTAAAAATCTGAAACGTTAATTGCTGAAAAGTTCTAAAAGCTTTGAAAAAAAAATCTCGAAATAGAAAAAAATTCTAAAAATGGGGAAAAAAATGCTGGAAAATTCTAAAAAACGAAAATTACTAGAAAACATTAAAACCCCTAAAGTAAATTTATATTTCAAACCTGAAAAATAGATTCTTGAAGAAATATAAAAAAACGTCTAATATAAAACAAGAAATAGTGAAAAACTTTCAGGGAAATGTTGGAAAATTTTAAAAATCTGAACCTCTGAATCAAATTACAATCTTTGAGAAAGAACCTCTCAACATGGAAAAGAATTTCTTTGGAAAATCTCCAGAAGAGCAAGAAAAACAGCACTGTTTGCTTGAAAATATTACAACCATCAGAAATTTTAGGCAAACTAGAATATAAATTTCAGAAAGAAAAATTTAATCCTATCGCTGCTACATTCTTATATGAAACGGTAAAAAAAATTCTGAAGCTTTCAAATTAGTAGAAAATTCTAAAAAAAATTTTTTACAAATTTTTTAAGTTGTTAGAGGTTTATTAAAATTTGTTGAGGAAAATTACAGAAATTAAACTTGAAAAAAAAAATTAGAACTTCTAAAAAAAAGTTTTACAAATTGAAAGAAATATTATATAGAACATGTTAAAAATACTGAAATACTAAAGAAAAGCTAGAAAAGCGAATTACCAGAAAGTAACCGAAAACTTCCTCTAATGTAAAGCAAAAAATTGGAATATTTTTAAAGAATTACTAAGAAAAAAGCTAAAATTCTTGAATTGGCAAAGATTTAAAAAATACATCCTCTCAATCTGGAAAACAAATTTCGTTGGAGAATCTTCAGAAGAGTAAGAAAAAACTGTACTGTTTGCTTGAAAATTTTAGAACCACAAAAAAAAACTAATAATTAGAAAAATCATGAAAACATTACTTAAATTTAATTAATTTTATCGTCCAATTTTTTTTCACAAATTAGATTAGAAACTCTGAAATTTTTAAATTTAAAGTTTTGAAAATCTGAAAACTAAATTGCTGAAAAAAAAACCTTTAAAGAAAAATAAAAGATAAATATGTATTAATAAAACTTCTTCAGTTTATTCCCTTTAACTTTTGTTTGAAGTTATTTTTCATATTTAAGAAAATATCGGGAAAAAAATAAAGAAAAACTATTTTGTCATATTTTTGTGTTTATTAAAGCTCATCAAACTTTAAACAATGTTTTGACGTTTTAAATGACTTTAAAATTTTAAATTTTTGTATTATTTTTTCTTAAAAAAATTGTAAGGCTTTGGTAGTTTGAAGCTTTGAAATTTTAATACCTTAAAACTCTAGACTTTTGAATATTTTGAACTTTCCATTCTGTTACTTTAGAACAACATTAAAACCCTTTGAACTTTTTCCTTCAAGTATTTTCCTACCTTGTTGGCGGATTTTTGCTATTTTATGTCTTTTGGGCTTTATTTTAAGTTTTGGCGTTCTCCAATGTTTATTGTTTTCAATTTTAAGTTTTAATCGAGTAAAATTTTAAAGCTTTAAATGATCAAAATCCAAAAATTCTTAGACTTTAGAATTTTTTTGACTTTGTTCATTTAAAACTCTGAAATTTTGCTAAAATAAAACTTGGGACTATTAATATTTTCAACTTGAAGAATTTCTAAAATTTGGAATCTTGAGAAAAGAGTAACATTATTGCAAACAAAAAACGTATAAAAAGAAGCATATTTTCGCAAATTTGTGATTTTTTTTTGGGTTCAAAGCTCAACAAATTTCATACAGGGTGAGTTTTTTTCGATGTTCTCTATGGGGATCTCGGAAACTATAAGAGACAGAGAAACGGTTAAATGGGGAAAGAAGTGTAGATTTACGAGACGAATAAAATTCCACTTTCAAAGTTTTCAAAAAAGTCAAGGGTAACTAGATATTTTAAAAAAAGTAAAAATGTGTCAATTTTTTTAAATCAATATATCTCGGTTATTATAACAGATAGAGAAAAACTGTAAAGGACAAAGTTTTAGATAATTTTATGCAGATTTATAAAAAATAATCAGAAAATTTTTAGCGCTATTATTTTCCGAGATATGACGCAAACTTACATTTTTTTAAATGGAAACCATAGTTGGCTGTGACCTCATTCAAAAGGTATTTTTTTTCTCTTTAATCCAATATGGCATACGACATAGTTATTTCTAAAAATGAGTGAGTTATAGTCATTTTAAATTTTATTATAAATAAAAAATGGGTAGCCATGAAAAAGATAAAAGTAAAACAATTGCAGTTGTTTATAATATCAGCAATATTGTAATCATTAGTTTTACAGAGATAAATCAAAATGAAACAACTGCATAAAGTAATTCTGTAATTATCAATATATTAACGGGAGAGAAATTTTAATATTAAAAAATATAGTCAAAGAGTCCACTATTAATACTATTGTGACATAAATATATCTTTTTAAAATTGAATTTATGGTTTTTTGACTATTCTCATGTAAATTGAATTAAATGTTTCAATAACAACTAGTTTATGATCCTCCACAGATTGATATGATTTTTCATATAGTTTGTTTTTTTACATAACCCCACAGAAAAAATTCTAAAACGCGCATATCGGGAGATCTAGGTGGCCCTGGGATTTATTTCTTCCCACTTATGAGTTAGGAAAAGCATCATTTAAATAATTTGTAAAGCCAACATGTTATTAGGTGAAGCACCGTCATATTGGAACCATTTTAATCTTGCTTGTAATGATAAATTTAAACAATCGAGCGTATCTTCAAATGTTTTCTGAAGAAATTGAAAGTAATCAGTTTCACTTACTGAGCTTTCAAAAATATATGGACCGAGAATTATTAATCCAAACACACCATGGATTAAACCCAAATTTAATTTGTAGTTTTCTCTGTGAAACTTCTCGTGGATTCTCTTAAGTTCATCTATGTTCATTGTGGCGATTAAAAATACCACAATTAGTGAATCGCGATTCATCTGTTCATAATATTTTTGTAAGAAACGTATTACCCTCTTGACAAATGGGTTTATACCACATACAGAAGGCCATTTAATAATTACAAAAATATTATTCTTATGCTGGTTTTTCATTTTTATTTAACTTTGTAGAACTAATAATTACAATATTGCTATTATTATAAACAACTGCAATTGTTTTACTTTCATCTTTTTCATGGCTACCCATTTTTTATTTATAATAAAATTTAAAATGACTATAACTCACTTATTTTTAGAAATAACTATGTCGTATGTCATATTGGATTAAAGAGAAAAAAATTACCTTTTGAATGAGGCCATAGCCAACTATGGTTTCCATTTAAAAAAATGTAAGTTTGCATCATATCTCGGAAAATAATGGCGATAAAAATTTTCTGATTATTTTTTATTCATCTACATAAAATTATCTAAAACTTTGTCTTTTACAGTTTTTTTCTATCTATTATAATAACCGAGATATATTGATTTGAAAAAATTGACACTTTTTACTTTTTTCAAAATATCTAGTTACCCTTGACTTTTTTGAAAAATTTGAAAGTGGAATTTTATTCGTCTCGTTAATCTACACTTCTTTCCCCATTTAACCGTTTCTCTATCTCTTATAGTTTCCGAGATCCCCATAGAGAACATCGAAAAAAACTCACCCTGTATATTGTTTTTTATTATTGTAAACTACTCCTTTTTTTTGCTTCCGAATTTTTAAGACTTTGAAGGATTAAAATTTGATTACTTAAACACTTCAAAGTATTTGGATTATTAATATTTAAAAAGCTTACCAACTTTTCGCCTTTAAAGATTTTTAACGAATTTTGTGTTTATTAAGGCTCTGCAAACTTAAAAAAAAATGGATAATGTCAAAACCTGCCACTATTTCAAGTTGTATGTAATTTTTATAACACCTTGAAATAAAGAAAGAATATTTGATTTGATTTTTGATTTGTTAAATCTTTGAAATGTTTAATTTTTTAAAATTTTTTCTTCAAACAAATTTAAACTTTAGAATTTTAAGGCTTTAATAAATAGTGTGAAGCTTTGAAATTTTGATACCTCCTCCAAACTCTTTGAACTTACTATTCTATTACTTCAAAACCTCAACATTAAACCCTTTTTTTCAAGTATTTTGCTACCTTAGATTTTTTATATTTTATGCATTTTGGACTTTAATTTTTAAGTTTTGGCGTTTTTTAATGTCTGTTCTTTCAAATTTCAAAGCTTTAAATGATCAAAAAGGAAAAATACTTATACTTTTATTTTGCTAAAATAAAACTTGGGACCACAATTAATATTTTCAACTTGAAGAATTTTTGAAAATTTGAATTTTGAGAAAAGGGTAATATTTTTGCAAATAAAAAAAGTATAAAAAGAATATTTTCGCAAGATAATTAAAACACTTTAACTTTGTTTTACCACAAAAAATATTTATTGCTGTGACTATAGTTTCGAACATTCACTGTTCAATGTTCGAAACTATAGTCACAGCAATAAATATTTTTTGTGGTAAAACAAAGTTAAAGTGTTTTAATTATTTTATTAAAATGTACCACCAAGTTAACGCCGACAACATTCAAGAATATTTTCGCAAATTTGCGATTTTTTTTGGGTTTAAAGCTCAACAACTTTAATACATTGTTTTTTTTTTTAATTATTTTAAAAATACCGAATTCTATAATTTTTATCTAATCCTTTTTTAATTCGAAATTTTTAAGACTTTGAATGTTTATAATTCGATTACTTAAAATGTTCAAAGTATTTGGATTATTAATATTTAAAAGCTATCCCACTTTTCGCCTTTAAAGATTTTTATCGATTTTTGTGTTTATTAAAGTTCCGCAAACTTTTTTTAAGCTATTTCAGTTTTTATGGAATTTTTCTGACACCTTGAAATAAAGAATATTTGATTTGTTTTTTGATATTTTAAATCTTTCGACTTTAAAATGCTAAATTGTTTTATTTTTTCTTCACACAAATTTAAACTTTGATAGTTTGAAGCTTTGAAATTTTGATACCTTGTAACTCTAGTTTAAATATTTTGAACTTTCTATTCTATTATTTCAAAACAAAAGTTTTTTTCCACATTAAACCCTTTCGAACTTTTTTCTTCAAATATTTTGCTACCTTAGATTTTTGATATTTTATGTGTTTTGGACTTTGTCGATTTCCAATGTTTGTTCTTTCAAATTTCAAAGCTTTAAATTCCAAAACATTTTTAATCATAAAAATTTTGAAATTTTACTAAAATAAAACTTGGGACTATTCATATTTTCAATTTGACGAATGTTTGTAATTTTGAATTATGAGAAAAGAGTAATATTTTTGCAAACAAAAAGTGTAAAAAGATGAATGTTTTCGCAATGGATTATATCGAAACTATTTCAGTTAAATAAGAAAAGAATATTTGATTTCATTTTTTTATATTTTAATGCTTTGATAGTTTGAAATTGTGATACCTAAAAAACTTTGGGAGTTTTAATATTTTGTATTTTCCATTCTATTACATCAAAACTCTAAAGTTTTGATATATTCAGCATTAAACGTTTTCGAATTTTGATCTTCAAGAATTTTGCTACTTTGTTAAAAGATTTTTGTTTAATGGACTTTAATTTTTTCAATTTTTGGCGTTTTCTAATGTTTGTTCTTTCAAATTTACAAAGCTTATCAAAATCCAAAAATTCTAATGTCCAAACATTCTTTGACTTAGAATTTTTGGAATTTTGTTAGATTAAAACTTAAGACTAAGGAATTTTGAGATTTTCGTTGTTTGAAACATTAAGAATTCGTTCTTTTTAATATTTTAATGTTGAACTTTATATATTTTTGAATTTCATTTGAAACTTTGGATATTTAAGATAAATTGTTACAGTTTAGTAAGAATTTATTATCCACGGACTTTTAATGTGTTAAGCAAATAAACCTTTGTATTTTTCGAATTGGGAGAAGTAATACACTTGTTATGTTCCATTTGTTTATTGTCAGGTAACTGACACGTGTTTCGGTCCTTGCGGATCATTCTCAAAGTTATTACCAAATGGAACATAACAAGTGTATTACTTCTCCCAATATGAAAATTTGGTTCCATCAAGAATGTAGCAAAACAAGTATCGGACTTTGTATTTTTAGAATTTAGTAATTTTGATGTTTAATGGAGATTTTAAAACATTTTAAAGTTTTCGAACTTTTAGTCTTCAAGTAATTTGCCAATTCAGTGTTTTTTAAAGCCTTGAGATTGTTAAATAAAGGATTTCTATGTTTTAAACCTTCTGAAGTTTACAAATTTTAATTTTTGTTTTAAATTTAAAGAGTTTTACTATTTTTTCTTTGTAATTTAGAATTTTAAAATCTTATATTTGTTTTAAATAAGCTCATTTGCATGTATAAATAGGGCCACGTGGTCGATGGCAAAAATTATTAACTACGCGCACCTGCAGTGAGAATGAACAATTTTGTTGAGCGCACCGGGGGTGCATTAGGGGGCGGAATTTAAAGCGAAACCAAAGGAAATATTGAGAAACGCAAATGCAATAAACCGTAGGGGGTTGCTTGCTTGCTGCTTTAACCCGAAATACAAATTACCTGTCCTCGCTACAGGTGTACACCAATAACGTTACGAAAAGTTATACAGCCTTCCAGAGAATATTAAAGAGAAATGTAGCAATAAAAATAAGTCTTTAATACAAACGACTTCCATTTTGGATAATAAACGAAAACACATTAGAGTAATTTACTTTTTTTTAGTTTCCCTATATGAAATATAGGGGAAGTATTGTGATCGTGATTTTTTTTTGAAAATTTTTTTTTGCGGAAATATCCGTTTTGGGGTCCCCTGAACCCATTACACTAATTTCTGGAAAAAAAAATTTTGTGTCTGTGTGTGTGTCTGTCTGTCGGTGGGCGCTGTATCTCAAAAACGAATTATCTAATTGAGATGAAACTTTAAACTTAAGTTTTTATGATTAAAAACTGGAACTGAAAAGCTTTTGGTAAACATTCATAGACCGGAAGTGGATGTTTTCTCAAGACGTGTTTTTGTTTTTTGGTGATATTTTTCTAAATATGAAAAATTTGAAAAAACGATTCAAACAAAAGTTAAAGATAATAAAAAACTGAACAAGTTTTATTTAAACGTATTTTTCATAAAATTTTTAACTTTTGAGAAAAAAAATAAAAAATGAAAATTTAGATATTGTTTGCCAATTGCTAATTAACTGTTGGAGTTACATGAAACTTATATAACAAATAATTGTAGAGAATTAAAAAATGAATAAATTATTAAGGGTAGCCTTTTTGCGTAAATCTCATAGTTTTCGAGAAAAATATAGGGAAAGTACTATGATGGCCACATCACAATTTTGATGATGTTTTACTGATTGGAAAGTGGGATAGAGGCCACCCACCCACCCTACATATTTTTCAAATAAAATTAATTACAAAACTTTTTAAATTAAAAAGAAATTAAAAAGGTAAAATGTTTGAGTGAGTAAATTACTAAAAATTTGATGCATGATGGGTGGGTAGACTTTAAATCTAAATTAGATAAGATTTGCTATAGAAAGTCATTTATATTTAAACTTAAATTTTGATTTTGATTAATTTTTTATTACATAAAGGGTTTGATTGCTTTTAGCAGCAAAATCATCAACGATTGGGTGGGTGGCCTCTATCCCACCCTCGAGTCAGTACAACATAAGCGAGGGTTTTAATTAAAAGTTGTAAAAAATAAACACACAATAATTGTAATTTTTAGAGATTTAATCATACAAATTTTTCAAATATTTTTTGTTGATGTTTTACTGATTGGAGGGTGGGATAGAGGCCACCCACCCACCCTACATGTACATATTAACTTTAATTACTGATCGCCTCGCGGTTTGCAATAACTTTAATTGCAAAACTTTTTGAAATAAAAAGAAAATAAAAAGGTTTAAGTGAGTAAATTAATAAAAATTATATACATGACACGTGGAAAGGCTTTAAATCAAGCTTAGATAAACATAAATGGTAATGTGGCCATCATAGTACTTTCCCTATATTTTACAGTTACTTCTTATATGAATTTCATTTAACTCATATAATTTATTGGCCATAGAAAAACAATATCAAAATTATTAATTTTTAATTTTTTACAAACCTTATGAAAACCATGCTTCAATAAAATTTGTTTTTCATTCTCTTTAACTGTTGTAACTTATGTCTTATTTTTCAAAATTTGTTTGAATAAAGCTATTAAATTAATGGTATATTTATTTACGTTTTACAACTTTCAATTAAAACCCTCGCTTATGGTTTACTGATTGGAGGGTGGGTTAGAGGCCACCCACCCACCCTACATATGCATATTAACTTTAATTACTGATCGCCTCGCCATTTGCAATAACTTTAATTACAAAATTTGAAAAGTCCAGAAGAAAAGTTATTTGAAAAGTATTATTACTGAAAAGAAAACAATTTAGAAAAAAGGGGAATATTCAGAAAATGTAAAGCTAAAAGCTAAACATTTCTAAAAACCATTTTTGAAACTTTAATTTAATTTCTAGTATTAAAGTATTACAAATAAAAAATTTTAGAATTTTTTGGTAATTTAGGAGCAAAATTCTTAAAATGAACAATCTGGAAAAAAGGGTTATAATGTTCTAATAATCTGGAAAGGAAACGGTCGAAGAAAAACATTACAATTGAGAAAATACATTACAAAAAAATCTGATAATACAAAGCTACAATTTCTCAGAAAAGTATATGGAAAATTCTAGAAATTTGGAAAAAAAAAACTTCTAATCTGATACATTTTACAAACCAGAAAGAGAAACTCTAAGAAAACTGTGAGAATTAAAATTCAATAGAAACGTTAGAAAATATATGTTATGGAAAAAAGTTTAAGAATCCTTAAAAATTAAATGAAAGATAATTCGGAAATGGTAATAATTTTTCGTACAATAGAAAAATAGTTTTCGAAAAATCTTGAAGAAAAGTCCAGTAAAAAATTGTTTGATGAGTTTTACTGAAAAAAATATCGTACAAATTAAAAAAGGTCTTTGGGAATATTCAGAAAATGAAAATTCAATTTAAGTATTCTAGAATACTTTCTAGAATTAAAGTATTACTAATAAACATTTTTAGGAATTTATTGTATTTTAGAAATTGTTACAAAATTCTCATAAGATAATTCAGAAAATGGTCATAAATTATCTAACAAGGAAAGAAAAATTGTTTAAAAATTCTAGAAATCCTCAAAACATTCATGGAACTCCTAAAAAAATTTCAAAGAAAAATTCCACAATATTTTGGGAATTCAATGAAAAACGAAAAATCTCTTACAATTTAGAAGAGATATTCCTTAAAAATTGTGTAGAATTCAATAGAAAAATTAGATTTTTTTCAAATAAGAAAATTGTACGAAATCTAGAAATTTAAAAGAAATACTCGTATTCTACACATAAAAACAATCTACTCAAATCAAAACCATCCAAATAATTATATGAGGAAAAAAACCACATAAGGAGTAAGATGTAAAAATTGCAAATTGGAAGAGAATAAAAGCAACACTGACGAGAATGATGAGTCAATTTTTTGAAATTCTAGAAAAATGAGAGAACAGTTTTTACTAAATAAGAAAAACATCTTACAAAATCGGTGGATAAATGCAGGAAAAAATACCAAAAATTACAGGAAAAAATAAAAATCTCTGATAAAATAATTTTAAAAAGAGTGATAAATTCTTATAATTGAAAGAAAATGTTCTCAAAAATTCTATAAATCCCAAAGAAAAGTTAAGGATATATTCTAGGAATTGGAAAGATTTAGAAAAGACATTCTGAAAAATTTAGAAAATTACACAAATGTAAAGCTAAAAATTATAAAATGATTAGGAAATTCTTTATTTCTTATATTACAAAAAATGATAAAACAAATTAAAACAATTTAACAAAATTCTGGCAATTTAAAAGAAAAATTCTTATAAAATAATAAAAAAAATAGTAAAAAGTTATTAAAAAATTATACGAATCTTGCTAAGAAGCTCTAGAAATCTAGAAGCAAAATTATCTTTGGAAAGTCCAAAAAAATCTAAAAATAATTTAGAAAAAAAATATTTAAAAATTTGAAATAACATAAAAGCAAAAAAATTGTTAATATATTAATAACTTAAAAAAATCAGAAAGTAGAGAATTCTTATAAAATTAAAAAAATTCTAAAATTACTAAAAAAATGCATTCTTGAAAAATGCAGATGACATAAGCAAGAAATATATAAAATTAAAGACAAATAACAGAAAAATTTTAGAACACTTAAAAACCGTTCTAGAAATCTAAAAAAAATGTATAAAGTTCTTTACAAATAACCAAAAAAATCTTGAAACTCGCAAAATTTTTTTGGTTATTTGTAAAGAACTTTATATATTTTTTATAAATAGAAGAAAGTTTTAAAAATCAGAAAGAATAATTTCTGGAAAATTTTACAAATCTTAACTAAATTTAGAGTAAATTCTAAAGTATTTGAGAAACTCTGGAAAGAAAATCTTGCAATTTGAGAAATACATTCCTGAGGTTTGGATAATATAGAGCAACATGTGTTAAAATACTTCAAATCTGACATTTCTCGAAAAATGGAGGTAATTTTTTCTAAAAAAAAGTATAACAATTTATAAAAGACATTGCTGAAAACTATATTTGAAACAAGAATTGTTATTAATTTTTTTCGAAAACTGAAAGAAAATATTATAGAAAAAGTAAAAATTTTGAGTGTGTGAATTAATAAAAATTATATACATTATATGTGGAAAGGCTTTATATCTAGCTTAAATGAGATTAGTCATTTATATTTAAACTTAAATTTGGATTCTGCTTTATTTTTTATTACATACAGGGTTTTACTTTTTTGTAAACAGCAAAATCTTCAATAATTGTATTTCAAGTTATCGTGTATATGAAGGGTGGGTGGGTGCCCTCTATCCCACCCTCCAATGAGTAAAACATACGTGAGGATTTTAATTAAAAGATGTAAACTATAAATTAATACAAAATAATTTTTAGAGATTTATTCATACGAATTTTTCACTAATTTTTGATGATGTTTTCACTTGTTTAGTTGTTGAACTAAAACACTTAAATTTTCAAAACACTTTATTATTGCTTTTTTGTTTTACTTCAACAAATAAACAAGTGAATATTAATTTTCAACATATAACAGCCTCATCAGTTAATATATTGATGATGTTTTACTGATTGAAGGATAGGATAGAGGCCACCCATCCACCCTATTGAAATTTATATGTATATATAAATTTTAATTACTGATCGTCTCGCGGTTTGGAGTAAAATTAATTACAAAATTTTTTGAATCAAAAATAAATTCAAAAGGTCAAATTTTTGAGCGAGTAAATTTATAAAATTTGTATGCATGATGAGTGGGCAGACTTTAAATCTAAATTAGATAAGATAAGCTGTAGAAAGAAATATTGGAAAAACACAAAAAACGGTAAACATCCACTTCCGGTTTTTGAATTTTCACCAAAAGCTTTTCAGTTTCAGTTTTTAACGATAAAACCTTAAGTTTAAAGTTTCTTCTCAATCGGATAATTAGTTTTTGAGATACAGCGCCCACAGACATTTTCACGCACGAAAACAATACTTCCCTATATATACTATATAGGGAAAGAAACAATACTTCCCTATACAGGGTGAGTTTTTTTTTCGATGTTCTCTATGGGGATCTCGGAAACTATAAGAGATAGAGAAACGGTTAAATGGGGAAAGAAGTGTAGATTTACGAGACGAATAAAATTCCACTTTCAAAGTTTTCAAAAAAGTCAAGGGTAACTAGATATTTTGAAAAAAGTAAAAAGTGTCAATTTTTTCAATCCGTTTTGGGCCCCCCTGAGTCCATTACACTAATTTCTAGAAAAAATTTTTGTGTGTGTGTCTGTCGGTGGGCGCTGTATCTCAAAAACGAAACATCCTATTGAGATGAAACTTTAAACTTTTGTCGTTAAAACCTGGAACTGAAAAGCTTTTGGTGAACATTCATAGACCAGAAGTGGATGATTACTCGAGGCGTTTTTTTTGTTTTTTGGTAATATTTTTCTAAATATGGAAAATTTTAAAAAACGGTTCAAACAAAAGTTAAAGGAAATGAAAAACTGAACAAGTTTTATTCGAACATGTTTTTCATAAAATTCTTAACTTTCGAGAAAAAAAATAAAAATTTAAAATTTTGACATTTTTGTGAATTGCTAATAAACTGTTAAGAGTTACATAAAATTTATATAACAAATAATTGCAGAGAATTCAAAAGTGCACAAATTATTAAGAATAACATTTTTGCGTAAACCTAATTGTTTTCGAGAAAAATATAGGGAAAGTACTATGATGGCCACATCACCATTTTTGCGATTATGTTTTAACTAAATCATATTGCTCACTATCAAACATAATTAATTAGATAATCGTAACAAAATATTTTCGTATATTAGTGGTTAATATTGCCATCAGGTAAGATGGAAACATAATGATAATCGAATAGAACATTTAAAAAATAATGTTTCAATCATGGATTACGATCCAAACGATCACCATGATTGAATCATATCAGAAACACGTAGCATTAGCGTTTTTAATATTAAATTTCATAGGACCAACTATGGGTATAGTACACCAATTTCACGTGTATTGAGAACTGCAAATTACTACTTATCTAATAAAAATTTTAATTTATTTTCTGGAAGCCTTTTTGATTTCAAGTCGATTCTTCTCCGCCTTTGTATACAATAATGTTATTTATTTACTTTTGTTTATTACTATTTATTTTTAATTGTTGTTTAGTTGCTAAGTAGTTTAGATGAGTTTGTTATTTTATTTTTATATATTTATTTATCTCAATGTTGATTTATTTTGTATTTTTCTTTTTCTAATGTACATAGGGTGAATCCCGTAAATAAAGTTATTATTATTATTATTATATCATATCAAGTATCAACAATCTTATTTGAACTAAACGTTGTTTTGTAGTCTTAGTAAAACTCATTGTTGTAGATTATTTTTCTAATTATTAAACTAAACGTTGTTGAGAAATCATACAAATACGGTAAGATAAGAATTACGATGCTCACACTATAGTGCCTGAATGGACCAGGATGATAGAGCGCCGGACTCTTAATCAAACCGTAGTACGAATATAATTTATGAATGGTTAAATTACCGATTCCTTGTTTGTTAACAGGTTGCGGTCCCAGTTTAGCAATCCACCTGAGGAATCTACAAGCGGTGGTGGGCCCGGTCGGACGACATCCCGGCGGAGTCTGCAAAACGGTGGGACCCTCCGAGCCCGGCAGCGGCCGGTAACGGCTATACGGTGACATCCAAGAACAGCTATCACATTATAAACACCCCCTCCACCTACGAATCACAATCGCACGCACACCACACAATCGAATCCTTCACTTCAAAACTATGATAATGATGATAATAATAATAATAATACTAAGCGCACTTCGTTAATGGATTTAAATCTTATTTGGAACGGTTTAGGTACTTCAGGTAGTTATCACACTATTTTAGGTATCACTGCTTTAACTAGAAACTATATATTTTTTTTTGTAATTATTATTATTTTGAAACTTTGGTTTAGATAGAATTAGAATTGCACTGTCATACACTTTTAGTGATCGGTGGCATTTTAGGGCCGTCGCGCGGTTACGTGGGGGTATCACCTGTTGAAGGTGACCATTGCACACCAACGACTGGAGAGGTACTGACGGCGAACGTCAAGGCGGCCGTGCGAAAATGGTGTGAGCGTTCGGTGGCGCGCCTGCGCGCACTTTCTAAAAACGTCACAATGTGAACATGCACCATTTTACCTGACTACCTGGATTTGTGTAATGTTATTTCGATGCCATTATTATTACGGTCTCAATTGAAAATTACACAGCAACAACACACACACACTAACAAACAAGCAAAAAAAAAAATGAACGACGCTAATTGGAGAAACGTAAACGTTCGTTGTCGCGTGACGATTCGATGATTTTTGCTTTGCCAATTAAAAACGTAATTTGCTGGTCGCGCAAAACGCATCCCCTTCTAGCCAGAGAAAGTGTTTGTTCTGCCGGTTATTACAACTTGCATGCATCGACAAAACAAAACAAATGAACCACACGTGGTGAAGTGTTATTGGTAATCTTATAGTCAAAACTGTCAACTACTCAACTCAACCAATAATTACCATAATATAATGGAAATTACATATATTTAACAAAATCATAAAAATAATACCTTTATTAACCCTCTACATTCACAAAATTAAATGAAATATGAAATTTTGACATCTTTGAGATTAAAAATAAAAATTAAATAACTATAACAAATGCAATTCACTAAAATAACAAAAATACTATTTTTTTCATAAAACAATTGAAAAATCTTAAAATATTATCCAAAACAGTTTAAATTACTTAAAACAAAAAATTTAAAACTACTAGAAAAAACAAACATTAAAATCTATTAAAACATAAGAATTTGACAAAATAAAAACAATTTGAAACTTATTCGAAATCTTACAAACAGATTATATAATCTAAAATCAATTAAAAAAAATTTCCAAGCAAAAAAATACAATGCATTATAATATTATTATTATTATTTGAGTTTTAGAATTTTCTATGAATTTATCATTCAAATTTCCAAAATTTTTCAGTGCAAAGATCAAATGTTACCTACCTGAGTTAATTACAACGGATTCTTATTGTGCAATGTATTTCCAACAAATTTACAAGGTTTAAAAGCCGATAAAAATTGTTTTTATATTTTTTTGATTCATAGAAATTTGGTAGATAGAAAAGTCAAGAGGAAATTCTCAAACTTTCCGAAGGAAATTTGTAAAACTGATCGAAAATAAAAGAATTTTGAAAAGTATTTTCACAAAATAAGAGATACTTTAAAATTTTAGAAATCCGAAAGATAAATTCATAGAAAGTTCTAAAACTCTCGAAGAAAATCCTTTTAATTTGATAGAAAAATTGCTGGAAAAAAGATCGGATTCTCATTTGTGCAATTTACAAGGTTTAGAAGTCGATAGAAATTGTTTTTATATTTTTTTTGATTCATAGAAATTTGGTAGATAGAAAAGTCAAGAGGAAATTCTTAAACTTCCCGAAAGAAATTTGTAAAACTGATCGAAAATAAAAGAATTTTGTAAAGTATTTCCACAAAATAATAGATACTTTAAAATTTTAGAAATCCGAAAGATAAATTCATAGAAAGTACTAAAACTCTCGAAGAAAATCCTTTCAATTTGATAGAAAAATTGCTGGAAAAAAGATCGGATTCTCATTTGTGTAATTTACAAGGTTTAAAAGTCGATAGAAATTGTTTTTATATTTTTTTTTTGATTCATAGATATCTGATAAAAAAAATTGCTATTTAGAAGATTTGCTGGAAAATTCTAAAAATCTAGAAAATCAGAAAGTTTATTGCCGACAGCTATGTATTTCTTTACTGAAAAAAAAATAGGAATTAAAACACGAATTGAAAGGAAATTCTAAAACTTACGAAGAAAATTCTTCCAAGAGATTTGCTAGAAAATTCTGAAAGTCCATAAAATATTACAAAATTCAATGTTGGTAGCATTTGATTTTTATACTGGAAAATTTTGGAAATCTGAATGATAAATTCATAGAAAATTCTAAAACTCAAATAATAATAATAATATTATAATGCATTGTATTTTTTTGCTTGGAATGAAAATTCTATAACTCTGAAAGAAAATTGTTTCAATTTGGAAGAGAAATAATCAAAAGCTTTGGTTTTTTCCACTGAAAAAAAAAGTAGGAAATTCTAAAGATCTCGATGAGAATTCTTAGTATTGCATAAGAATTTTAAAATGTATTTTGATAAAATAAGGGATACTAGAAAATTTTAGAAATCTAAAAGATACATTCATAGAAAGTTCTAAAACCCTCGGAGATAATTCTTTTAATTTAAGAGAGAAATTGCTGGAGAAAAGATTTAATAAATTGGCATTTATTTTTTTGTACTATACATTTTAGAAATGTGAGACTTGAATTAATAAAAAAACAACTCTGAAACTTTTGAAAAAAATTTCTGCAACTTAGAGAATTCTTGCAATTGCATGACAATTTGCTGAAAAATTCTAAAGATCTACAAAATTTAAGAAAGTTGTTTCACTTTGAAAGAGAAATTGTAAAAAGCTTTCGTTATTTTCCACTGAAAAAAAAATAGGAAATTTTAAAGATCTCGATGAGAATTGTTAGAATTGCATAAGAATTTACTGGAAAACTCTAAGGATTTACATTTTAGAAAATTCAATGTCGATAGCATTTGTTTTTTTCTAATATGTAATTTTACGTAAAAAAAATTGATGGATTAAAATGTTGATTTTATAACGATTAAAAAACAAATGCTATCGCAGAATTTTCATAAATTCTACAAGATTTCAGAAAAATTCGATAGCATTTTTTTTATTGATGATAATAAATTGAAAGAGAAATTGCTGGAAAAATCTATAAGATTTAGGCAAATTCAAAGTTTGCATTTATTTCTTATACTTAAAATTATAGAAAACTTGAAAGATGGATTAATAAAACATTCTAAAACTTAGAAGAAAAATTGCTGGAAAATTCTAAAAATCTAGAAGATTACAGAAAATCAGAAAATTTATTGTTGATAGTTTTGTTTTTTTTTTTTTATGAAGAAAAATAGAAATTTAAAAGGCGAATTATAAACTTTC
Source organism: Ontholestes murinus (assembly GCA_963969525.1). Classification (NCBI taxonomy): domain Eukaryota; kingdom Metazoa; phylum Arthropoda; class Insecta; order Coleoptera; family Staphylinidae; genus Ontholestes; species Ontholestes murinus. Next base: position 75,994,535 of record OZ018390.1, on the reverse strand, counting down.
GAAAAAAAAAATTATTCTACTTTGGAGGAGAAATTGCTAGAAAATTCTGAAAGTCTTATCAGATTTTAGAAAATTCAATGATTTTGTACTGAAACATTTTTAAAATCTGAGAAATGAATTAATAAAAAAATTCTAAAACATATGAAGAAAATTTTTGCAAATTTGGAAGAACATTTACTGGAAAATTCTAAAAATCTAGATGATTTCATAAAATCAAAAAATTAATTAATTTGCTCAAAAATTGTTTATTGTTCTACCATAAAACAATTGAGAACTTGTTAAAAAAAAACGCAATCAAAAAATGCTTTGAACAATCACGTAAAACTATTGAATTTAAATGAAAATATTAATTGAAACTTGCTAAAATAAAAAAAAAAACAAAATATGATTTAAAACAGGTCAAAAAACTTTCTACAGAAACAGTTGAAAATAGAGTTATCAACAAAAAAAAAACAATTATATTTGTAAAATAAAGAACAGTCTAAAAAAAACTTTGCAAATTTGCTTAAAAGTTGTTTATTGTTCTACCATAAAACATAAACAATTGATAACTTGTTGAAAAAACGCTCTAAACAATCACGTAAAACTATTAAATTTACATGAAAATATTAATTGAGATTTGCTAAGATAAAAAAAACTTAAAAGATTAAAGCAAATTTATTTATTTAAAACTTAAAATTAGCCAGGAATAAAAATATAACATAATTCTTAAAAAAATCTCTGACAATAAATTAAAAAAGAGAGATGGTTGAAAATAAAAAAAAAAACAATTAAAAATTAACTTTCTAAAAAAAAATTGAATTTGCTAATAAACACATGAAAACTGAAATGAGACAATTAAAAATTCTTTGAACAATGGTTTTAAAAAACATTGATATTTTACAAGAACAAAATCGATTTACAAAAAAAATAGCTGAAAGCGCAATTTAAAAACAAACGTTTTTAGTAGTAATAGTTGTGTTTGGCTGGCGACCACGTGGTCCTACCGCCATGTAATTTGTGCATTTATGTGTGTAAATGAGCTTGTTACTCTAAAACGCCATTAATTGTATCCCAAATTGAAACGGATGCTGCACAATCGCATCCGTTTCAATTTTGCCTAAAAATAACTAATTACTATTTTACGAAAGAGAAAAAAAGATTTGTTTTTAACTAATTGAAATAAAAAATATTAAAGTAGAGAAAAGGAAACATTTGGACCAAACAATTAAACATGTCAAAGAATCGATTTTACAAAAAGAAAACAATTGAAATTTTATGGCACAGTCCATTAAGAAACTTGTCAACATATTTTTAAATCTGTAAAAACAAACAAAATTAGAATTTACTAAATTTAATAAATTTTTTAAAAAATGTTTGAAGTAGAGAAACTTTTTTATAGAAATTTGCACTAAACAATTAAATTCTTGGCAAAAACAAATAATTGAGCTTTGCTAAAAAAAAGCATCACCAATTAAAAAAAACAGTTAAATTTTGCATAAAAATAAAACAGTAAGTGAAAACAGATCAAAAAATTTAAACAGTACTTTTGTTTAGTTTAGTTTATTTGCTTCACAGGATCTATTAAAAAAATATACATAAAATACAAACATAAATAGAATAAATCACTTTAAAATTTCTTTCACTAAAAAAATGCTAAAAACATCTCAAAGATCGTTGGATTTTACAATAAAAAGACAATTGAAATTTTAATGCACAATCCATTAAAAAATCATCAAAATATCTTTAAATCCACAAAAACAAACAAAATTAGAATTTACTAAAGAAAAACAGTTTAATAACTTGAAATTAAAAAAAAAAGTTTAAAGTAGAGAAAAGAAACTTTTTTATAGAAACAATTAAATTTTTAGCAAAAAAACAATTTGCCTTTGCTGAAAAAAAAACATCACCAATTAAAAAAAAAAACAGTTAAATTTCACATAAAAATAAAACAGTTGCAAGTGAATTAAAAAGAACGATTGTTTTTTTACTTAAAAAAATAGGTGAGAAGTTGCAAAAAAAAAGAACTCTATCGCTTATCACATCGTGAACAGTTTTTAAAAAATATAGAAGAAAACAGATATTTAAAAAAATCTAAACATCTTGTTTAACTTGCTTAGAAAGAGTTAAAATTATATTTAAACAAAATAAACAATTGAAAATTGTCGGATACTTTATAAAATTAATTTTAAATCTTGCTTAAAAAGAGAAAAATTAAGATTTGCTAAGTAAAAAAAAAATGTATCCAAGTTTAATATTTGTTTTAAACAAGTGATTTGTTTTGTATTCGTAGTCTTAATTGAACTCATTTGTTGTAGATTTACGAAATATTTTGATGTTTTTTCTAATTATTACAAAAATTTTAAAAGATAATAAAACAGTTTAAAATTTCATCAATACTGCACCTGTAAATCAATATTTAATTTACTCGTTTAAAATTTGTTTCAATTATTTAAAATTAAACTAAACGATTTTAAATTTCTTAATCAATTAAAATAGTTTAATAATTTTTCAAAATCAAATTAACAAGATAGTTTAACGTTATGTTAATTCCAAGGGAAATACAAATTTAAAATAATTAAAAAATTCAGTGTAAGTATGGATTACCACGTAGTAACGGTCGCAACCAATATTTTCATTCTAAAATTTGTTTTAAAAAGTTACAATTTTCTAAAAAATAATTTACTTTTAAATTTGCTTAGTCCACAAATATATCAAAAAACAATAGAAATTTGACAGAAAAAAAAACAAATTAAATTTATACAGGGTGACTGACGAAAAACCTTTGGTGCTGTATCTCGCTTATTTTTTATCCGATTTTAATAAATAAAACATCAAATTAAACCATTTTTAAAAGACTTTAATAGGATCTGAACTGTTATTTTTTCTCGCGCCCAGTTTTTGACAAAATACGATCAACATTTTTTTTTTTAAATTGCACTGTATATATATATTTTTATTGATTCACAAGGAGATTTCTTTTCTGAATATAAAATTGTAGACAAATTTATCCATACATCAAACTTAAGTCGAGAAATTGAGGATTAAAAAAATAAATAAAAAGTCAAGTATCAATTGTAAACAATATACGGACCCTATTTTAAATGTCAAAAGTGACAGTGACAGCCATTGATACAATACTGCAACGATTTTTAATTATTTCATAATTAAAATGTTGCAATATTTCAAACACTGTACTAGAACTTTGTGCTTCTACAGAAATCGTTTTCAGTTTTTGAAATCTTGCAACATTTTTATTATGAAATTATTAAAAATCATTGCAGTATTGTACCAATGACTGACACTGTCATTTTTGACATTTGGAATAGGCTCTGTATATTGTTTACTATGGGTATTTGATTTTTATTTTTTTTTTTAATCCTCAATTTCTCGACTCTGGTTTGATGAATGGATAAAATCGTTTACAAATTTAGATTCAGAAAAAAATCTCCTTGCGGATCAGTACAAAATATATATACAGTGCAATTTGAAAAAAAAAGTTGATCGTCTTTTGTCAAAAACTGGATGCAAGAAAAAATATCAGTACAGTTCATATTAAAGTCTTTTAAAAATCATTTAATTTGATGTTTTATTTATTCAAATCGGATCAAAAATAAGCGAGATACAACACCAAAGGTTTTTCGTCAGTCACCCTGTATAGTGAAACATAACCAAGTGCTTAATTAATCCTTTTATTAACATAAAAATGTTTAACCACGGGTTAAGTGTAAAGTTAATTAATCGTGTAGATGTAGATGTAGATCAATTCCCGGATTCTATAATCCCAGATCGCTATTTATTACCGTATCTAATATTATTTGTAGAATTAATCTGGGATTATACCGACTATTGGACGCGTTTAGCCCGATCCGAAGATTAATCCTCAATTTCGGATTAATTCGCGTCTATTAGTACGTCTGTAATTATTGGGGTGAGTTTCAAGTCATTTCGGTTCTGACCAATAGTTGTCTACACTTATATTTTTAACCAACTATATTCAGTCCAATCATCTAACCTAAATACCATTTGACAGGAAATACGTCAATTGTCATTAAAAAGAAAGTAAGTGAATCGATTCAGTAATCATCGTTGAGTTGTGGTCGAAAGAAGGAAAAGCAAATTTGGTTTACCAAATTCCGTTTCGGTAATTTCAATGTCAGAGATGTGCAGGAAGGCCAGTTGAAGCCTAAGACAACAAAATAAAGGCAACATGGTCCATTTTCCAAAAGTAGATAGTTTACGTCAACGTCTTGCGAAAACGATCATTTACTTTTGTTTATATTTTTTACATTCGATAACTCCTATATTTTTCTAGATGTTCGCGAGCTAACAGTTCTCTAGGGGACCACCCTGTAAATTAGGAATCTTTCAAATAATAATTTGTACTATTTGAAAAGAATAAAACAGTAAAACAAATATCAAGTGCTCACATATTCAGCAATTTTAGCTATTTTATTGTATGCCTCAAATAAGTACGATTGTTTCTTTTTTTCACCTGAGAATTACCCTGGAGGATTATTAATTGCATTACCGTTTCTTACATTGTTCTCTCCTCAATCTTTTACTCTTTCTCTCTTCCTCTCTCTCTTTGTTTCTAATTGATTTCCTTAAATGTAACGTTTACTGTTGCAAAAATGCGAGATCTGTAATTTAGCGTCGTGGAATTGTGTCTGCCAGCCGCGGTGGAAACAATTGTGAAAAGAAACCGCGAGCTGTCTTCACGCCCGACTCAACACTTCTCCTTGCTACTTCTCTATGAGGCAACCGCTCCTCCGACGTAATTATTTTCGGTTCGAAACCTAACGTAGCGATTCCACCATTATGTTCGGGCTGACAAAGAAAGAAATCGTCGAGAAAATAAAATATCAAGTGAATTAAAATACATATTTTATTGGTTTTAGGTTTATTAAGTTCCTTAAATTCCTAAAGTATTATAGGCGTGTTAATATTTTCAATTTTCTAAGGAATTTAATAATATTTTAGGTATAATAGGTAATTAATTAAAACACTTGGTTACCTATTATTCCACAATGTTTCACCACGAGGTAAATGAGAAAATCATTCATGAAATTTTAGGTATGATATAAAAAATCCATAATAATTCTTTTGAATTAAATTAAAATGTTTAACGATTTAAAAATACGAAAACATTTCATAAATCTACAACAACGAGACTTTCTAAGACTAGAAAGACTAGAAAACAAACCACTTATTGAAACAATTACTTCTCTGACAAATACCTCGACAGATATTAAATACAAAAGTAATTTGTCCCACAAAGTTCTATAATGAATTAAATTGTATTATTAAATTTTTAAGATTACGTGTCAGAAATTTAAATAGAAAATGTTATAATCTACTTCGGACTATCATCAATTTTAATTCTGAATGAAAAGCAGATGATAGCGAGATGATGACGGCGGCACTTTCAGTTATCGAGAGACACAGTTTCTACTGGATACACATCAATCACTTAATTTTAGAATGTGGATATTTCAGACTGAAGCCAATAAATCGATTCAATTGTAAACAAGACGAAAACGAAATTCCTAATTTATAAACAATAATTGTCCTACATTGGAACATATATACAAAGTTTTCTGGAAATAAAATATTATGATTTAACACAACTTGTCTATATCCAAAAGTTCAAAGATTTAAAGTTGCAAGAAATATTATTTATTTCATTATTTTTATATATTATTTCATATTTATTTAATAGTTCATTTTCATAATGTTTCAATCATTATGTTTATAATTGATTGATAAGAAGTATAAAAAAACAGTTTTATATAATGCGACAACTGCAATAATATTTTACAACCCCCAAAGGTTCCGCAGCAATTATATCGTTCCTAATAAAAAAAAATAGTCGGCGCAAATGGATTTCCGAAAATTCTCGACGGTTTTCAAAAAGATAATCGTCGACGGTGCCTCCCTCAGCTGGAGCCTCCCAAGAGGGACCATGGATAATAAACGGTTGGTACAAACATCTGCAAAGTGGAGATCCATTCATTCATTCATTCGAGGGTATAATTTCGGACGAAACATTCCGAGAAACCACCTTTTCTCGATCCTTTCTTGGGTAGGTATTATTCCTAGTGGGAAAAAATTAAATCAAAGATACAGCAATTGCAAAATACACTCCTGAAGAATGCACATTGCAAGAAAATACAAAGAAATTGCGTGAATGCAAAAAAAAAACATTAAATTCGTTATAGCTTTTAAATACACATATTTTGTAATATATTGATTCTATTTTTTTAAATAATATTTAATAATCGACTATATTATGATCAATTTAAAACAAAAAATGAATTTAGGTTGATGTAATGTAGTTCATTTAATAATCGACTAAATTTTCCCCACTGAAAATTATTTCGAATATTATGAAAACAATTGAGAATGACATAGTCGATATAATCAAAACTAATCGGAGAAAAATAAAAACTAGACAAACAATAATAATAATAATAATTTTTTTGATTTTCAAAGTGTAAAAAATTTATACAAAGTGAAAATTGCGTCAGGTTACATAATAATGTAGTTGTATATACAATTATTTACAAATTACCAAGAGTTTTAATCTACAATGAAATAATAGATAAAAAAGCAGATAGATAAAAGGTAAAATTAAAAAAATGATAGACAGAATCCAAAAATCAAAAAATACATGACTCAACAAACACGCAAAAACAAAAGGTGAATAAAAGATAATTCAAATTAATTAAAAACAATTGATAAAAATTGTAGAAGAAAAAATATAGATAATAGATAAAAATAATAAATAAACAGAAGACACAAAACCAAAAGAAAAAATATGTAAAAAAGAATTGTCACACCAAATGTTGATGAAATAATTACAACAAGCAGAAACAGCAATAGAAAATTTCTCTAGTGAGTCTAAAATTCGAACGGGTAACATTATTGAAAGGCAATATAGTGTGTGTAGGAAATATCCTTTATTTTTCCAATACGATGAATTAATTTCTAACCTAAGCCGTGCTTTGTATTAATTAATAAACAATCTAATGGACATTCCAATCTAATCATTAGGAGTGCGACTGAATGTGACAACTGCAATGACTTTATAGCAATTATAGCAACAGTAATGTAATTGAGATGAATGATAATTTTCCTAATGGTACTCTTCAAAGGCGAAATGTAAGAAAATCTTCTTATTGAAGAATATTTTAAGAAGCTGTAGTAAAATAAACGTAACAATAGCTTAGGTTTTAAATAAATAATTCAATTTTCGTGTTTATAATAATTTTTATTTTATTTTCTGGTGTTCTTCTTTAATTTGGTTTTCTAAATAAATCAACAGAATTCCTCCTGCTGGTTTGTGCTCTTCTTTAAGCCTACGATAATTCTTTATTTTTCGCCCTAATTTCTGTTTCTAGGGTTACATTTTCACCAGATTTCAGGGATGCCAATAAACAAATTATTCTTACAAAAAACACTATGAAATACAACCGATTAAAAGCAGAACCTACACACAATCAAAAGACCGATAAAAGACATCTGTGTCTGCTTTTATAAACAAAACAACAGAGGGTTAATAAAAGAAATATTAAAGCGAAACAACTCAAATTAAAAAAAAATAGGCAAATGAAAAAGAAACAAGAAGGGACGGTGGATAAATAAATAAATGGCATATGAAAATAATTAAAGATGAACAGGAAAAAGCTCAAAATAATACAAGGTCTATTAAGAAAGTAATGTGCATGATTATATGATAAAAAAAAAACAAGAAGGGGAGGTGGATGAACAAATAAATGGCAGACGAAAATAATTAAAGATAACCAGGAAAAAGGCCTAAAGACTAAAGAATACAGGGTCTATTATGAAAGTAATGTGCATTATAATACGATGAACATATCGATCGAAACTAGTCGGACAAATATAAAAATAGTGAAACGAAAACAATTTCCTTTGAACAGCGATACGCAATCAAGTTTTGTGTGAGGTTTGGAAATAATGCAACCGAAACATTCCAGATGATTCAAGAGGCCCCCAAGCCATCGCATTACAAGGTCAGAGTCTGGGGGTGGCACAAGGCGTTCATGAAAGGCCTAGAGGAGATTGCCGACGAAAACGTGAATCGTCTGCTCAAAGTTTTGCATTCCGACCGTTTATTGACCGTCCACCAAATCGCTGACACCCTAAACATGTTCACATTTGCGATACATGGGATAGTCATCAAGGATCTGCAAATACGGAAGGTCTGCGCGAAGCTTGTAGTAAAGCTGTTGACGAAAGACCAGAAAGAACCAAGAAAGAGTTTCGCGCTGTCAAGAATTTATGGATTTGATTCAAATTGAGCGGAGCCGGACAGATTTTATTAACTCTCATATAACCAGAGTCGAAGCTTAGATGTACGAGTACGTCACAGAATCGAAAAGACAGAACAATGAAGTACACTTAAAATCATCCTCCGCCCCAAGAAAGCGCGCCCATGAGCTAGTCTCGCATCAAAACGATGCTCATTTTTTTTTGCCGCCTGAGGAATCATCCATTTTGAGTTTGTATCTCAGGGAGAAACTGTCAACTCAGCTTTTTACTGCAGGTATTCCAGAGATTGAAATGCCGGATCGCGCCATAACAATAGTCACAACCGCACGGCCTTCCTTCATCATTACCAATTACCTAACCCGGAGTAACATCCCGATGGACCAGCAGCCCCCTTACAGCCTCGACTTACCTCTGTGTTATATTTTTTTGTTTCCCCGACTGAAGAGAGAACTGCAAGGAAAGCCCGTAGAAAACATCCAAAAGCATGTTGAGAAACTCCCGCCAAGGAATTTCAGGGAGCCTCCCAGGCATAGCAGATACGTTTCCACAAGTATATTGATGATGGAGGAAAGTTTTTTTAAGAATTTTATTATATCAATATATTTCTCCCAGAAAATGCACATTACTTTTATAATGGACCCTGTATATGCAGACAAAAAAGTAAACACATAATTGAAAAATGGATTATAACCAAACAATCCTAGAGAGATTGAAGTTGTTCACCTTAGGAGTCGATGTTGTAAAAATACATTCAATTCTCGTAAAGTGCAATTTCAAATCGACGCCATCTTTTTTTTAATGAAGATAAACAAAAATTTCTTAGAGAGTATTAAAGAATAGATTATATCAAAAGAATTTTAAAGATATTGAGGTTGTTCTAATGGCAGACAAATCACTTGGAAGTCGATTTTATTTAAACCATTCGTTTCCCTTAAAGTGCAATTTCAAAACGACGCCATCTTGTTAGTAATGAAGATAAACAAAAATAACTTAGAGAAAATTGAAGAATGGATTATAACTAATGAATCTTAGAGAGATTGAGGTTGATCTAATATCAAGATAATCATTTAGGAGTCGATTTTTTAAATTATATTCATTTCTCATAAAGTGTAATTTCAAATCGACGGCATCTTGTTTGTAATGAAGATAAACAAAAAATTATTAGAGAATATTGAATAATGGATTATAACTAAAGAATGTTATAGAGATTGAGGTTGCTCTAAAGGCAGATAATCGTTTGGGAATAGATTTTTTTAAAGTACATTCACTTGTTGTAAAGGGCAATTTCAAATCGGCACCATCTTGTTTGTAATGAAGATAAATAAAAAATTCTAATAGAATATTGAATAATAGATTATAACTAAAGAGTCATAGAGAAATTGAGATTGTTCTAATGGCAGATAATCACTTGGGAGTCGATTTTTTAATTACATTCATTTCTCGTAAATTGCAATTTCAAATCGACGCCATCTTGTCTGTAATGAAGATAAACAAAACATTCTTAGATAGTATTAAAGAATGGATTATAAGTAAAGAATCTTAGATAGATTAAGGTTTTTGAATGGCGAATAATCACTTGGCAATCGATTTTTTTTAAATACATTCATTTCTCGTAAAGTACAATTTCAAATCTACGCCATCTTGTTTGTAATGAAGATAAACAAAAATTTCTTAGAGAGTTTTGAAGAATGGACTATAACTAAAGAGTCATGAAGAAATTGAGGTTGTTCTAATGACAGATAATCATTTGGGAGTCGATGTTGTAAAATTACATTCATTTCTCGTTAAGTACAATTTCAAATCGTCGCCATCTTGTTTGTAATGAAGATAAACAAAATATTCTTATAGAGTTTTGAAGAATGTATTATAACTAAAGAATTATAGAAATATTGATGTTGGTCGAATGACAGATCATCATTTGGGAGTCGATGTTGTAAAATTACATTCATTTCTCGTAAAGTGCAATTTCAAATCGACGCCGTCTTGTTTGTAATGAAGATAAACAAAATGTTCTTAGAGAGTATTGAAGAATGGACTATAACTAAGTCATGAAGAGATTGAGGTTGTTCTAATGACAGATAATCGTTAGGGAGTTGATTTTTTTTAAATACATTCATTTCTCGTAAAGTTCTATTTCAAATCGACGCCATCTTATTTGTAATGAAGATAAACAAAAATTTCTTAGAAAGTATTAAAGAATGGATTATAACTAAATATTCTTAGAGAGATTGAGGTTGTTCTAATGGCAGATAATCACTTAGGAGTCGATTTTAAAAAGAAAATCAATTTCTCGTAAAATGTAATTTCAAATCGCCACCATCTTGTTTGTAATGAAGATAAACAAAAAATTCTTATAGAATATTGAAGAATGGATTATAACTAAAGAGTCATAGAGAAATTGAGGTTCTTTAATGGCAGATAATCACATGGGAGTCGATTTTTTTTAAATACATTCGTTTCTAGTAAAGTGCAATTTCAAATCGACGCCATCTTGTTTGTGGTGAAAATAAACAAAAATTTCTTAGAGAGTATTGAAGAATGGATTATAACTAAAGAATCTTAAAAGAGATTGTGGTTGTTCTAATGGGAGATATCACTGAGGAGTTGATTTAAACTAAAAGCATTGGTTTCTCGTGAAGTGCAATTACAAATCGACGCCATCTTGTTTGTAATGAAGGTAAACAAAAAATTCTTATAGAGTATTGAAGAATGAATTATAACTAAAGAATTTTAGAGAGATTGAGGTTGTTATAATGGTTGATAATCGTTTGAGAGTCATTTTTTTTTTAATACATTCACATCTTGTTTTTAATGAAGATAAACAAAAAAATATTATAGAATAATGAAGAATGGATTATAACTAAAGAGTCATAGAGAAATTGAGTTTGTTCTAATGGCAGATAATCACGTGGGAGTCGATTTTTTTAAATACATTCATTTCTAGTAAAGTGCATTTTCAAATCGACGTCATCTTGTTTGTGATGAAGATAAATAAAAAATTCTTAGAGAGTATTGAAGAATGAATTATAACTAAAGAATCTTAGAGAAATTGAGGTTATTTGAATGGTGGATAATCATTTGAGAGTCGATGTTGTAAAAATACATTCATTTCTCGTTAAGTACAATTTCAAATCGTTGCCATCTTGTTTTTAATGAAGATAAACAAAAATTTCTTATAGAATATTGAAGAATGGATTATAACTAAAGAATCTTAGAGAGATTTAGGTTGTTCTAATGGTTGATAATCGTTTGAGAGTCGAATTTTTAAAAATACATTCACATCTCTTAAAGTGCAATTTCAAATTGACGCCATTTTATTTCTAATGAAGATAAACAAAAATTTCTTAGAGAGTATTGAAGAATGGATTATAACTAAAGAATCTTAAAGAGATTGTGGTTGTTCTAATGGGAGATATCACTTAGGAGTTGATTTAAAAAAAAACATTGGTTTCTCGTAAAGTACAATTTCAAATCGACGCCATCTTGTTTGTAATGAAGATAATATTCTTATAGAATATTGAAGAATGGATTATAACTAGAGAATCTTAGAGAGATTGAGGTCTCATCATTTACATCTCGTAAAGTGCAATTTCAAATTGACGTAATTTTATTTCTAATGAAGATAAACAAAAATTTCTTAAAGAGTATTGAAGAATGTATTATAATTAAAGAATCTTAGAGAGATTAAGGTTGTTCTAACAGTTGATAAACGTTTGAGAGTCGATTTTTTAAAAATACATTCAAATTTCGTAAAGTGCAATTTCAAATTGACGCCATTTTATTTCTAATGAAGATAAACAAACATTTCTTAGAGAGTATTGAAGAATGGGTTATAACTAAAGAATCTTAAAGAAATTGTGGTTGTTCTAATTGGAGATATCACTTAGGAGTTGATTTAAAAAGAAAACATTTGTTTCTCGTAAAGTACAATTTCAAATCGACGCCATCTTGTTTGTAATGCAGATAAACGAAAAATTCTTATAGAATATTGAAGAATGGATTATAACTAAAGAATCTTAGAGAGATTGAGGTTGTTCTAATGGTTGATAATCGTTTGAGAGTCGATTTTTTTTAAATACATTCATTTCTCGTAAATTGAAATTTCAAATCGACGCCATCTTGTTTGTAATAAAGATAAACAAAAATTTCTTAAAGAGTATTGAAGAATGGATTATAACGCAAGAGTCATAGAGAAATTGAGGTTTTTCTAATGGCGGATAATCACTTAGGAGTCGATTTAAAAAAACATTCATTTCTAGTAAAGTGCAATTTCAAATCGACGCCATCTTGTTTGTAATGAAGATAAACAAAAATTTCTTAGAGGGTATTGAACAATGGATTATAACTAAAGAATCTTAGAGAAATTGAGGTTGTTTGAATGGTGGATAATCATTTGAGACTCGATGTTGTAAAAATACATTCATTTCTCGTTAAGTACAATTTCAAATCGTCGCCATCTTGTTTGTAATGAAGTAAAACAAAAAATTCTTAGAGAGTATTGAAGAATGGATTATAACTACAGAATCTTAGAGAGATTGAGGTTGTTCTAATGGTTGATAATCGTTTGAGAGTCGATTTTTTAAAAATACATTCACATCTCGTAAAGTGCAATTTCAAATTGACGCCATTTTATTTCTAATGAAGATAAACACAAATTTCTTAGAGAGTATTGAGGAATGGATTATAACTAAAGAATCTTAAAGAGATTGTGGTTGGTCTAATGGGAGATATCACTTAGGAGTTGATATTAAAAAAAACATTGGTTTCTCGTAAAGTGCAATTTCAAATCGACGCCATCTTGTTTGTAATGAAGATAAGCAAAAATTTCTTAAAGAGTATTGAAGAATGGATTATAACTAAAGAATCTGAGAGAAATTGAGGTTGTTTGAATGGTGGATAATCATTTGAGAGTCGATGTTGTAAAAATACATTCATTTCTCGTAAAGTACAATTTCAAATCGTCGCCATCTTGTTTGTAATGAAGATAAACGAAAAATTCTTAGAGAACATTAAAGAATAGATTATAACTCAAGAATTTTAGAGAGATTGAGGTTGATCTAATGGCAGATAATCTATTAATCTACAGATAAAATAATCGACCAATTAATTTGGTATACAATAATTCTAATTTATAGCTATAGTTTTTGTTTTAATTTTATTAGCTAGGATAACCGACAGTAGTTGTAAAATTTAAAGAGTTACCCATTTTGACTACTAAACTTAACAATCTGACTCACTCGGATAAGTATTAATAATTAATTATTAACGACGTATTTATGCGGTTTACAATGTCGGCAAAAGAGAGGTAAGGGTGGCTGATGAAAATTTAATGGATTTTAAATACATAAAGGACATTTCCGTCTGCGTTCGGCGAGTTATTGCCAAGGCCGGGGGGTTTCGTGCTAAAACTGCAACGTCGTCTCTGCTTTACAGCCCGGAAAATACGATGACGTGTTTGTCTGTGAGTGTGTATGTGTTTGTGTGTATTTGCTGAGGAGGAACTTTTACCCTTTGAAATAATAAACCGGTTTTATTTTTCCCATTAAAAAAAAAACTTCGTGTCTGTGACGTTTTTTAAAAAATATTTGAACAAAGTTTTCGCTTTTTACACACAACATTTTGCTTAAAGTTAGTATACAGGGTGTTCAACAAAACAAGCCAAATCAATCAATAACGAAGTCATTAATCGAGTCGATTGAACGATTAAAAATGTAAGAGACAAGAGCCATCAAATAACGTGAACTTGTATACTAACTTCCTATTCGGCTGTGCTTTAGAATTATTAATCTTCGCACGGTCTCGAAATGTCGAATATTTTGAGGTTATACACTTTCAAACATAAACCACGAGATGGTTTCAGCGGTGTCCACACTTACGGAAAATGCTGTTCTTAAGAAGACAGAAGATGATTCCCTGCTGATGGAAAAGGTCAAGGGTTACGAATGGAACGATGGTGTGAATGCCGAAAAAAATATTGAATTCCTACCTGAATACAGGTTTCCAAGCTAAGAATTTTGGTTTAGCATTGGAAGAAATCAACAAAATGCTAGAATGTCGTGCTAAACCGCTACAGTAGACACTTTAAGTCTCTTTTTTACTTTATCTTAATCTCTTTCTTTTGCTCTTTCAATATATCTTAATCTAATTTTCTCTCAATCTCTTTCTTTACTAAACTCTTCCTCTCTCTCTCTTAATTTCTTTCTCTTGTGCTCCTTCTCAATATCTTCCTCTTGCTCTCTCTTACTCTCGATCATCTTTCCCTATCTCTTAATCTCTCTTGCTCTCTCTATATCTATTCTTCACTGTTCCTTGAATCCTTACTCTCTCTTAATCTCTTTCTCTTGTTTCATTTCAATATCTTCCTCTTGCTCTCTCTCTCAATCTCTTGCTCTTTCTTAATATTTTCTTTTCCCTTCATGTCTCTCTTTCAATCTTTTTCTCTTGTGCTCCTTCTCAATATCTCCCTCTTGATCTTTTTCTCTTGTTCCCTTTTAATCTCTTTTTCTCGCATTCTCTCTAGAAATAAGAGTGGGGCAAAATAACTGTAATACAACAGAGGGTGTTTATTTAAATTCACGTAAATATCTATACTTTCGTTATTGTTTTTTTCTTTATTTATAAAACAAAACTATACACCTGAGATTTTCTATGTCACACACTTAATCGTACAGGATAAGAAAAACTAAAATTACCTTTGTTTCCTCTTATTATTATTATTATTACGATTGCGTTAATCACAACGTTTCCATTCCAATAACGCGTTCGTTTTTGTGATTGCGTATTTCTCTTTTGTTTTTAATAAATCATGGGAGAGTGATTAGCGAGGGCCTAATTGGATTTTTCTTGCTGGTCACGCGCGAGGATTTCGCAATTTCTCTCTCCTTTCGACGACGCACAATAGGTGACATTTCGGTGAAGGCGCCGCCATTAACGTTTAAAAATGAATTAGGCGAATTACAAATGGATAGAGAGAGAAAGAGAACGAGAGAAACAAAACCCCCCAATTATTCCGCGCGTTCCTTTCATTAGAGTCCCCAGAGTCTGGCCATCCCTTGTTAATATCTCATTATAAAGTATTATACCGACACCCCTTAAATGTGCGCCCCCGGGGGAGGGATTTTAAATATGAATCGCCGGTGTGTTGATTATTTTTAATTAATGAAAAAAAAAGAAAGAAAATGGAATTTAAAACAATAGCAGATTTCATTTTAAAACAAAACTGAACAGTAGACGAATTGAAGTCTGAATTTTTTTTAAATATTCAAACTCGAAAATTTTCACTTGAAAATTTTATTTACTGAGGAAAAACGACATGTCCGTAAATGGGAATTGAACCGCGAACCTCCGCTAATTTTTCGAACAAAATCCTAAGCTAATTCTTTCCTTGATGGCTTTGTTATGCTCCAAAATTACCGTGTTTTGGGTTTAGAGAATCCACTTTTGATTGTTGAAAAACAACGTGCCACTGTTTGAAGGCACCATACGTTTCTAAAAATAAGGCTGGTCAAGCAGTAACTGGTGCTCGATGATAACATAATTCTTTCTGTCGATGGATGATATTAATGTGGCTAATGTATGGTTTCAACAAGACGGTGCTACATGCCATACAATACGTGATACAATTCAATTACTGCATGAGATATATCCTCGTTTCAGTGATCAGAATTGAATCTACAGAGTAAATTCTGTGTTTTCTATTTAATTAAAAACTTTCGTTCATTTTTCCACACCCTCCCCTTATATTAAAAATTGCCCAATTTAAATTTTTTTACTTTTATTATTCCTTCTTTTTTTGTACGATTGCATTCGATGATGTTATGTATTCACGAACGGTTGGTTTTGATTAAAATCAATTCCACGCGATTCGCTGTTTAACCAATAATGAAAAAAGGAAGTCGATAGGAATTCGAACTATTACATCCTGCCTCGGCCTAATTTAAATAATTAACAACGTACAAATTGTGGGCAGACAGGCGAAGAGGCATCCTTGGAATGTTCCTAATTTGAAAAACGAACGCATGGAAAGGATTCGAATCGAATCGACGGCTTCGACAGCTTACCCGATGTAAACGCTAGGAAAATTCTTCTAAACACGCTACGTGGTGTGAAATAATTGGAAGATATTGAATTTGAATTTTTCCAAACAATAAATAATCTGAATAAGTATGGGTTCTTGAGATCTAGTGCTTAAATAAAACAGTGAAGAAATTTAAACGCGTAGATAGCACATAGAAATTTGTTCTTGAGTTACGTGAAGATTTCTTTTATACACTTGGAAAACAAACACTAACACTTTCTTCACAATTTACTCATTATGAATAGCTTATAACTCTTTCCAAGTGAATAGATGGCACCTTTATAGTAATATCTCATTATTTGAAGAGTTACTGCTTCCCTGTCTTTTATATTTTGACATTGGTTCATTGGATCTTCATCTCTAACTTCTAATTCCTGCATTTCACGAGAGGTTAACTCACCTCACAATGCCCTTAAGTAACCTAAGCTAACCTATGGCCCTCTAAGAAATTTCCTACAATTTGAAAGAGAAATTACTTGCCTAATAAGGAGCGAAAAGTTCTCCGCAGGGAGTTTTCAAAAAGTGCGAGGAAAGCTGATATTAAAAAAATAATGACAAGAAGTTACTGAAAAATTCTAGATACATATCTAGAAGGTATATTACAAAAAAGTACTAATATTTAAAAAAAGTCTAATAAAACTTAGCTGAAAACTTCTAAATATTCGGAGGAAATGTGTCTATAAAAATTCCAAAATAAAAAATAATTTATTTATTTATACATCTTTGGACTGATGATATATACAACAAATCAATTTAAAAAAAAAACGTACTTCCAATTTTGGGCGAAAGAAGCACGGGCGGAGTTCACAATCACAAAGTGTTCTTCCACTCAAACCTTTGATGATTATGTGTAGATCGTTTATTGTTTATTGTAATGCTTTGGATTACCTTTTGATTACCCTACAAAATCCATTAATATACACATACATAAAAAAAATACACTAAATTTTGAGCACAGGAATCACAGGCGGACTTCATTCTTCAGAATGTTCTTCCAGTCAAACCCATTAAGAATGTTCCCATTTATTGGAATTCTGGAGAATTTCTTCTACTGTTTACCCAAACACTATATACAATCAAATTATTGAAAATTTTTTAAAAATTTTAGAATTCTGAAAGAAAAAAACTTGAAACTCCAGAATCCTCGCCGTTTGGAAGAAAAGTTGCTGAAACGTTCTGACCAAATAGAGCTACGAAAATTATAAAGTATTGAAAAATTAAGAAATTTGAAAGATAAATTGCTGGAAAATACTAGGAATAAAAAAAATCGAATGAAAAAGGCAAGGAATGAATTTTCCGAAATCATACTAGGGTGTTTAAATGAAAAGGTACGAAATGACACTATAGTTCTAAAAGAAGTCATTATTCAAAGTTTACACCATAGGCCTGGTCACAACGATTTCATTGAAGTATTCGGAACAAAATGACACAATATACTTTGAATGTTTTGATAATGGCACGTTGAGATGCCGAAACTATAGTAAACAGAAAATAAATAGTTTTATACAAACAAAGTTACATAGTGTCTTTTATTTATACAATAGACTTTGTCTAAAATATACCACAAAAGGGTCAAAATGGGGTATATTTACTTACAAATAATTAAAAAGAACTCCGAAAATGGTAAAAGTGTATCACCTGCCTAAGAAAGAACGCGGGTTTGAGTGGAAGAACATTGGTAAACAGTGAACTCCGCCCGTGACTCCTGTGTCCTAAATTATTGCTTATTTTTTGTTAAATGTATGTATATCATATATTTTTTTGTAATTTTGTAAGCACGAGAAGCAAAGACAATAAAGAATAAAGAAACTTATACGGACGTGACAAGACCCAGTTCTTCACAGCGTTGTCCGAGTTGAAGCGCTGCCCTTTCAGATGTTTTTTCATCAGACCAAACACATGGAAAACGCAGAGCGATATGTCTGTAGGGTAGAGGGTTAAGCTGCTCCCACTTGAACTTGATCGGTTCCGCGTGTGTGACCCTGAAGATGTGGACGCGCGTTATCATAGAGCAGAACCACATGCTCCGTGAGCAGCCTCGGTCTTTTGTTCTTATTGAACCTGTGTAGCCATCGGAGTATCTCACAGTACACATCGAAGTTAATAGTTCTTCTGTTCTCGAGGGAAATAAGTAGTGGACAGAGCTTCAACTCGGACGACCTTAAGGACCCTGTGAGGATCTGGGTCTCTTCACCACCCCAGGATTTCTGGGAACAACTAATTAATCTATGGAGTTGTTGTGCTAAGGCCTATTCCACCGCGACCTTTTCAGATCTATTGTGGATCCCAATTTATCTCAGATGACCAGCTCTAGCTTTGCCTCTTTGATTAGTCCTATTAGCCCTGCCAGAGGGCTAGGGTATAGGTCTCCGCGCTTGGGTTTGTAGTGCCCAGCATTTGATATCTAATCCTTGCAATGGCATAGGATGTGGATCGAGTCCTTTTCTTCCTCTAAACAGAATCTGCATGGTTCTTCTTCCACCAGGCCCATTTTACTCATATGTTTGTTGAGCTTGCAGTGTCCTGTCATCAGATCTACTATTGTTTTGACCATTTTCCTGTTTTGGTTCAGAAGTTCGGTCGTGAATTTTAGCGATTGTTTCTTTCTGGTGAGTTCGTCCACCAGGTGCTAAGGCCTATGGTGTATACTTTAAATAAAGATTATATTTATACCTACACTGTCGTTTCGTACATTTTCATTAGAACACTCCTTGTAAATTATGAAATATTGGCCATTAGATATAAATTAAGCACTTAATTTAGAAATTGACCACTTCCACGACCGAGATATTTAGGGCACGAAAACATTACGTTCAAAAATACTTTTGTGGGAAGTGGTTAAAGATTAAAATTAACCAAAACATACACTTATCTTATTCAAGGAATTAAAACTCCAACTACCTTATTTTAAGCTTAGAACGGTTTTATCAGAAATGATGTAAAAGAAAAGGCCATTGTATTGACTACTAGCTAGGACCAAGCTTGATATAGCTGATATAGAAGGAATATGAATTGATTCTCGGAATGCCAAGAGATTGTGAAGATTATAAAAATAGAATATTAAAACTTTTAAACTAAATTCTCAAAAACAATAGAAATTAAGAAGTAAAATTGTTAGAAAATTTAAGAAGCTTATAAGACAATATACTACAAATTTTAAAATTATTATCTGATTTTTAAATAAGACACTTGTTTGGTTTCATATATTTTGTTAGAACGGAGCAGAAAGATGTAATAAATAAATAAATGTTCAGTTTCCTAACACGTGTTTCGGTCAAAATTACAAAATTAATTTTGTAATTCCTTTGAGACTGGTCGTCATTGAAGGAAACACATGTCAGGAAACTGAATATACCAATATGAAAACCAAACAAGTGTCTTATTTCAAAATCATCAACACAACAAAGTATTTACCGTTTTAGAATTATTGATGAAAGGTTCTAAAATCCTTTAAGAAAAATCATACAGTTTGAAAAAGATGACAATATAAAGCAAGAATAGTCTGAGAATTCTCAACATATAATTAATAAAGAATTCTAGGAATGTTTTATTGCTCTCGGTTTTATGTCATTTATTAAACGCAAAATAATTTTGGATGTTCAGAAATTGTTATGAACTATAATTTAAGAATCGTTCTTCGTTTAGAAGTCTTTTTTAACCAATTACCTTTTCTTTTCTTTTTCTTTTCTACAGCTATTTATCCTCTTACTATTGGAATTTACTATTTGTTTAATCGCATTACTTTTCTGTCATTTGTTTCCGACTTTTGCTTAGTGTTTCAGTTTTCTGTCTATTATATTTTCTTTTTTTGTTTTGTTTTTAGTTCTATTGTTGTTTTTTTTGTAAATTATTATTTTGAATTTTTTTCTTCTTCTGCTTATTGTTTGTTAGATTTTACATTTTGTTTTCTGTCCTTTTTGTCATTGCCTTTTGTTTCATATCATTTGTTTTCGTTGTTCAGTCCTTTGTTTTCTGTCGTTTAGATCCTATATTTAATGTTTTATTATTTTTGTGTTTTATACTTTTTTACCGCCATATTAATTTAAAAAATTAGACACCACAAAATATATCAACAAAACAAAATTCCTGTTGATATGTTTCGATTTAAAGGTTACGATAAATCGTGGTACCCACCCTACATATAAATTTTTATTTCAGTCACTGTTTTACCTATGGTTTTTCAAAAACCACAACAGCATTTCATTTAATGTTTTCCAAAATTATAATCAGTGTGTTAACGTAAATTTCAATGTTTATGTAGGGTGGGTGGGTGGCCACTATCCCACCCTCTAGTTTTAAAAAGGCGAACAACTATCTTTCAAAAAAAAAAAAACGTAAACAAAGCATATCTGCACAATAAATAAAATACAAAACCGTTTAAAATTATATGTGCTTTGATTAAATCATTCGCGTAAGTTTAATGCAATGAAGGGTGGAATAGTGGACACCCACACACCCTGTATATGCCATTGAACTTTTACCTCGCTCACTTTTTTAGTTTCTTGAAAATGATTTTATACTGTCCTTAAATGACTGCCGGATTATATTTGAATGATCATTGTATAACCTCAATTAATCCTAAATGGCTGCCTGGTGACCTTGGATCATCATCAAATGACCTTTAAAGATAATTGGATAATCTCTAAAGACTTTATGTATTGTGTATATTTGTATTTATTCAATGTGCCTACATAAGATATTCAAATATTAAGTTTTCAATTCTACAGAAATTTCGGTTTGGCTTGAGTTAACTTCTTGTGTTCTTCCACTTGTGCCAACTTGGGATGGCCATCTTAAGTTCCTTTATCGCTATTCTTGGCTACTTAGGCAGCATTTTTACTCAAAACGAAGTATTTTTTACTAACATATAAAATAATTGGATAACCTTAAAAAATTGTCGAATAATCTCTAATTATGTACTTTGAAGTTATTGGATGACCTTAAGAGACCTTAAATGACTACTAGATGATGTGCTAATGACCTCAGTTAATTTTAAATGACCGTAGAATGACCTTGAAAGAATTTGTATAATCTCTAATGACTTTGAAATCATTAAGCGACCTTAATTAATGGTAAGAGGCCGTTTAATGACCTTGAACGATTATTAGATAACCTTGAAGTATAGTCAATTAACCTCTAATGACCTGAATACACCTTAAACGACCACGAATTGATCTTCAAAGATCATTTTATGTTTTTAAATGACCTTAATTAAACTTTGAAGGATTTTTGGGTGATCTTTAATGATAAAAATCGTAGGATGACCTTAAGGGAACTCAAATGACTACTGGGTGTTCTTGAATGATTATTGTACGACTTAAATAATCTTAAACAACTGTATATAACCTTCAAGGATCGTAGTAGCAAAGGTTATAAATATTGAATCTACTCAACTAACGGGTGTCCAACAATTATTGCAGTCCCGGGTGGCGTTGGAATCAAAAACGTAGGTCGATTCTTATATGTGCCAAATAAATGAACTGACATTTTAATTGTCAAACATAACCTATATTCGAATTACTTTTTAAAGTTAACAACACTTTAAATGCACGTTTAGGTTATGTTTGACAATTAAAATGTCAGTTCATTTATTTGGCACATATAAGAATCGACCTACGTTTTTAATTCCAACGCCACCCGGGACTGCAATAATTGTTGGACACCCGTTATAAATTCTCTGTATATTGGTGTAAGTTCTAAACATTAGTTTTTATTAGCATGAAAGCAGAAATATCTGTTTATTGACGTTTCTAAATAGTTTTAGAAATTGAATTTTCTGAGCTTAAAATTGATGATTTTAAATGACTAAAGTCTTTAATATTGGGCAAGGTTTATGGTTATAAAATCTCGTTATATTGACTTTCTGATTGTTACAAGTATATTGATTTTTTTGAGCTTAAAATTCCTTCTATATTGACATTTCTAAAGTTGCAGAGTTCTGTATATTCCGTAGTCTCTAAATAAATAATAATAAATAAATTGACAATTTAAAAATACGAAAACATTTCGTGAATCTACAACAATTGTAGATTCACGAAATGTTTTCGTATTTTTAATATACTATAATGGTTCGTTATAGATCTTTTGCTTTATTTTCCTTTGTCTCCCGCCTCTTTACCTTCCAGTCTTATATCTTTTGTCATTTAACTTCTCTATTTTGTTTTCGATTGTATATCTTTTAAAATTACTAAACGTATTTTAATGTTTTTAACCACTTTTGACCTAATTTTTGAACCAATTCTTTTAACAGACAATTAATGGTTAATATTAATATCTAATATTGTTTTATTTACAAGTGTTTGTGCACTTATTTTAGACAATGGCTATTTCGGGCGAGCGCCTATAAAAATTAATTGACCTTTTCAGTGAACCGAGTGATTCCACGTCGTCGCATCGGCCGTGCCTCGCCATTAATAAAATTTCTTATTTGGCATTTAACCTTAATTTATACTATTTAACTAGCGACGTTCCTATTATTAAACATCGTGTCCGACGACATCGTCAACGGCCGCGACGCAAAACACGCGTCGTCCATCACCAAAAATCCATCGGAATTGTGATTAATCGCGCAACTATTCGAACACCGTAATTAAACCGAATTAAACGGTTTGTTGAAAACAGCATGCGATCACCTTCGCAGATAAAATCATTAATTAGATCTTGGCTAATAAACAAGCAACCACCCACCTAACAGCAGCAGCAGCAGTAGTGGTAATAATTCAAGGATGTGCGATGAAACTGTCGATAAATTGTGGTGTTACGAAAACCGAAGTAAAATCGATGGAAATAGGTGTGATTATAAAATTACAAAATTTTTACGAAAATATAACGTCTTGATGAATTTCTAATAAGAGAAAAGTGTTGATATTAGTCTAGCATTAAGTAAACAAATCAGTTTATTCTTTTCTTCATCTTGGTTTCTTGCTGTGTCAAAAAGTTCTTGAATTGTCCTCATGCCAGTCCATGATCTAATGTTTCGCAACCATGACATTTGCTTTCGATTTATGTACTACTACATATTATATTACTTTATTTAAAAAAATACGACTCCACTTTGGTGTATAGTGAGATGAAGCTCCGTCTTGCTGAAACTAACGCCTAGGTCTAATTGCAAGCAAAATATCTTCTTAAGCCTTCACAAAAA
The DNA here is from genome assembly GCA_963969525.1 of Ontholestes murinus. NCBI lineage: Eukaryota > Metazoa > Arthropoda > Insecta > Coleoptera > Staphylinidae > Ontholestes > Ontholestes murinus. Next base: position 75,971,040 of record OZ018390.1, on the reverse strand, counting down.
AAAATAATTATGTCATAGATTTAAAAGTTTGGAAAGCTTATTCATCTTGTATAGTAGCATCAACTTGAGGAATTGTTTTTTTTTCTTGAGTAGGACCGTCCGAACAATCAATAATTTAAATGAATGCGGAGTCTCTTACTTAAGGTCTTCATTTTCGAAAATTAAGGCTTCGTTTACATTACTAAATTAACCTAACAAACCTTACCAATTTGAAGCAATGATCATTTCTTCTGATACCAGTACATAAATTCCTCTTATCAACATTTGCTCTTTTTTTGAATGAATTAATTCCTAAAGGCATTCAACACCTACGTTCAATAAATAATTAAACCACGAAGAGTGTTGTGTATGTAAGTGGCGCACTCAATCGATGCGTAGAAAGGAGCTGCTGATGATGGTGGCAAAGGCGGGGGAGGAGGAGTAGTAGGAGGAAGTAGCCCAGTCGGCCATTTCAACTTTAATTGTTAAAATAAACGAAGCCGATCCGATCCAATCCAATTTCGTCATCATCGAGAGTCGCAATCCGCTCGGCATTTCGCAACTCCGTGGCTCCGTTGCAACACACACACACACACACACACACACACAAACATAATAAGGCCGCGCAATAATTCCGTGTAGTGGGTGAGAACGATTGTGTACGTTAGGCCGAACGATCGTTAATCGTTTTTTGTGTATCGATAGTAAAATAAACGCACTGAAGATACGTTTATATTGGACGTGATTTAGACCCAATTGATTTAAAACCTGTAATAAATTCAGATGATTTTTATTCTTTGATGTGATACACACTTGTAGTTCTTCAGTTAGCAAAAGGATTCGATCATTAAGAAATAGCATACATCATCAACCTAGCAATACATTTTGATATTTTGTCTTCATCAATTTACACTGTGGATGATTTAGAAATTTTGATTCCTACTTAACACCTATATAATAATGTTAAAAACTGTTGTAAATAGTAGTCATGCCTAGATTTGGAAAATTATTAACATTTTCCAGAAAAAATCAAGATGACCTACAGTGACCTAAGCGTCTTAAGCGTTGTAGACTTCTCAATCCATACTATGAATTTTGAAATGTAGTACATGCCATTAAGAAAAAATATTTTCAAAATGACCTACAATGCATAAGACATATATGAGATTAGGTCATTGTAGGTCATCTTAATTTTCTCTGGCTGGTTTTCATAAAACAATGGCAGCGGCGAAAACGTGAATTGGGGAATTGGAAATTGCATTCGATGGTTTGAAAAATTGTAAAAAATTAATAAATCAAGGAATAGACTTCAAGGTCATAAAATATGTTTAAAAAAGGAACGTACTTTTAATTTTTCATAAAACAATTGCTCTGCCATGGCGGAAAACAAAATGGCAGCGGCGCAAACGTGAATTGAGGAATTGAAAATTGCATTCGATGGTTTGAAAAATTGTAAAAAATTAATCAATCAAGGAATAGACTTCAAGGTCATAAAATATGTTTAAAAAAGGAACGTACTTTTAATTTTCCAAAAAACAATTGCTTTTCCATGGCGGAAAACAAAATGGCAGCGGCGTAAACGTGAATTGTGGAATGAAAATTGCATTAGATGGTTTGAAAAATTGTAAAAAATTAATCAATTAAGGAATAGACTTCAAAGTCATAAAATATGTTTAAAAAAGGAACGTATTTTTAATTTTTCATATAACAATTGCTTTTCCATGGTGGAAAACAAAATGGCAGCGGCGCAAACGTGAATTGGGGAATTGCAAATTGCATTCGATGGTTTGAAAAACTGTAAAAAATTAATAAATCAAGGAATAGACTTCAAGGTCATAAAATATGTTAAAAAAAGGAACGTACTTTTAATTTTCCAAAAAACAATTGCTCTGCCATGGCAGAAAACAAAATGGCAGCGGCGCAAACGTGAATTGGGGAATTTAAAATTCGATGGTTTGCAAAATTGTAAAAAAATTAATCAATCAAGGAATATACTTCAAGGTCATAAAATATGTTTAATAAAGGAACGTACTTTTAATTTTTCATAAAACAATTGCTCTGCCATGGCGGAAAACAAAATGGCAGCGACGCAAACGTGAATTGGGGAATTGGAAATTGCATTCGATGGTTTGAAAAATTGTAAAAAATTAATAAATCAAGGAATAGACTTCAAGGTCATAAAATATGTTTAAAAAAGGAACGTACTTTTAATTTTCCAAAAAACAATTGCTCTGCCATGGCGGAAAACAAAATGGCAGCGACGCAAACGTGAATTGGGGAATTGGAAATTGCATTCGATGGTTTGAAAAATTGTAAAAAATTAATAAATCAAGGAATAGAATTCAAAGTCATAAAATATGTTTAAAAAAGGAACGCAGTTTTAATTTTCCATAAAACAATTGCTCTGCCATGGCGGAAAACAAAATGGCAGCGACGCAAACGTGAATTGTGGATTGAAAATTGCATTCGATGGTTTGAAAAATTGTAAAAAATTAATAAATCAAGGAATAGACTTCAAGGTCATAAAATATGTTAAAAAAAGGATCGTACTTTTAATTTTCCAAAAAACAATTGCTGTGCCATGGCGGAAAACAAAATGGCAGCGACGCAAACGTGAATTGGGTAATTGGAAATTGCATTCGATGGTTTGAAAAATTGTAAAAAATTAATCAATCAAGGAATAGACTTCAAGGTCATAAAATATGTTAAAAAGAGGATCGTACTTTTAATTTTCCAAAAAACAATTGCTCTGCCATGGCGGAAAACAAAATGGCAGCGACGCAAACGTGAATTGGGGAATTGGAAATTGCATTCGATGGTTTGAAAAATTGTAAAAAATTAATCAATCAAGGAATAGACTTCAAGGTCATAAAATATGTTAAAAAGAGGATCGTACTTTTAATTTTTCATAAAACAATTGCTCTGCCATGGTGGAAAACAAAATGGCAGCGTCGCAAACGTGAAATGGGGAATTGAAAATTGCATTCGATGGTTTGAAAAATTGTAAAAAATTAATAAATCAAGGAACAGACTTCAAGGTCATAAAATATGTTTAATAAAGGATCATACTTTTAATTTTCCAAAAAACAATTGCTCTGCCATGGCGGAAAACAAAATGGCAGCGGCGCAAACGTGAATTGGGGAATTGGAAATTGCATTCGATGGTTTGAAAAATTGTAGAAAATTAATAAATCAAGGAATAGACTTTAAAGTCATAAAATATGTTTAAAAAAGGAACGTACTTTCAATTTTTCATAAAACAATTGCTCTGTCATGGCGGAAAACAAAATGGCAGCGGCGCAAACGTGAATTGGGGAATTTAAAACTGCATTCGATGGTTTGAAAAATTGTAAAAAATTAATCAATCAAGGAATAGACTTTAAGGTCATAAAATATGTTTAAAAAAGGAACGTAGTTTTAATTTTCCAAAAAACAATTGCTCTGCCATGGCGGAAAACAAAATAGCAGCGGCGCAAACGTAAATTGGGGAATTGGAAATTGCATTCGATGGTTTGAAAAATTGTAAAAAATTAATAAATCAAGGAATAGACTTCAAGGTCATAAAATATGTTTAAAACAGGAACGTACTTTTAATTTTCCAGAAAACAATTGCTCTGCCATGGCGGAAAACAAAATGGCAGCGACGCAAACTTGAATTGGGGAATTGAAAATTGCATTCGATGGTTTGAAAAATTGTAAAAAATTAATAAATCAAGGAATAGACTTCAAGGTCATAAAATATGTTTAAAAAAGGATCGTACTTTTAATTTTTCATAAAACAATTGCTCCGCCATGGCGAAAAACAAAATGGCAGCGGCGTAAACGTAAATTGGGGAATTGAAAATTGCATTCGATGGTTTGAAAAATTGTAAAAAATTAATCAATCAAAGAATTGACTTCAAAGTCATAAAATATGTTAAAAAAGGATCATAGTTTTAATTTTCCATAAAACAATTGCTCTACCATGGCGAAAAACAAAATAGCAGCGGCGCAAACGTGAATTGAGGAATTGGAAATTGCATTCGATGGTTTGAAAAATTGTAAAAAATTAATCAATCAAAGAATTGACTTCAAAGTCATAAAATATGTTAAAAAAGGATCATAGTTTTAATTTTTCATAAAACAATTGCTGTGCCATGGCGGAAAACAAAATGGCAGCGACGTAAACGTGAATTGGGGAATTTAAAATTGCATTCGATGGTTTGAAAAATTGGAAAAAATTAATAAATCAAGGAATAGACCTCAAGGTCATAAAATATGTTTAAAAAAGGAACGTATTTTTAATTTTTCATAAAACAATTGCTTTTCCATGGCGGAAAACAAAATGGCAGCGACGCAAACGTGAATTGTGGAATTGAAAATCGCATACGTTGGTTTGAAAAATTGTAAAAAATTAATCAATCAAGGAATAGACTTCAAAGTTATAAAATATGTTTAAAAAAGGAACGTAGTTTTAATTTTCCATAAAACAATTGCTGTGCCATGACGGAAAACAAAATGGCAGCGACGCAAACGATAATTGGAGGATTGGAAATTGCATTCGATGGTTTGAAAAATTGTAAAAAATTAATAAATCAAGGAATAGACTTCAAAGTCATAAATTATGTTTAAAAATGGATCGTACTTTTAATTTTCCATAAAACAATTGCTGTGCCATGGCGGAAAACAAAATGGCAGCGGCGTAAACGTAAATTGGGGAATGAAAATTGCATTCGAGGGTTTGAAAAATTGTAAAAAATTATCAATCAAGGAATAGACTTCAAAGTCATAAAATATTTTTAAAAAAGGAACGTATTTTTAATTTTTTATATAACAATTGCTTTTCCATGGCGGAAAATAAAATGGCAGCGGCGTAAACGTGAATTGTGTAATTGTAAATTGCATTCGATGGTTTGAAAAATTGTAAAAAATTAATAAATCAAGGAATAGACTTCAAGGTCATAAAATATGTTTAAAAAAAGGATCGTACTTTTAATTTTTCATAAAACAATTGCTCCGCCATGGCGAAAAACAAAATGGCAGCGGCGTAAACGTGAATTGGGGATTGGAAATTGCATTCGATGGTTTGAAAAATTGTAAAAAATTAATCAATCAAGCTATAGACTTTAAAGTCATAAATTTTGTTAAAACAAGAAATATACTTTTAATTTTAATTTTTAATTAATAAAAAAAACGTATATATGATTATACAATTTTTTTCATTTCATTAAGAAAATTATTACGGTTGAAAGAAAAAAAAATTCAAGATGACCTACAATGTATAAGACCTATATAAGCGTAGATCACTGTAGGTCATCTTGATTTTCTCTGCCAAATGTTAATAATTTCCCAAATCTAAACTTCTAGAGATGATATATACGCTAGGTCATCATTAAAAAGGAATAATACTTCCTTAAACACATACCACAACAAGAACACAACAAGAATTATTATTTGTCTTAATTGGAATTTTAATGACAACGTTCCAAACTTTAAGAAAGCGAAAATTGCAATCAGCGTTTTATAAATTTGTACAAATTCAATCGTTCAAGGGATTGACTCAAACTTCTCAAACACGTTGAAACATAACCTAACTTAAGTCTACGAAAAGAATAAACGATTATCTCAATTGGAATTTTAATGACAACTTATAATTTGTAAATTGCAATCAGTGCTTTTTAAAATTATAGAAAATCAAATCACTACAAGAATAATTGATTGTCTCAATGGGAATTTTAATGACAATGCTCCCTTTTAAAATAATGTTTAATTTTAAACACTCAGTTGTTATAATTAATCGATATCGTCCACATTTTCCGGTGTCGGTTTTGTAATTAATGAGCGTATATTTATAGCTTTTTTTAGAAGAAAGAAAAAATGTGTCAACCGCAGTGCATTGTCACACGCACGTCACTTGTTTCCAAGAATGGATGTCGACAATTCCGTTCGTTTAATTTAGTAAAATCGATCGATAATGTAAGAATACGCGCGTCAGTTTGAAACTAAATTTAACAACTCGACGGAATCATGAGTAATTATTCAATTTATTCGTATAGATGAAATATTTAACTACACGAAGTGATATTTACGTGCGCGTGCGCACTTTTCCGTGACGTTCTTCTTTTATTATTATTTGATTTACTTAAACGCATCCAGGCTTAATAATAAATTCATTAAAACAATGGCTTTTCTAATTCAATTACGACGGAAATATTATGGAAATGCGGTGAAATCCACAAATGCAAAAAAATAGATATGCATATGCGGAAGAGCAGAAGAAAAACTCTGTAGGGAAACATTCGATCTGGGTGTCCTTAATAATGTTTGTAATTTAGTTGATGCATATCTGTTTAACTAGTCGAAAGTTCTCCTTTTTTTTCTACCATCCTTCGCGAGGAAATTATTGTAATTAGCGTGTGCGGCGTGCCAGAAAGAGGTCGCCGCTGTTTTGTTTCGTTATCTCGAAAAGTTGGCAAGGAGTTTTTGAAGATTTTGTCGGAAATTACAAGAGTTAATTCGTAAAATTTTCAAATTGTTTTTATATTTTTTACGCCTTCAAAAATCCCGATATTAATTGTTTTAGATGTAATTCTATCTGTAAACTAGTGTTGGATTGGTTTAATAATTTGATTGGAATACCAAAAGTGTAGTTAATTTCTTTAGGTAATAAAATATGTTTAGATTTTTTTATTGATATCAATTGTTTTTCTTTTGATGATCTGAAATAAACATAAATTTTAAATGTAACAAATCCACTGACCTTCTGAGTTTAGCGGGGTAATCGTGGTTGAAGTTGGAGCCAGCGCAATGAGAACGGGGCAAGTGCAGCCCCATCCAATGGTGTCGAACCCCCGGCGTCAACGGAGTCAGCCTCGGCCACTTCTACGCCACCGCCTCCGCTCCGCTACTCGCCGCCCCTGTGCTCCACCTACGCACCCGAGAGAAAGACGAGAAAGGTAAACACCGCAAACACACACACACAGACACACAACAAAACTCAAACAAAAGAGAGTACGTGTATGCAGCACAAGACAATGGCGGCGGCGGTGGCGGTAATTACGATTCGCGGCGACAAACCGCTAAAACACGACTGTAAAGCACAAAAAGAAATAGTTTTAAAAAAAACGCATTTTTATTACGCTAATTAATATTTGAAAATAAACGCCAGCGCCATCTATCGATTTTTTTTAATGTTAATGTTATAAACTATTTACTAAGGAATTTATTATTTAATTTTATTTTAGGGCGCGCGATACGATTTGACCCACATTTCTCTCCCCACAGAGGGTAATTACGGATTTGCCTGTTTTGCATTCATTCCCGAATGTTTCGCCCTACTTTATGCCTTTCCTTGAGTAATTTCCTTATTTCCCTGAAATTAACGTAGGAAATGGGATTTCCAACGAAATAAAACAACTCGAACGTGCACACAGGCAATTGACTATCGATCCGAAACATCTCATCAACCTGCTGAGTATGATTAATTTTTAAACTAAAAATATAATTATATTATTATTCTTCAATTAGTTGTAAACTTTTTGTGTAACAAAGTTGGCAATTTAATTTCTCAATGAAATTATTTATAACCACGTGAGAACTGGTTTATTAATACAGCCGGGAAATGCAAATAAGGGGCGACTGTTTAAAATGCTGTTTAATAACGTTTGGTAAACATTACGCCCCGTGAGAGTTTCCCCCCTTCAATTCCTGGAAGTTTTCAAGGGGCGCGCGTGACTAATCGCACGGTAAAATGATAATATTTAGTGTCCTTGATTTCCATGTGAGGGTGGCGTTCACCACAACTTTCCACAACGTCATAACACGCACAAAACATTATTATTCTTTCAAATGTTTAGCAAAAAATATTTAATTTTATATTATATTTCCACCAATTATTAAGGTCCTTTAGATCGTTGTAAAAAATTAACAACCCCACATATTTTCTAAATAATTTTACACCAAAATCAAATGAAGAATTCAATAAAATCCATGTTTTATCTTCTGCTAATTAAAAGGTGAAATATAGGCCATCCTGCATATACCCTTTTACATAAAGAAAACCTAAACATTTTCCAATCTCAATAAACCGTACGCTTGAACAACTAGCGTACTCTTGACCTAGGTCAATGCGTAAATTGTTAAGGTAGGTCGGGAGTACGCTAGGGGTCACTGTATTAATAATTGTGGTAGGTCAAGAGTACGCTAGAATAAATAATGAATAAAAATATTTATAAGGCTGCATTGGTATATTATATAGCTTAAAGTAACGATTAATACAATATCTAAAATAACGGGAAAACAATTGACAAAACGTCGAAACAATTGAATATCTCCGAAATTACTTGAATTAAACATTGACAACCAATACGAGCTTGTCGAATGAAAAGAATTGAAAAGATTGTTTACAACGTTAAATTAATTAAATTTCACTTTAGAAAATATCAAAAAAGTGTAAAAAGCACTCTAGAAATAAAATTAAATGATTGAGTAATTGTAAAAAAAACTTTATGATATTTGCAAACGTCAGCGAGCAGAAAAGAACACAAACGAATTTTAACATAAGCGATTTAAAGCAAAACCAATCGAAATTTATTGTATATTCGATAACATCAGCAATCAGGAACGACTAATCGAGTCTCTTACTTTAAAATATTTTGCGAACATCAGCGAGCAAATGAGAACAAAATCAATCTAAATAGAATATTCGTGAACATTTGCGAACAATGGAAATTTATTGAATATTCACTAACATATGCAAGTAGGAACGACTATTCGAATCTCTTACTTTATAATATTTTACGAATAACAGAAGAGGGCACAATCAATTTAAACGAATATTTGTGAACATTTGCGATTTAAAGCGAAAACAATAGAAATTTATTATATATTCGCTACATAAACAAGCAAGAACGGCTATTCGAGTCTCTTACTTGAAATATTTGCGAATATCAGCGAGCAAAAGAGAACACAATCAATTTAAATTGAATATTCGTGAAAATTTGCGATTTAAAGCAAAAACAGTAGAAATTCATGACATTCGCTAACATCAGCAAGCTTACTTTAAAAAATTTTGCGAACATCAGCGAGCAGAAGAGGGCATAATCAATCTAAAACGAATATTCGTAAACATTTGCGATTTAAAGTGAAAACAGTAGAAATTTATTAGATATTCTCTAAAATCAGCAAGCAGGGACGAAAGTGAAAACAGTAGAAATGCTAGTATATAATATTTGCTAACATCAAGAAGTCAAGAAGAAAAAATTGAAAAATAAGAACGAAAATTGAAAATGAAAAGTATTTATAAAACGAGTTAAAAATGATAAAAGTGCCAGAACAGTTGAATGTAGTTTTAGATCACAATTTAAATTATTAGAAAACATAGAAAATCAATTAAAGCAATTACAAAACTGGTAAAAACAATTAAGAATTATTAGTAAAAAAAAAAACAGTTGAAAATGTCGAAACCTCTAAAACAAATATCACTCCAGGAAGAGATTTTTTTTTGAAAATATAAAGAAAATTGGTTATAGATTCAATTGATTTGTCGAACAAAAATAATTAAAAATTATAAAATAGTCCTGAATGAAAAAAATATATTTTCTCGTGTAAACAAACGAAAACAACTGAATATAATTTTAAAAACAGTTGAAATTTTTAAAATCACAAAAGTAATAATAATAATAATAATACATTTACAAGTACAAACGATCATTAAATACTAAACACAGAATTGAATAACAATTTAATTTTTTTTAAATGAAGAACAATTGACAATCGATAAAATTTGACATTCGCGAGAAACTAAAGTAACTAAAATTTCAAAACAGAAGAACGTTCAAATTGCACAAAGAGCTATAATATTTTGATGCCAGTACAAAAACGCAGAAATTGTCCGTGTCTTCTGACATCTATCATTTGTTATTTGTCATCTGTTAATTGTCAACAGTGGTTTACATCCGTCATCCTTCATTTGTCATCTGTCAATTGTAATCTATTATCTGGCAAGTGTCAACTATCATCTGTCAATCTATCATTTGTTATCTGTCAAGTGTCATTTATCATGTGTCAAGTGTCAGCTATCAACAGTTTTTTTACATAATCTGTCATCGATCATTTGTCATCTGTCAAGTGTAATCTATAATCTGTCAATTGTTAACAGTTGTTTACATAATCTGTCATCTGCCATCGATCATTTGTCATCTGCAAAGTGTCATCAATCATCTGTCAAGTGTCATCTATCATATGTTAACAGTTGTTTATATAATCTGTCATGTGTCATGAATTATTAGTCATCTGACAAGTGTCATCTATCTTCTGTCAGTTATCATCTACCATATGCAAGTGTCATCTATCATCTGTCAATTGCCAACAGTTGTTTACATAATCTGTCATCGATAATTTATCATCTGTCAAGTGACATCTGTCGTCTGTCAATTGTTATCTATCATCTGTCAACAGTTGTTTACATAATCTGTCATCTGCCAACGATTATTTGTCATCTGTCGAGTGTCAACATTCTTTTTACATAAATTGTTATCTACCATCGATCATTTCCCATCTCTCAAGTGTCATCTATCATTTTCAACAGTTTTTTTACATAGACTGTCATCTGCCATCGATCATTTGTCATCTGTCAAGTATCAGCTATCATCTGACAGTTGTCATCTACCATATCTCAAGTGTCATCTATCATCTGTCAATTGCCAGTAGTTGTTTACTTAGTCTGTCATCTGTCATCGATCATTTGTCATCTGTCAAGTGTCAACTATCATCTGCCAAGGGTCATCTATCATCTGTCAATTATTAGCAGCTGTTTACATAATCTGTCAATTGTCATCTATCATCTGTCTACAGTTTTTTACATAATCTGTTATCTGCCATCGATTATTTGTCATCTGTCAAGTGTCCTTTTATCATCTGTCATATATCATCTGCCAAGTGTCTTATATCATCTGTCAATTGTCAACAGTTTGTTTACATAATCTGTCAAGTGTCATTATTCATCTGTTAATTGTTATCTATCATCTGTAAAGTATCATCTAGCATCTGTCAACAGTTGTTTACATAATCATATGTCAACAGTTGTTTACATAATCTGCCATCGATTATTTGTTATCTGTCAAGTGCCAACTATCATCTGTTAAGTGTCAACAGTTTTTTACATAATCTGTCATCGATCATTTGTCATCTGTTAAGTGTCAACTATCAACTACCAAGTGTCATCTATCCATTGTTAACAGTTATTGTACATAATCTGTCATCTGCCATCGATCATTTGTTATCTGTCAAGAGTCCTTTTATCATCTGTCATCTATAATCTGTCAAGTGTCAACAGTTTTTTAGCTAATCTGTCATCTATCATTTATCATCTGTCACTTGTTAACAGTTGTTTGCATAATCTGTCTTCTGCCATCGATCATTTGTCATCTGTCAAGTGTTCTTTTATCATTTGTCATCTATCATCTGTCAAGTGTCAACAGTTGTTTACATAATCTGTCATCTGTCATCGACCATTTGTCAAGTGTTGTCTATCATCTGTCAAGAGCCATCTATCATCTGTTAAGTGTCATCTATCACCTGTCAATTGTCATCTATCATCTGCCAAGGGTCATCTATCATCTGTCAATTGTCAATAGTTGTATACACAATCTGCCATCAATCATCTTTTGTCATATGTCATTTATTATGTCATATGATAGATGTCATCTATAATCTGTCTCTATAAGAAGTTTTGAATATTCCGTAAATTAGAAAAGCCTAAATGTCACATTTTAATTTAATTTCTATGTGACTTAGAAGATTTAAATTGTTTTTAGCGAATGTTATTTACCTTCTGTCATCTGAAACCTGTGTTGTCTTTCATTTGTATAGACAATCTATCTACTTGTTATATATATGTCATCTTGTAACTATCATACGTCAACATAAAAATTCAAAAAATTGTCATCAATTATTATAATTATAAAAACCTGTATATGCTATAATTTATTATCTGACATCTGTCATCTGTCAATTGTCAAGAGTGGTTTAGATAATCTGCCATATGTCGCCCCTCATTTGCCATGTCATCTGTCAAGTGTCATCTATCATCTATCAATTGTCAGCAGTTGTTTACATAACCTATCATCTGTCAATTGTCAACTGCTGTATACACAATCTGTCATCTGCCAACTTTTGTCATCTGTCATATGCCATTTATTATATGTCATCTGTAATCTGTCTCTATAGGAAGTCAAAAAAATAGGTGTCATCTGTAATCTGCCTCTATAAGAAGTCGCAAAATTGAAAACTTACTAAATATTCTAAAAAAACTTTTTAATGTTAATTTAATTTCTTTGTGACGTAAAAGATTGAAATTTCAACTGTTTTCAACGAATTTTATTTACCTTCTGTCATCTGCCATCAGTCATCTATGATCTTTGTTTGTCTTTCATTTGTTATTTGCCATCTGTCATCTGTTGTCTAAACGATCTGTCTATTTGATATGTGTCGTCTTGTAACTATCATCTGTCAATATAAAACGTCTGAAAACTGTTATCAATTATTCTAAAAACTCGTATATGCTGTAATTTGTAATCTGTCACCTATCATCCGTTGTTTAGACAATATGACATATGTCATTTGTTTTGTTATATGTCAGTTATATCATCTGTCACCATAAATATTCTAAAAATTGTTATCAATTATTGTAAAAACTCATATAAGCTATAATCTTTCATCTATCATTTGTTATTTGTCATCTATCAATTGTGATGAGTGGTTTACATAATCTGTCATCTGTCATCCCTCATTTGTCATCAGTGATCTGTCAATTATCAACAGTTGTTTACAAAAATTGTCAACTGTTGTATACACAATATGCCATCTTTTGTCCCTTATTATTATATCTCATTTGTAATCTGTCTCTATAAGATGTAAAAAAATTGCAATTTTATTAAATATTCTAATTTTTGAATATTCGGTAATTACATTACATAATATGGCATCGATCATTTGTCGTCTATCATCTGTCAAGTGTCAACTGTTGTATACACAATCTGTCATCTATCATCTTTTGTCATCTGTCATATTCCATTTATTATATGTCATCTGATAGGTGTTATCTGCAATCAGTCTCTATGAGAAGTCGAAAAGTTGTAAAGTTACTAAATATTATAAAAAGAAATTAAAATTTCAAATTTAAATTTAATTTCTTTGTGAGTTGGAAGATTTACATTTAAATTGTTTTCGACGAATGTTATTTACCTTGTGTCATCCGTCATCAGCCATATGTTGTCTTTCATCTGTTATTTGTCAGCTTTTGTCTAGACGATCTGTCTATTTGTTATATGTCATCTTGTAACTATCATCTGTCAATATAAAAATTCTAAAAATTATTATATCAATTAATCTAAAAAACTCATATATGCTGTAATTTGTTATCTGTCATCTATCATCTGTTGTTAACACAATATGTCATGTGTCCTATGTCATTTGTTTTGCAACTATAATCTGTCCTCATAAAAATCCTGAAAATTGTTATCAATTATTGTAAAAACTCATATATGCTATAATTTTTTATCTGACATCTGTAATCTAAGGGTGGTTTACATAATCTCTCATCTGTCATCTGCGATCTGTCATGTCAAGTGTCGTCTATCATCTGTCAATTGTCAACAGTTGTTTACATAACCTGTCATCTGTCATATATCATTTGTCATCTGTCAACTGTTGTATACACAAACTGTCATTTGCCATCTTTTGTCATCTGTCATATGCCATTTATTATATGTCATCTGTAATCTGTCACAATGTATAGTATAAAAACTGTAAAGTTACTAACTGTTCTAAAAACTTCAAAATAACATTAATTTTTAAATATTTTAAATATTCTGTAGATTTAAAAAAAACCTAAAATTTCAAACTTTAATTTAATTAAGTAACTTAGAAGGTTAATATATCAATTGTTTTAAACGAATGTTGATTAAATATATGAAAAGCGTTATGAAATTTAAAAAAGCAATTGTCAATTGATAAAAGCAGTTGAAAATGTGACCAATAAAACAGTTGAAAATTATTTAAAATAAACATGAAATATTTTAATTTTGTTTTTTTTGTTCTGTTTTTTTTGCAATTTGTTTTAATAAAATTTAAAACAAAAACAATTGAAGACTATAAGCTAATCCGTGTTTTATCCGCTTTCATTTGACGATTTTCAATTGTTTAAGTTTTGAGTTTAGTCCCAAATTGGTTTTGATGATATTTCAATTTTTTTGTAAATACTTTATTTAAAAACTTAAACCATAATACTAAATAAAAAAAAAAACAAATTCTTAAGAAAAATACTTCTTTGTCTCATTTGATTAATTACTTTTTTTATATCTTAAAAGTGTTTTTGATGATATTTTAAAATTAATTTCCTCTATTTTAAACAATAGTATTCATATATCAAATAATAAATCAAAAAAGAAAATCTAATAAAATAACAAATCCTCTAGTAAAACTACTGATTTTTAGTTTTTTTTGTTGTTACTTTTATCTATGTAACTATTTGTCAATAGAGATATTTATATATATTATCATTGAGTACTTTATACAGTTAACAAAAGAAAAACGTATTTCCGTTGACGCTAAGAATAATGGAAGAAAACAAAGGAACTACTTTCTCAACGGATTTATTTTGCATCACTTGAATTGATTTATTCTTTCAAGGATTACACTGAAGATATTACGTTTACGATTAAATATTATTTTCGAGTACTTTATAGAGTTAATAAAAAAAAGGAACGTCCTTCTGTTGACATTAAGAATTATGGGAGTAAACAAAAAAAACTCCCTCCTTAATGGATTTATTTTTATAGATCAAATATTCACATTTGAGAGTATAAAAAAAATGAACATCGTACATTATGATCCATAGCATACGTTGATGTTTCAAATTATACAACGAATATAATTTTCATAATAATTATTATTATAAATGTAATTAATTTAATAAAGCACTTTGATTTTTATGATTTACGTGAAGATAAACTTGATTAATAACAAAAGAACTTTATTAATAATAAAGTATAATAAAGCACTGCTTAAATTAGTCAGCTATCGCAATAAGCACGAATTTACTTCAATGAATCAATTATTTGATTTTTTTCGGATCTTTTATTTTAAAACGATAAAAAATGTATTAAACAATCTCGTATCGCCGATTGTTTTGACGTTAGCACACACGCTTCGATCCGATAAATAATTACGTAGCGGAGGCGGCGCGCTGATTGAAACAAAAGAGGAAAACAGCTGTGTGCGAAAAATAGCCACGATTGATAATGTAATTTAAAAAAAATAAAGCGTTTATATACGAAAATTCCACTACTTTTTTAAAGCGCGAGGTAAATAACCGTATATCAGCTGGTCTTGTATGTGTCTGTGTGTGCTTGCATGTGTATGTGTGTGTGTGTGGTGACCCTTGTGTAGAATGGGGGGCCTTTATGTACTCACGTTTTACTGTTACTCCGCTCACATGTAAATCTGGGGGGCCCTTGCGGTGTATTCGCGTCCGGGCAGCGCGCACGGTACGGATTTTCGCGGATTAAATATGCAACGGGCAGTAATAGTAGCAGTAGCAGCAGCAGCAGCAGCAGTACAGGGTCCCCGTTTTTCCTTTTTTCCGGTCCTCGACGTCCATGCAACGGTACGCTACCAAGTCCTGAGCACTAGTATACAATCACAGCATTGCGAACGCACGTATTTCTCGTTAATTAACGCGTTTTTATGTCATTTTGCGTACGAAAAACAGTATTATTGTCAAAAGCACAAACGTGATATATTGACTGAAGAAACGCACTAGCGCCGCTCCGTGGACCACCGAGCAACCAAACACCGCAGCGGCGTTGCCAAACTTAATATCAATTTCACAAAAATTAATTCATTATTTTAAAAAAATAATACATAGATAATAACAAAACGTTATCTAATATTAATACGTTTTAATTTTAAAATTTAATCCATTAAATAGGACGAGATAAGTTGAGGAAGTATAATTGCGTGCTCCTTGAAATTGAACAAAAAATATTAGATACGCAATCTAAAATTAAACAATTTTATCGATAATTAACGTACACACTTCAATTTCCTGTTTATTAAATTTATTAACACGAATTCAAGCGATTTCGCGTAACACATACAACACTGTTTTAATTTAACAAAATTGTCAACAATTATTTTAACCTAAAAAAAAATTTTTTTTCAACAACAGAGTAAGTACGTTTTTCTTTAAAATAATTATAAATTAATAATTAACCTATTTTACCCTCCAATGAGAGTTTACTCGGTATAGATACAAACATAACAGTTGTTCATGAAACCTAAAAAACAAACATCGACAACAGTTGTTATCTTATGTTACGAAGTTCACAACAGTTGTAATTTGCTTTTCCATTCGTTAATCGTTATCTTTCTACGGCTTAGAAGTGTTATATTAATAGTGAAAGCATGTAACAACTCTTTGTTTATATATCTGCATGCTAATTTTGGTACGAGAACGTTTGCATTTGTTTACGCGTATGTTTTCATTAACAAATGTGAAAGTTACTAATATTAATTTTTCAATCCTGATTATATCATTATTGATTTAATTCTGTTAATGTTACACAGATAGTAACTTGATATTAAAATTATGCCAATGTATTAACTGATACGAAAGCGTTTGCAGTTGTTTACACATATGTTTCTATTAATGAATGAGAAAGTTACTAATTTTAATCTTTCGATCCTGATCATATCATTATTGATTTAAATCCGTTAATGTTACACTGCTAGTAACTTGATATAAAAATTATGCCAACATATTAATTGATAAAACACTTGTTACACTATTACCTTTGCGCAATTTATTGATAACATAAATTTTAGTTATAAATCTTTTTAAGTACGAGTATCGAAAAGTTTCATACATTTTCTTCTCAAACTTATACAGACAGTACACAACCTTCTTTTACAAACCGTACAACCTATTTATCAAGAGAGTAGGGTGGCTGGAAATTTAATTCTCCCATCACTGGAGGTGTATGATGGGCCCAATCAGGAGGCTGCATACCATGACTTCATCGCCCTCCCTTTTATCCATATCCGTATCATCTACTCGTTAACATCAGATTCTGTTGCTAATTGATTAATAAGTTTATTATTATTGCCCATTATTTTTCTGTTTTATTCTTCTACTTATTCGTTTCTTTTCCCCTGTCACTTGACGACAGTATTTATCTTGAAACTTGAGTGTTGTCATTTTATTTTCTTCTTTGACACTTTCCTTCTAGGAAGTCTGATGTATTTTAGGAAAACCTCCTTTATTTGCCAACCATTTATTAGGGAAGTTCGATTGTGCATAATTCGAAATGCAAGTCTTGAAATATAGATGTCTGAATGCGATGGCCAGTGCATCACGTGTCTTCTAATAACTTGTTGGATTATTCTCTTCTTCAACCATTTCTTCACCACAAAATTCAGTCCAATTTCTAACCTCCACCTTTTTCTACATTAGCTTCTCAATTTTCATTGCATCACCTTTCAAATCATCTTGATTCTTTATTGAAATCAGTTTTGATTTCTTCATCTGTTAATTTAAAATATTTTAAATGCTTTTTTTCATGACATAATCCAGTCGATTGCTTTACTCTTCAAATCGTGTTTTTGATTTCTTCATTAGTTGACTTAAAACACCTTCAACACTTTTCTTCATCACATGATCCACTCTAGTATCTAATTTTCGCTTTCTTTTATGAAAATTCTTCAATGTTTATTATTTTTGGTGGTTAGTATTCATTAAATTTATCTTGAATCCTAACTGAAATCATTTCCGATTGATCAGTTGGTTTCAAATATCTTCAAACTTTCCTTTTAATGACTAAATAGCTTCTCTCTTCTTTAACCTTCTCTTTATACCATAATTAGATTTCTAATCTTCATTTTTCATAAGTTAATTTTGATCCCTTCACCTATGTTTTGTGTACACTAACCACACATAAACATGGCTGAAAGGGATGAAATTTTTTGACTTATGAAGGAAAAAATGAAGATTAGAAATCTAGAATTGAATTCATATTGAATTATTGCAGTAATTTTTAGTTCGTATATCTTCTCAACACGCTAAAATTCTTTATTTCTTCTTCCTTTTGTACTCTAGTCTGGTTTTTCATATGAAGCTATTTCCCGTAGTGTTTCTTTTTAAATTTTTAATGTTCATTATTTATGTTTAGAAATGGATCACATACTCCAGAAAAATTCAGATTGTGCGGCGAATGCGCGCGCTCTTGAGCAACTCAAGTACGACCTGAACAGCACGAATTCCGATTCGGAGGTGGACGACGAGGATTCGCGGGACGCCGCCCTCGCCATCGAGGAGAACATGCTCAAAGATGACGTCAAGTGCGAGATGGACACCAGCTTCTCGGACGACGTGAAGGACGACCGTTACGAGTCGGACGCGGGCGCCAGTTTCTCCGACGACGTGAAACTCGAGATGAAAGACGAACCCCTCGGTGATGACATGCTGTTGCCCGACGTATCGCCGATGATCCACCACAGCGGCGGCAAAAAGAAGGAGGTGAAGAGCAAGAAGGAGCTGGAAGAAGAGGAGAGGGAGAGGATGCAGTAAGTTTATTCTTAAATATACGTAGTTACCAAAGCAAACAGATCCAGACTTCCGTTGGTGTAGCGTATTTTTGACCTACCACAATAAGAAGTATATTGTAGTGACGTACTCTAACCACTTATTATGATTTGTTTTATTAGGACAAGTACTAATAGTATTTGGCTATCCGTGTTTGTTTTTGTAGTTTTAATAAGACTAAGAAGTTTATTGTTATGATTTGATAACGATTTAAAATTAAGAAAATATTTGTTTTATCATAAAACAAAGGCGTGAAGAAGAAAGTGTATGCAGTGTGAATCAATTAAATTAGCAACTGTTTTCATTTTTTCTTTTGTGATTTAAGAGTGCTAGTTTCAAATTTTACCGAGGAGCAATTGGACCGGTACGAGATGTACCGGAGGGCGGCGTTTCCTAAAGCGGCGATAAAACGCCTGATGCAGACGATAACGGGCTGCTCGGTGTCGCAGAACGTGGTGATCGCAATGGCCGGCATCGCGAAAGTGTTCGTCGGCGAAATCGTCGAGGAAGGTGCGTGACGGTCGTCCAAATAAATTCCGGTGTTCGTTGTTTGATTGTCCAAAAACATTTGCAGGCCTGGACGTGATGGAAGAAAACGGGGAGAGCGGACCCTTGCAGCCCAAGCACCTGCGCGAGGGCATCCGTCGGATGCGACAGATGGGCGCCATCCCCAGCGGGAGGATGTACAACAGAAATAACTTTAAGATATGAACGTACAAATAAAGTGATTTTATACAATTTCGATTTCGTTATTTACACAAACACGCACACACACACATAAAACGAATCGTTGGCTAGTCGTGGGTTTGGTGTTATCATTAGAGTGGGATAACGGGGGGCAACGACTGCCGGCCTTTATCTCGGGCCTTTAGAACGCGGCCCACAGTCTTTGCTTACCACTGGGAGCAGTCTGGATGTGCAGCATCTAGACAAAGGAACCCCCCCTGTACTGTTCACCACCTACAAAATGCGCATTTCCGTCGTCTTCTTCCTGCTGCTAGGTGAGTACCTGCACACGTATCACCCCTTCCAAAAAAAAAACACCATTACAACTAAAACGAAGATAATATATTAACTGTAAGTAAATAACGCGTCACGCGATGGAAATTATTCCGTTTACGTTCACAACAAGATCATTGCGGAAAACGCACTTCCTGTTGCAACGGAGATTCACTTTTATCAAATAGGAGAGATAAGCGCTAATTGAATCGTTGATATGAAACAGTGCATTCGTTTGAAGGACAACAAATTTTAACTTGAATTTCAACACACCACAAATATATCCTTCTTTTTTTAAGGTGTGCACCTTTGCTACAGCTACAGTTGCGAACCACACCAGAGGAGGAGGGGATGCCGGATTAACAATAGGCGATGTTCCTGTGACGATTTCGGCTGCAGTTCCGAATACAGGTACGAGACCTACGAAGAATGCCAGAAAGCCCTGAAAGGTATAATAACGCACGTTTAGGCGATTCGTTTTCATAAACTATAAATTTATTCGCAGGTAAACGCACGGACGGTTGCAATCCGAACCCCTGCCTCCACAACGGTTCCTGCATCCAGGTCTCACAATCGCCGGGCTTTAAGTGTCGCTGCGAGGGCACAGGATTTTTCGGCGTGAGATGTAACAGAGGTCAGAGATAAATTTCTAATGTTAACTTGTTTCCTACCAAACATAAACATCTAATTTGTTTTTTTCTGGTTATTATTCATTTAGAATTGATTAAAATAAACTATTACTTATCCACTAATATTATTAATTAGAAAATTTATGAAAAGAAAATTTTATTTAATCTACTATTCTATATAAAATATTTAGTAATGATTGTCACTTGCATATAATTACGTAGATTTTAATAATGAGCAGTTTAACTTTAAATAATTACATTAATAACTAAATTTCGAGTTGAGTAAGTGTTCTATATTATGAAATAAAATTCCTTCTTACTAATTAATTAGTTTAGTAAGAAATTTTATTTCGTTAATCATAACATTAATAACTTTCAAAATTTAAGAAACACTCTTTTATACATAATTAATCCTCTTAAGTACACAAACAGATCATAATTCTCTGTTATTTAATAATATTACCAGATGATACATTTTAATTAATTGCTGACACATTTTTAACAATCAATATAATTAAAACACTCAAAACAAATAAAATTGAAAAATTTGCTATCATAAATAACGGGTGTCCAACAATTATTGCAGTCCCGGGTGGCGTTGGAATCAAAAACGTAGGTCGATTCTTACATGTGCCAAATAAATGATCTGACATTTTAATTGTCAAACATAACCTAAACGTGCATTTAAAGTGTTGGTTAAATGCACGTTTAGGTTATGTTTGACAATTAAAATGTCAGATCATTTATTTGGCACATGTAAGAATCGACCTACGTTTTTGAATCCAACGCCACCCGGGACTGCAATAATTGTTGGACACCCGTTATAAACACAATCAATTGACCTGAATATCAACCAATTCTAAATGAATAAATCAAAACTAGGCAAAGATAAACGACACCATATCTTATCAATTCTAGTTCTAACTCATTAATTCGCTTCACTTCCTCCACATTTCGCTATAACAATCACGACGTTTTTTTTTTACAGCTTGTCCGAAAGGCGGCGCAGGCCGATACGAAATCTTCCCGTACGAATGCATAGTAATTTAAACCGAACACACAACCGACGTATTATAATTTATAAGAAAAAAAAACACCATTTTTACTGTAACAAACACAAAATGTAGGATAATCGCCAATAAACTCAACACACACACGTTTAGTATTATTCACTTATATATTTATTTTTCCTTGAAATAAAAACAATTTACAATAAGAAAGATAATCCACATGTATTATTTTGTTAACTGCATCGCAGTACCCGCAATTTCGAAGGCGGAAATTTGGACTATAGAAAAAAAATTATTAACCAAACGGAACACAAATTCTATCTAAATTACGTATATATATAAAAAAAAAAAAGAAAACAGCGTATTAGTTGCACGTGTATACTGGCCAAGCGCACACATTACATTAAAAAAAAATCATTTGTACTACTACACGTGCCGAAAACCCCAATTATTTTGATTCAAATCACCTTGTACACTCCCATATTACCATCATTAAAAAAGCTGATTACTTATTTGAACTGAGCACGTTATCACAGAACGAATTAATAAACGAAAAGTTCAAGTCCTAAATTCTGTTTGAGATTGTGGGTACTGCACCATTGTATTTATTTTTTTTAGACGATAACTATTTTCTATCACACCTAAATGGGTTATACTCAACGGAAAAATAAATAGAAAGAAATCGTTACGAGAATTAGGGTCTCCTTAAATTATGTTTTACAGTTTTCACTTATCGATGCAGTCTTCTCTATATTCATATATCTCTAATACCTTAATTTGTATAAGATCCTAATAATTAAATTCATTGTATGCATATTTGTCAATGGATTATCATACTTTTTTAATGGTTTTTTTTTTCAAGCAGTGTTTTTAAGCGCTTTTTGTTCAATTTTTTTACATTTTTTTCCTTAGCTACAACTATTTTGTGTGTATACAACCAAAAAAACGGAACAAAAAATGTAAGTAATTCATCCTCGTCCCCCTATAACAATGTCGCTTGTAGGTTTTTTTTTATCTTCTTTTTTTTTTTAATCTTGTTCAAATAGACTTATAAAATACAGTATATAGATCCAACTCCACTGCTAAGAAAGTAGTTATTGGCTAATGATAGAAATGACTTTGAGACGCTTCACACGTTGCGTTTTCGTCTTGTGATCGCGCAACGTTTTATGGCTAGAAATGACTATTATGAAATTACTCCAATATTGTACCGGGCAGACGCGTCGACCGCGAGTCCGTGGCGAATCCTTTCGAGCCGTCGGGTCCCTTGGGTTGGCGGACGACTGTTAACTTGGGGCCGGTGTCGTCCACGGAAATGGTGCGCAGTCGGCTTATGAGGCGTTCCGGACGTGCTTGGACATCACTAAAAACAATAATAATAAAATAAATAACATTAAACATGATTTTTTATGACATAAAAACATGAATACGAAACTGTATATATTTAGTATTTAAATTGTATCATGACATCTAAAGTATTTTTGACCAACTAATAGTTATACTGCACCTGTAAAGCAATTTTTAATTTACACTCTTAATTTAATGGTTTTATTAATAATATTAGGACAATCAAATTATATTTAAATGAAATGTAGAGATTGCAAGTGTTAATTATGTGAATCTTACCTGACTTTAACAACATTACAAGCTGATGATTTACCGCTGCGATGATTCGTGACGAGAACGAATTCGACCTGATCGCCGATCTGCAGGTTGACGTTGTCCTTCACCTCGGACATGTGGAAGAAGAGCTTCTTGCCCTCCTCCACCTCGAAGGCGAGGAAGCCGAACTGGCCCTTGATGGCGTCGACGGTGGCGCGCAGTTTCTTCCTGACGGCGACTATGTTGGCGGCGCGTCCCGTCGAGTCCACCTGCAGCTGGACGGCGTCGCCTACTTGGAGCAGCTCGCGCTTATTCATCAGGCCCATGATGCCGAACTCGACCTCCTTGCCCGACTTGCCCTCGTCCTCGGGCTTCAGGCGGATGAGGCCCGAGTACTCGTTCTGGTCGGGATTGACCGAACGCAGCGGCCGCACGATGATGCCCTCCTGCACCTCGCCCGACACCTTTGGCAATATTATTGTTCCTTTTGGTATCAGCTTTACGTTCTCGGCGGACGAACACGAGCCCGAGTTGCCGCGCGTGCCCAAATTGTACTCGACCTCCTGGCCCAATTCCAGATTGTTGGCATCACCATCAAAATTACTAAAACATAATTGATATTAAATTATATATTAAAACATAAATTACTATTTAACAACTATTGACTGGTTTCGAAAGTAAATGAGTTGAAAGAGTCTCAAGCAAGTAGACACAGTCGGGATAAACATCTAGAAGCAGTATACAGGCTTGCCCAGAGAAGACACACTGATGTGGTATGAGAGAGGTTGGGAAAAAAATTGGAAGAGGGTGGCTGAATTAGCCAAGAAAGTAATAACCCCTATGGAATTGACGCTGGCAGACGCAGCAGTTGTTACTTATCAAATAAATGACTCATAACTTTTTGTTTTGTTTCAGATTGTTACAATTTTTTATTGTAGTGGAAGAATCTCGAAGAAATAAACTATGATCTCTTCAATTAAAATTTTAGTAATATTATTCATAGTAGTATGTATTTTTGATTAATTTAAAAAGAGAAACAAAGCAAATAATACATAAATAAATAATGTAAATAAAGGAGGGGTGTCTCTAGTAGTAGTAGTAGTGTTAGGCTATCGACCACGTGGTCCTTCCGCCATGTGTCATTTGTGTATTTGTGTGTGTGTAAATGAGCTTGTTACTTTAAAGGATCGCCCCCGTCACTCTAAAGCACCATTAATTGTATCCCAATGGTGAATGGTACCGGTCACCCATCCGACTACTGACCCGAATCAACGTTGCTGCACGTCAGTTCGGGGCCGTAACCGATGCGCCACCACCGGCGTGTGGTGTCTCTAATTTGCCCAAAAAAGCAAAATGGATATTTCATGTATGCATTAAGTAAATTATAGAGACTTCTGTTGATTAAACGATTTATCTATTCCGCCAGGATTTCTTACTAGAAAAAGACCTATAGCCATAGATTAGACACAACAGTGATCTCGGAGGTGCGATTAGTCGGTGTTAATCCGAGACTACTAGCACAGACTCTTTCTTTCATAAAACTTAAACGATTTAACCCAGTGCTTAAAATTGCTAATCAGGCTCAAGAAATTAACATTGATAACAACGCCCTCTATGAAAATCTCATCGAACATGCCACTCAACAATAAAAAATGCATTTTCTAGATACATGATTTTTTTGAAAGAACTGATAGTATGTTAGATATGATGGAATGAAAGTCCTCTGCCAATGGTTTGCCACAAGACGGACATCTATTATTCTGTAAAGCCTGAACAATAGATGTCAAATTAATTTTGAGGTTAATTTACATTTAATTAGATCAAAAAGTTGTGATTAGATTTATGAAAGAAGCGTTAATCACCTAAAATGAAAGAAGACCTCACGGTCATGATCGACGGTCTCGATAAAACCGAAACCATCCTTCAAGGCGGCGACAAAGCCCTGATAAATCTGAGTATTTCTGTTGGCATGTGCTTGCTTGGAAATCCCATTTGTCGTATTGGCCTGTTGCACCACCTGCACGTCCACGGCTATAAACTCCTTATTCCGCTTCACCAGGTTCACGTTAAATTGTACCTAAAAAACGTAGATATTTAATTAGATTTCCTGGGTGATTACGATTCGGAAAACCAACCTTATCGCCCAATCGTGGGAAGTGCTTCTCGCAGTCCTTCGAATAAAACGCCACCGTCTTCTTCGTGCCGTTCACCGTGTAGGAAATCACGCCCGACTCGGAATGGGGCTGTTCCCCGCCGCCGGTGTGGCCGTTCAGGCTCTTGGTGGGACTCCTGTTCGCCCAGCTGCTCGGCACGTCCTTGGTGACGATGCCCGTTATGCTGTTCTCCACTCTGGTCTCGAATTGGACGGTGCCCGAGGGCAACAGTTTCATGCGGATGGCGCTCTGTCGATTGTTCGAGAACGTGCTGGTCTGGTCTTGGACGACCGTGAACTCGAACTCGTCGCTGACGCCGATTTCCCTGTCCACGTCCAGGACCTCGTTGAAGTGGAAGAACAGGCGCGGCTCCCTGTCGACGCACTTCAGGAAGCCGAAGCCCTCCTTCACGCTGGCGACGACGCCCTGCTCGCGTTTTTCACCTGAGACGATGAAGCTTTCATCGAGGAGAGATATGTGTGTGGCCCTATGGATATTAGAAATAATTTATTATCAAGTAACATGATATGTATCAGCACAGTGGTGGTACAGTGTTTATGCGATAGATGTCGCTACGTAAACTGAAACAGCAAGCGGTTGTTATAATTCTTATAAAGATTTTTTATAAGTAATAACTTAATTAAATTCAATATATGAATAATTTGTGTTATTCAATTACCTGTTTAGTTGATCTCGTCGATCTGTTGCTATCTTGAACTGCACCCAGTCGCCGTGTCGCAGTGTAAAATCGCCCTTTTGGTCCTTATCGCCGAAGGATATCTCCACTTCCGAGTGGTCCGGTGCCCTGTACCTGATCCTGCCAGGGAGGGCGTCGGTTTGGTGTCTAGCGTTCGCTCCCCTGTCCAGCGGCTTGAGCACCTGACCCCTCAATATTTCCGGCTTCAAGTCCTCAAATATAACGGTGCCTGGTGGCAGTCGCGTTATATTGCAAGCCACTTCCTTGCCCTAAAAATAATACAGTTGAAAAATTATAACATACAAAATCAATTTAAAACAAGTTTTGATAGGTGTGATGAATCAAATGTTTCTAACTAAATTTCGATAATTAATTGTAGATAATTAATAATCCATCAACAGTTGGTTGTCATTTTTTTAAAAATAATTTGGAACTGTGATAAGAAATACAGTTTTGATGTGGTAAATAACTGTGATGGATTAGTTATAAAATTCAACCTTATTATTGTTAGGATTACAAAATAATAAAATAATTTATTCTTACAAACATTGATGAATACGATGTAGATTACTTTTCTATGAATTAAGTAGATAGAGTAGATTTTTAAGCAGCTTACATTACGTGTTTGTATGATAAATTCAACGTCGTCCCCCAGTCTGAGTTCCTCCTTTGTTTTGGCCTCTGAGAAATGGAAAAAGATTTCTTTGACGACGTCGGCGCGCTCGATGAAACCGAAGCTCTCCTTCATCGAGCACACGACGCCCTGGTATTTGACGGGATGCGCCGGGTTCTCCAGCCGGACGTGGCATGCCCCCAAGTTACCCCTAAAATAAATATGAAATCAATTCTAAAACAATGAGTCTTTAAATGATTACATATTTTTTTTTCTACAACCACGTAAGTATTTCACGATTCAACCTCAAGCGTATAAACGCAATTGTGCCTAAATCGCCCTAATGATAGAGCGTTAAAGTAAAAATCCTAACCTTTAACTATTTTTGTACACTCATCTCTATGTATAATATTTTTCTTATATATGAATACAATTTACCTGTGATTGGTGGCAATCTGAAAGCTAACTTTATCTCCCGACCGGAGCGTGACGTTCCCCTCAACGTCGTCTTTGGTGTATGGTAAAAAGAAGCACTCTCCACGATTCTCGTAACTGATCCTGCCCTGGTTGTCGCCGCTGGAGCCCTCGCCCCTTATCTCCGTCGTCACCGTGCCCGTCACGCGTTCCTCACTCATCACCTATATTTAACAAAAATTTACGCGTGACCAAAAGTACAAACTATTCTCCCAAAACAACGAAGTATTTTCGAGCGCGGCGTGTCGTCACACCGTCAAATTCTCCACCGCACTGAATAATTCGTATGCATGCGCCGACCAATATTCGCAATCTAAGCGTGTTTATGTTGTCGGCCGTACAGATTAGCCAACGGTGATAAGGCGTTCCTTATCACTACTAATAATAATAACAAATAATGTCAGCAACACCACTCTAAAACACACATTTACGTTTTATTATAGTGCACACTCGCGCGTATTTACTTACCTATCGCGAAATTTTCATTCATTCAAAATAATAATAATTAATCGCTCCAGACCTTCTTGGAAGTTGTTACAAAAATTTGAACTTAATGTAAATTCTTCTAACCAATTATTATTGACTAATTGTTTTGAGCATGTGAAATGGGTAATTGTCATATATTGAAAAATGCGTGGCATCGCGACCCTACTAATAAATTAAGAAATAAAATTCAATCCTTACCACTTCTGGAGCGATTTTGGTGACAGCGCTGGCGATGGGCTTGCCGGTGCGCCGGTCGTAGGTCATCTCGAACTCGACGGGGTCTCCAATCTTTAGGTGCTCGATGTTACCGCTGAACTGGCTGAAGTGAAAGAACAACCTGGCCTGCCGCTCGCAGCACTGGATGAATCCATACGAGTGCTGAAGCGGAAACAAACACATTCGTAGAAAAAAAACAACGAGTTGACGCATCGGTGACATTGTCATTTTAGGTATTACCATAACGATAATTATGTTTAGTAGTAGTAGTGTTTGGCTATCGACCACGTGGTCCTTCCGCCACGTGTTATTTGTGTGTAAATGGGCTTGTTACTTTAAAGGATCGCCCCCGTCATTCTAAAGCACCATTAATTGTATCCCAGTGGTGAATGGTACCGGTTACCCATCCAACTATTGACCTGAACCAACGTTGCTGCACGTCAGTTCGGGGCCGTAACCGAATGCGCCACCACCGGCGCGTAATTATGTTTATTTTTATTATTATATTTATTTAAACACTAAATTAAATCAACGTTTTGACCACCAAAAATTTACTGGTTAAAACATAGTGTTTATATCATAAATCTTTATTGTATAATTGTGCAAACATTAACGTTTATAATTATTTATAATATTCATTGGCTAAATATTACTAAACAAGCACTGACGTTTATTTTTATTTATTCAGTTTGCACTCACCAGCAGTTTCTCGATGATCCCGGTCTCCCTGGTGCCCATATTCGACGAGTTCGAGTCATTGTAGGTGGACGAGTTGTTGCTGTTGCCGTTGGTGAATATCGGCGGGGAATCGCCGGCACTGTTGAACGTGTTGTTCGTGTCCAAGGAGAAGGTGCCGATGGGCGGGAAACGGCTGGTGCTGGTCGCGCTCGCCGACCCGAACAGGTTGCCACCGCCACCGCCGCCGCCTCCGCCTCCACCGCCGCTCCCGTTGTAAGACTGGGTCTGAGGTTTATCAGTCAACAGGGGAAACTCTTGCCCGTACCGCGACCTGCTGCTGTTGTAATTGAACCCTTGCGATTTTCCTTAAAAAAATACAATAATAAATAATATCAAAAACTAATATTAAATTATAAATAATTAAAAAAGTACAGAATAAGATTAATTACCAGGAATGTAAGAAATATATTTACTGATTAACTGATGCAAATTTCAAGAGTTGTTCCGCTATGTTATAAAAGATTTTTAGTGAAGAATAATTTGCAACTAGCTCCAAACCGGACTCGATGACTTAATTTTCAGAAAAGTTTCACCACAATAAGTTATTTTTAGATAACAGTAAGTATTTCAAGTAAAATCTAAACACGGCAGAAGAAGTAGCAATCACAGGCTTTCTAGTATTTCAGCAACTCCTCAAAGTTCTTGGCAACACTTGGTGAGAGGGTATGAAGGCTGAAATCAACTTTTGGGACAAACTAACAGAGGCCACAAGGAACATGTTCGCCTTGGTGATACCAAAGTATAAAATATTTTTTACTTTCCCTATATAGTATATATAGGGGAAGTATTGTTTTCATGCGTGAAAATGTCTGTGGACGCTGTATCTCAAAAACGAATGATTCGACTGAGATGAAACTTTAAACTTAAGGTTTCATCATTAAAAAATGGAACTGAAAAACTTTTGGTGGACATTCAAAAACCGGAAGTAGATGTTTACTCGAGGTGCTTTTTTGTTTTTTTCCCGATAATTTTCTAAATATGAAAAATATTACAAAACTTTTCAAACAAAAGTTAGAGAGAATGAGAAAGTGAACAAGTTTTATAAAAACATTTTTTTCATAAAATTCTTAACTATCGAGAAAAAAATTAAAAATTGAAATAATTGTAGAGAATTAAAAAATGAACAAATTATTTAAAATAATGTTTTTGCGTAGACCTCATAGTTTTTGAGTAAAATTGAGGGAAAGTACACATCACCATTTAGTGAAACTTTAATTTAAGTTGCTGGTGTTGTTCGCAGATTGAGAGTACCATGTATTATTCAATTTGCCAGTCGCCGTATGGTTATATGTTTGTGTGGAATTGTTGGCGGAATAATTCGATCATCTAAAGCGGATCCTAAACTACAAAAAGTGAGAGTTCCTTTCATCCTTCTTCTTTCCATTTTTTTTTTACTTTCCCTATATAGAATATACAACTTTAAATTTAAGGTTTTATCATTAAATACTAGAACTGAAAACATTTTGGTAGATATTCATAAACCGGAAGTGGATGTTTACTCGAGGCTTTTTCAAACAAAGGTTTAAAGAGAATGAGAAACTGAACAAGTTTTATTAAGACATACTTTTATTTTTTATTGCAACTTCCTTTCCAAAGAATTTTCATCGAGAAGTCTGGAAATGTTTACAAGTTTAGCAAAGATTTTATTCAAGAGTTTCAAAATTTTTCAGAAAATCATTATTTATATTTATTTATAGAAATTAATTCGTGGTTTCTATACAAGATTTTCTTCAACTTTTTCTATTAGAAAATGTTCTTCTAAATTTCTATAATTTTCTCAGATGATCTACACTTTTTTTTAGATTGAGGTTTCTAGAAGTGTATAGTAATTTCTTTTTCTTGTCTAATAAATAAATAGATATTTCCAGAATTTTTAGCAAAGATTTTATTCGAGAGTTCTTGATTATTCAGAAAGCTCTCCCAAGATTTTGTTTAATTTTACAATTTATTAGGATATTTTCTTGAAAATATCTAGAACTTACTTAGAGGCTTCTAGAAGTTTCAGGAATTCCTCCTCCATATTTTCAGTTTTTTCATCTTCCTTTCCAAAGAATTTTGATCGAGGATTCTAGAATTTTTCACTAGTTTTCCTTGTAGATTTCTAGAGCTTTTTTGAAGGATTCTAGAAGTTTACAGTAATTTTTTCTTCATATTTCCATAATTTTTAGTTCGTTTCAAAATGTATAGAATTTTCTTTTAGGCTGTTTCCAATAATTTCTCTTCCAGATTTTAATATTGTTTTATAAATTGCAAAGATTTCCTTCAGTGCTCAAAATTTAAAAAAAAATCTTTACCAGAACTTTAGACTTTTTTTCGAGAGTTCAGAAATTTCCATCAACTTTTATTCACATTTGGAGGCTATAGATTTTTCTAGAAAAGCTGTTCCTAGAAATCTAGACTCTTTTCAGTTATTTCTCCTCCAGATATCAAGATTGTTCTTTTAAATTGCGAAGATTTTAGAATTTTTTTCTAGAAATGTAGATTTTTTTTTGTAGAATTCGGGAAACTTCCAGTAAATTGCGAAGGTTTAAATGAACGCTGTTTTTAGAAAACTTGTTTTTAAAAATCTAAATTTTTTTTTCGAGAGTTCAGGAAATTTGTAGTAATTTCTTCTCCACATTTCAAGAGTTTTTTTGAGGACCTTGATTTTTAAAATTTTCCTCTGGAAATCTAGATTATTTTCTCGGGGGTTAAGGAAATTTCTAGAAATGTATTCTCCAGAGTTCAAGATTTGTTTTTGAAGTCGTCTTTTAAATTGCAAAGATTTTCTTTGAGGCAGTAGGATTTTCTAGAATTATTTTTCTAAAAGTTTATAGTTTAGAAAATGGCCAATAACTGCTTCCTCAAATTAAATTTTTTTTCAACAATTCTTATAAATTGCGAAGATTTTCTTTCAGACTCTAAATGTGTTTTAATTCGTCTTCTTTTCGGGAATTCAGGTATATTTCAGTAATTGCTTCTCTAGAATTCAACATTTTGTTTCAACTAGAGGCTATAAAATTATTTAGATAGTTCAACATTGTGGAATGTTTCTTGGAGGGTCTAGAATTTTTTTTAGAAAATTTTCCCCTAGGAATCTTTTCTTATTTTCGAGAAAGTTTAAGGAATTCTCAGTAATTTCTCTTTCCGATTTCAAGTTATTT
Source organism: Ontholestes murinus (assembly GCA_963969525.1). NCBI lineage: Eukaryota > Metazoa > Arthropoda > Insecta > Coleoptera > Staphylinidae > Ontholestes > Ontholestes murinus. The sequence continues at coordinate 75,939,679 of OZ018390.1, read as the reverse complement.
TTTCAACTAGTCTTCTAAATTTCTACGAGGCTCTAGAAATTTTAGAAAATTTAGAAATCTAGACTTTTTTCCAAGGGCTCAGGAAATGTCTCCTGCAGATTTCAAGGTTATCTTCTTATCTTCTAAATTGCAAAGATTTTCTTGAAGGCTCTAGAACTTTTTAGAAAATTTTATTGTAGAAATTTTTTCTTGAGGGTTCAGGAAATTTTCAGTAATTTCTCTTTTTTGAGGCCCTAGATTTTTAGATTTGTTTTTCTAAAATCTAGACTTAGTTTTTCAAGAATTCAAGAAATTTCCACTAATTTCTTCTATAGGTTTCAAGGTTTTTAAATTCAAAATTGTGAAGATTTTATTGAAAGCTCTAAAATTAAAAAAAAAAGTTTAGACTTCTTTTAAAAATTAAATATTTTTAAATAATTCCTTCTAGGTATGGATTACCACATAGTAACGGTCGCAACCATTGTCTTTTTCAAATATTTTACTTTGTCAATTTTCTTTTAAGCAAATTTTGTAATTAAAGTTATTGAAAACCGCGAGGCGATAAGTAATTAAAGTTAATATGTATATGTAGGGTGGGTGGGTGGCCTCTAACCCACCCTAACAATTAGTAAAACATAAGCAAGGGTTTTAATTAAAAGTTGTAAAACATAAATAAATATAACATTATAGCAAAATTTAATAGATTTATTCAAACAAATTTTGAAATTTAAGAAAAATAGGACATAACTTTTCAAACAAAAATTAAAGAGAATGAAAAACTGAAAAAGTTTTATTGAAATATTTTTTTTGTAAAGTTCTTAATTTAAAAATGTTTTTACTTATTGCTAATCAACCTAATAGGTTTCGAGTAAAATATAGGGAAAGTACTATGATGGCCACATCACCATTTTTGTAATTTCTGAAGATTTACAGCTAACAATTAACATTTGTTACAGGTCCACAAAAACAGACCAATTTACAATTTAAAAGGGAGGACTGTTGTGCATTGACAGCTGAATTACAAATTGACCTCCGTTTCAGATTCCAACGGATGATCAAAAAAGGATAGCCATGAATTCAGTGGACTCGACTCGTACAATACACAGACATGGGAAACAATCAAAATTGTTTTTTTTTTTGGAAAGTCAAGCATTACACTCTAGCTACTGATGGAAATGTAGATGTAAAAGCATTAAACATTGTTTAAATTAAATATTTATAAGTACATCTACTAGATCAGTAGATTATTCTTTAGATTTTTTTTTAAATTTGAGTAGAAATTTGATCATGCAATAAAATTTAAATCCATTTTCTGAGTATGATTTAATGATTGGAAAGTGGGATAGAGAACCAATAAAACATAAAATAAGTAATAAATTTAAAAATACGAAAACATTTCGTGAATCTACAACAGTGAGTCTTACTAAGACTACAAAACAAATTAATTTGAAACAACTACTTCTCTGGCTAGTACCCCGACAGACGTTGAATAAAACAAAGTTAATTTGCGTGTTACGAATAGTACAACTATCAAAGCAACACTAATTTGAATGAAATTATTTCTGTTGAATAAACTAATCAAGAAAAAGCGTACTTTACAGCTTGGACATGACATCACCTGCCTGCGAGATTGTTCAACAATGCATCCCATGAAATGAGGTTTTAAATCTGCTGGAAGAATTCCACAGCAATCTCACCCCTAATCATTAATGGATTTCAATACACCTACCTCCGTAGTTTCCACTTTTACTTTAGGAAACGGCAAGAATGCTTTGGGAAATACTTGTAGAAGAATGTAAGTGGCAAATATATAAATTTAACAACAATTTGAAACTTATCGAGAGACCTGTTCTGGTCAAAATAATATACAATATTACAAAAATTTAGCTCACAATATGTACTTTTTCTGCTTCATATAATGCAATTCTTTTTCGACCAATTCCAGCAATATTTTAGCCACTACAAGCATGTTTATTCCCATTTTATATGGAACTATATTGATTACATTTAATTGTCATATTACTAATATTTATTATTTTGCCAGTAGATCAGTGGAATTTTTCCCATGGAGGAAAGCACAACAGATCTCATAAACGAATTTTTTTCTGACATTGAAGCAGTCTGAAAACGTCAATCAATTTATCAGCACAGTTAAACAAGAAATGTTTAGCTTAAAAAGCGAGAGAAAGCGAAATTAGAGACCTTGTGGATAGCTTGGAATGATTGGAATAGGAATTGTCATCAAAATCGAAAAGATGCTCTTTGCTTCCAAACTGCCTTCGGTTAGTGAAGTCACAAAATATATCAAAATGGCACAAAACAAAAAGATGCCAGGCCTGAATCAATTATACTTGTCTCAAAAATCATTAACTTAAGCTAATTGTATTCCTCAACAACATTTACAACACATAATTAGTGGTTAAAAGTATATCCTTTCTTCAACAGTTTTTTATTATCTATATGTACATTTCGAACCCTAAGGGTTCATTTTCAATAGAATATTGACATATTACATATGTTTAAGAATGGACTAGTTTCTAAAGACAGAGAATCAAGCAACTTTGTTCTTTCTGCTGAAAAAAAAAACAAATTTCCCCATTAGTTTATTATGTAAGTGCATTATTTAAACTGCACTAAAAGACAGTATAGGTCCCCGAATGGTATAATGACCACGCTGTTTTATAAAAAAAAGCGTCTCATCCAATGGTTAGCTATCCGGAACCAGCAAGGTTTCAATTGGAAACAAAGCAACTTAGCCATTTTTTTGACGTTTTTGAGGCATTTGACACATCTGTCTGACCAATTATTAAATCAAACAAAGGTGGAAGCTTCTACTTCGTTATACATCATTATTTACAAATAAAACTCTTTTAAACTTATTTTCTATAACGGCGACTTTTTATTAAGTGACTATAGTTTCGACAAAGTTTAAAAGTGTTTTATTTGTGGATTATTAAATCGCTAAAAGAACCTTCTTGGTATTATATAAATGTGCTATTTTCAAAACTGAAAGAAATGACTGCCAACGTCCCACAGTTATTGATTCTCTCTACTATTTTGTATGAAATATATATTCATAACAAATTACATTATAAAATTCTTAAGATTGATGTTTGTTCGAAATATATATCCAAGCATAGAAAATAAAGTGCAGAAAAGTGTTATTTACATCTTAAGATTGAATAAATTAACAAAAATAAAAGTACTCACCATTACTTGTCATAGGTTTGAAATCGATAATAGCAGAGTCTGTGCTCATGGTGTCAGGCGGCTGGAAGGATTTCCACTGAGGATTCGTGGACATAGTCTTCTCAATAGCAGATCAATGATTCTTCTTCTTCTTCTTGTTTGTGTCTTTTTCGCGTTTCAGTTATTCCTCACTTCGTGTATGCGTGTGTGTGTGTTTTTTTTCTTCTTGTTTTGTTTGCGTGTAGTTATCTTAAGTTTAGTGAATATCACAGAATGGTTATGGTACGCAGAGTGTATACCACACAAATATAGTCAAATATGGCAGCCGTACTGGAAACGAAACGGCACTCGAATTCTCACTGATATACAATATAATATATATACTCTCTCTCTTATTCTCTCTTTCTCTCCCTTTTTTTCTCTATCTCGACGTGTGTTGCCCAGAAAATTCACAGTGTTCTTTTTTATTTTTAAACGTTATTTATCCCAAAAACTTCTTCTCTCTCTTCGTATTTTTCGCTCCTTCTTCTTCTTCTTCAGGTTTAATCAATTGATTTCAGTAAATTTTCGAAGAAAAACTTTGATTCGTGAAAATAAAAAATAAAAAAAAAAATAATAACAATAGTTAATAGATACGAACGAACGACTCCACTACAATCCACAGTCACTCAAAATTTATAAATGGAAAACGGAAAAGTTGAACTAAAAATCCTCAGATGTCTTCAATGCGTGCTGGGTCTGGATTGTGCTGTATATTCTCATAATAATTTTCGACGTATGTTTTTTTCCCCTTTTGAATATTATTTTCATATATTTCTCTCTCACTCTCTCTATGCATATACGTTTTATTATTATTATTATTACGATTGATTAACTTTGTGTGTGTGGTTTGTTTATTTCCTGTTGAATACAAATTTTTAAATGGTTTACAAAGGCCAGTGGTTGCGCTGATGCTCTGTTACTTTCAATTTTCTATTCTAAATTTTGAGTTACTTAGTTACACAAGCTGAAACAAAAAGAAAACATGTTTAATCCATCGAATTTTTCTGATGATTTAAAATAGGAAATATTTTAACATGTACTGTATTAATACAAAAAAATAGTGATAGTATTTTCACTGAAATTTTTACAGTAATATATCATAAATAATATTAAATATTGTTAAGAAAATATGATCTAAGGGTGAGCACCCACTATCCTTTAACCACTTGCGCTATAAAGACGTGCCACACACATCAATGTTAGCGCATGTTATATTGTAGAGCGCCGCACGACTATCGAAATTTAAATCGTAGCGCAAGTGGTTAAATCAAAATCATTAATAATATTAAATATTGTTAAGAAAATGGAAATTATTTATTTCTTGAATTTTTATGTTCGTAGAAATATTTTCTGTTAGTAATTTTAATATATAGGTGGGTGTCCATTAATACAATCCTCGGAACTGTCAAAATTGTTCGTATATTTTTATTAATTGTATTTGTAAAGCAAGTTTGATAAAGTACTTATAAATAAATAAATACAGAGTTTTCACTAGAAAAACATATTTTTTTATTACACAGTGAACATTATTATATTGCAGTGAGTGTTTCAATACACTCGAGGTATTTATTATTCATTAATGACACAAGGAAACAGTTGCAAAAAAATAATAATAATTATAATTAACTGTGAGTAATTAAAATACCAAATATTTTTCTTCTTTAATTGACTCTATTAAAGTTTGTTTGTGTTCGTTATGAAAGTTTACAAACAAGTATAAATTATTCCACCCATTTAACACTCATTTATTCATATAATTCTTTCAATTCGTATTCGTATCTTTTTAAAGAGTCATTAATAAAATTTGCACCTTATAATGTGTCTGAAATGTTAACCTCACAATAAATCGTCATTACTTGAACAAATTTTAACCAAAAGTTGTCTTCAGCGAATTGCTCACAAACTATCCACATCTTCGTCACTGGCATTAATGGCGTCTTCTCATTTTTTAAGTCACTTGTGATGATAGTGAGCGCATCATTACACCCCAGAATCTAAACAAGCAAGTATGTGGAGTGGAGACAACCTGGAGAAGCTCCATCTCGAAAAGCCAAAACCTGTCAATCTGCAGGAAAAATTCTTGCAACTGTTTTTTGGGATAAAAGGGCATGATTTTCTTCTTGAGCAAAGAACAGTTGGCTGAATATTATTGCAAACTTCTTGATGAAGCCAAACTGGCTTATTATAGAAAGGAGTAGGCATGCCTAACTCCCACCCTCAAAGTAGGGTACACCCCCTTTGAGAACAACAGGTACCAGATGAGAAAAGAGATGAGCAATAGCCTTCGTCCGCATAAGATTGTCTTGTACTCATAAATTAATTATTGAAGTTAACACTGAAAACACAAGCAAGTCTTTTTAATCAGCCAATTGTCCAAGTCTATTCCAATACCCATCCGAAGTGTGATTCTTCTTCATAAGAGCACTCAGCCCGAGAAAAATTAGAGAAAATTAATTGGGAAATATTAGAACACCCGGCCTATAGCCCTCATATGTTTGGTCCACTCAAAGATGAATTGAGAGGACTCCGTTTTCAAAGTGACCAATATGTGGAATCGTTTGTGAGCAAGTTTTGTCTACAAAACAAAATATACAAGTCTTATTAAAACTATAAAACAGACAACTTATTGAAACAACTACTTCCCTAACAAACGCCACGACAGATATTGAATTATACAAAAGTAATTTGCCTATTATAAATGTTAAGTATTTAATTGATATTTAAAATCCATTTCATAATATTATGGTAAACACGAGCATATGGTTTAATATAAAATAAAGCAAATTGAACAGTCGTGTTTACCTCAACATTACCAACAATGAGACTATAATTCACTATTATCCTAACCTTACTGTCAGGCATGGAATTGATTCAAATAATTATAAATCATATTAATGAAAGGATGTCATAATATCCTTCAGCTGTGAGAATGTATTTGCATGAAAATGCTGTGTCAGCTCGATGTTAGGCATACTTATTCCAATATCCACTTTAGCTGATGAAGAGTTGATTTTTTTAAACTCAATTTAAATTTAGAAAAAACGTATAATTCTTCCCAATAAATCTTTTTGTATTTTTTTTTCTTTGTTAAAAAAATAAAGATTATTGTTATTTTTAAAAACGAAAATCAAGTCATCTAAAACAAAAAAAAACAAAATTTAAAAAAGCAGTTCGATTAAAAAAAAGTCAATTGTTATTGTGAATAAATTGCCATCGTCAACACAACAATTAAATGGGGCATCGTTCTCGGCGAAACATGTGCGTTTTGGCGCACGGTAAAACAAGGGCCGAATTATTGATTTACATCTTAACGTGTGTACGCGTTTCAAATCGAAACGGCACGGCGAACGAGCGGCGGTCGTAATGGGGGGCCCGCCGCTCGCTACCACCGAGCCCCGGCGCCCGGGCACGCGAAACCAAACAAAGAATTTTCAAACTGCGTAGCGGAACGGCGACGGCACAAAGATCCTGAAAGGGTTAGAGGTCTATAATTAATGTGTCACATTTTCGGCGTAAATACGGCGCCGCGCGCGTCGTTTTTACGGTTATCGCTAGGCGAAAGGGTTTAGAAGCGTGTGTACCTACTTTTTCGGCGAATTTTCGGTTATTTTTGCGGTAATTTAGTAATGTATTAACTCACCACGACACAGCACAGCACTGACGACATGCCGCCATGTTGAATGTCAACATGTTCAAGAAAAACAAAAACCGACTAAAAAATACGCGACGTTGCCGGTTCTCCATCGGCGTAATTTAATGTAATAATTTTATAAAAACAGTAAATAATCGTTTAAATATTAAAATTATAAATCAGAATAAGAGAAATTTTAAAATATAATTGTAAACGCATAATTAATTAACAAATTTCAACTCCTTGATATGTTTAGACTCGATCCCACTACCATGAAATTAGCTATGAAAGGGAGGCTCGCCTCAATAGATTTAAAACCCCATCAACTGTGCCTAAAATATTAAATTAAATAGTTAGTCTTCTCTCAGAAGAAAGGAGGCTTAATATTTCATATATTCATGCAACTCAACAATAATTAAACTGTGCTTAAAGTGTCTGAGGCTCAGTATAACCAGGTTAAGAAAGTCTGTGGTTACGATGAATTAAATTCTCATTTAACTCGTGTTGAAACATTTTTATATTAATTAGAGGTTAATTAAACACTTGTTGGTTATTTAGAGAAAGATTTTGACCCATTCTCCAGTCAAGATCTCCCTTAAGATGACTTATCGATATTTATTTATTTATTTATTTATTTACGGAAGTCCATTTAAGTGCAATATAAAATATAATACATATTAAAAATAAATAAAACGCTTTAAGTATAACAAATTTTTCTAAAAGCTAATATGAAGATTAGCTTGCTTCTTCTGATAAGGAGCCGCCAAACATGGAGTAATCAAAGTGGAGGAAACTTTAAAATTGCTGATGGGTAAGTTCCGTGGCTTCAAGGGAAGAAGCGCAACTACAGGGGTTGACAACAGCCTTGGATGCACTTTTAGTCGTTCATTCTGAATCAAACAAGATTGTGGAACGAATGAATAAGGCTGGTTGAGGAATCTGCATACATAATTCAAGATCGTATCTTAAATACACTTTGTGTGTGATATAAACAAAGTTTATTTTATTTTATTTAAAGTTATAAAATATGTATCACAAAGTGAAAGCCTGTACAATCAAGTATCTCAAATAGACATTGTCTCACATAAACAAAAGGTTGTGAAATGTTTCCCTTAAAGTTTTATTTGAAGTAAGTGGAGTCACGTAAGAGTGACTTGTTTATTACCTTATTGTGAGGTTGATAGTGTTCCTCCTGGAATCTCTCCAACCCTCAAAGTAGAAATTTGTGGAACCCTTTCTACCTATAGCCTAGATCTTTCCTAACTTTTTAGCTGATTTGGCAAACTTGTCCACACTTTATCCCCGAATTCCGCTATGGAATAAATTAAATCTTCATTTTGTCCTAAATTGTCTAAAGTAAATTGAATATTGTCTCTCTCTGTTTCAACCATATGTTAAAATATTATACTTATAAATTTAATTTAGAATCTATTATTGTGTATGTAGGATGGGTGCGTACCATCAAGAAAATATTTCTGAAAGAGTTTAAAAACATCAAAATTGTTAAGAATAATTAATAATTATTTTTACAGAACCCTCGATTATTATACATCGATTTAATTGTGGGATAGTGGCCACCCACCCACCCTACATATATTATTAATTTTAAATCGCAATTACTGCTTACAATTTTTGAATAAATCATCAAAAATAGTTTAAGTTTGTAAGCAATAATTTAAACACAGTGTTATAGTTTAAATATTATTGTATATGTAGGGTGGGTGGGTGGCACCTATCCCACTTTCCAATCCAAATACCAACAACAAAATATTTCTGAAAGAGTTTAAAAACATACCCAAAAAAGAAATTGTAATCTTTAAAATAGTTAATTAAGAATGATAACAATTATTTTTACAGAACCCTTGTTTATTATGCATGGATTGGATTGTGGGATAGAGGCCACCCACCCACCCTACATATATTAAAAATTTTAAATCACAATTACTGCTTACAATTCTTTAATAAATCATCAAAAATATTTTGAGTTTGTATGCAATCATTTAAACACACTGTTTTAATTTGAGTATTATTAAATATGTAGGGTGGGTGGGTGGCCTCTATCAAACCCTCCAACCCTCCTATCATCAACAAAAAAATATCTGAAATAAAATTTAAAAACGTTACTAAATATCAAATTGAATTTTTAAAATATCTAATCAAAAATGATAATTACAATTTTTACAGAACACTACTTTATTAACCATGGTTGTAAATGGGGTAAAGTGATACGGGTCACCCACCCACCTTATAAATGTTGAAAACTTTAAATTGTAAATTCTGCCTTCATTTTTTATTAAACCATCAAAAATAGTTTGAGTTTAAAGACAATAACTATAAAACAGGGTTTTACTTTAAGAATCATTGTATATGTAGGGTGGGTGGGGGTCCACTAACCCACCCTCCAATCCTTACATCATAAAGCAGATTTTCTGTAAGATTAAAAAAATATTACCAAAGGAATTGATTGTTTTTAAAGATAATCAAGAAGGATAATGACTGATTATTTTTACATTGTCCACGTAATTGATTGTGTGTTACAGGTCACTCACACACCCTTAATGTATTATAAACTTTAAATCACAATTACTGCTTTTAATTATGAATAAACCAAACCAAAAATTAGTTTGAGTTTGTAAGCAATAATTTAAACCCAGTGTTTTAGTTTAAATATTATTGTATATGTAGAGTGGGTGGGTGGCACCTATCCCACTTTCCAATCCCCATATCATCAACATATATCCGAAAGAGTTTAAAAATATTACCAAAAGAGAAATTAATTTTCAAAATAGTTAAGAATAATTAATAATTATTTTTACAAAACCCTCGTTTATTATGCATGGATTGGATTGTGGGACAGAGGCCACCCACCCACCCTACATATATTATAAATTTTATATCACAATTACTGTTTACATTTTTTTAATAAATAATCAAAAAGAGTTTGAGTTTGTAAGCTATTATTTAAGCACAGTGTTCTAGTTTGAGTGTTATTTCATATGTAGGGTGGGTGGCCTATGTTACACCCTCCAATCCTTTTATTGTCAACAAAAACTTTCTAAAATAAAATTTTAAAACGTTAACAAAAAACAAATTAAATTTTTAAAATAACTTATCAAAAATGATAATTAATTACTACTTTTATAGAACACTACTTTATTAACCATGGTGGGGGTCGAGCGATACGATCACCCTCCCTCCTTATAAATGTTAAAAACTTTAAATCGTAAATTCTGCCTTCAGTTTTTATTAAACCATCAAAAATAGTTTTGAGTTTAAAGACAATAACTTTAAAACAGGGTTTTAGTTTAAGTACCATTGTTTATGTAGGCTGGGTGGGTGGCCACTAACCCACCCTCCAATCCTTACATCATAAAGCAGAGATTTTCTGAAAGAATTTAAAAGTATTACCAAAAGAATTGATTTTTTTAAGGATAATGATTGATTATTTTTACAAAACCTCGTTTATTATCTACGAAATTAATTGTGTGTTACAGGTCACCCACACACGCTTAATGTATCATAAACTTGAAATCACAATTACTGCTTTTAATTTTTAATAAACCATAAAAAAAGTGTTTGAGTTTGTAAGCAATAATTTAAACAAAGTGTTTTAGTTTAAATATTATTGTATATGTAGGGTGGGTGGGTGGCACCTATCCCACTTTTCAATCGCCATATCATCAACAAAATATATCTGAAAGAGTTTAAAAATATTACCAAAAAAGAAATTCATTTTCGAAATAGTTAAAAATAATTAATAATAATTTTTACAGAACCCTCGTTTATTATGCCTGGATTGGATTGTGGGATAGAGGCCTCCCACCCACCCTACATATATCATAAATTTTAAATCACAATTACTGCTTACAATTTTTTTAATACATCATCAAAAATAGTTTGCATTTGTAAGCTATTATTTAAACACTGTGTTTTAGTTTGAATATTATTGTATATGTAGGGTGGGTGGGTGGCCACTAGCCCACCCTCTAATTCTTATATCATAAACCAGAAATTTTCTGAAAGAATTTAAAAATATTACCAACGGAATTGTTTTTTTTTAAAAGATAACCAAGAAAGATAATAATCGATTATTATTACAAACCTTCGTTTAATATCCATGGAATTGATTGTGTGTTGGTCACTCACACACCCTTAATGTTTTTTATACTTAAAATCACAATTACTGCTTTTAATTTTCAATAAACCATCAAAAAAAGAGTTTGAGTTTGTAAGCAATAATTTAAACCCAGTGTTTTAGTTTAAATATTCCTGTATATGTAGGGTGGGTGGGTGGCACCTATTCTACTTTCCAATCCAAATATCATCAACAAAATATTTCTGAAAAATTTTCAAAATATTACCAAAAACGGTACCCTACATATATTAAAGTTTAAATCACAATTACTGCTTACAATTTTTTAATAAATAATCAAAAAGAGTGAGTTTATAAGCAATTATTTAAACACAGTGTTTTAGTTTGAATATTATTGTATATGTAGGGTGGGTGGGTGGCCACTATCCCACCCTCCAATTCTTATATCATAAACCAGAAATTTTCTGAAAGAATTTAAAAATATTGCCAAAGGAATTTATTTTTTTTAAATATAACCAAGAAATATAATGATCGATTATTTTTATAAACTCTTGTTTAATATCCATGGAATTGATTGTGTGTCACACTTAATGTTTTTTATACTTGAAATCACAATTACTGCTTTTAATTTTCAATAAACTCTCAAAAGTGAGTTTGAGTTTGTAAGCAATAATTTAAACTTAGTGTTTTAGTATAAATATTATTGTATATGTAGGGTGGGTGGGTGGCACCTATCCCACTTTCCAATCCCCATACCATCAACAAAATATATCTGAAAGAGTTTAAAAACATTATCAAAACAGAAATTAATTTTTATAATAGTTAATAATAATTATTTTTACAGAACCCTCGTTTATTATGCATGGATTAGATTGTGGGATAGAGGCCACCCACCCACCCTACATATATTAAAAACTTTAAATTACAATTACTGCTTACAATTTTTTAATAAATCATCAAAAAGAGTTTGCATTTGTAAGCCATTATTTAAACACAGTGTTTTAGTTTGAATATTATTGTATATATAGGGTGGGTGGGTGTCCACTATCCCACCCTCCAATCCTTATATCATAAACCAGAAATTTTCTTAATGAATATAAAAATATTATCAAAGAATTAACAATTTATGAAATTGATAATCTATAATTAATCAATTATATAAATATTTTATATCCAATAATAATTACTTTTAAAATGAATTACGTATTAGATACTAACAATAATAAGTATATCTAGATTATAGGTCCCTTTTCTTGAGTTTATATTTTACAAAAATTAATTTCTCATTTTACTCTATGCAACCTTTTATACGTACCTGTATGTTGGGTTGCATAAGCCTTTTTTAAAATAAAAATTGAATTAGAAATAAATATTAAAACCAATTCCAGTTTAAAAAAAACCAACAATAAAACAAGAGATCTAATCTAATTTATCATTAATAAACACACTCTACTGTATTGGTTTTCCCTTATTCTTAACATAATTCATTTTCATATTTTTTTGATTTGGTTAAGGAAATATTAATAAAAGGTATTTTTTACGGGAGAAATAATACACTTCTAAAGTCTGTATATACACTTTTATTTATATTTTTGGTTCAGGGAATTATTAAAAGGTAAATAATTAATAAACAAACATTTTATTATATCTTAAATGTTTATTAGACTTAAAGAATTTATAAACATAAGGTTTTTGGGAATTAATAAAAAAGGAAACCATTTTTTTATTTAATAAAATTTTAATTCAATATTAAATTCTATAAAATCATCGAAAGGTAGTAATTATTTACCTACGTTGTACGATAATACTAAAAAACAAAAAAAAATAATCAAATAAAAAAAAACATAGCCATAGAGAGTATTTCGACAGTGACTGATTGAGTGAACAGGCGCGACTTATCTTCCATAAGTTGAGGAATTTAAAATATATTTATATTTATATAATATTTATAATATGTTCAATATACATCTCAATAATAATAATAAACAACAAAGTGTATATACGCGGAAACATACAAAAAAAATAATAATAATAATAAGTAGCATAAACAATATGTATTACGTAATACCTTATATAAAATTCAATAGAATAAACAAGAGTAATAACAACGATTCAACATTTATAGTTAGAGATTTTTTTCATTTTTCATTCTTACTTGCATATTTCAAATATGAGCACAATATATATATAATATTATCAAACAGTTTCAGTGAAAATAATAAATAAACATGATTAATAATAATATAATAATAATAATAATAATGGCATGATAATATGGATTATAAGGCAGTGAGAAAACACCATAAATAAAAATTATTTAAAATCATATACTAACAATTATCATAACTATTTACAAAATACGGATATTTTTAAGTACGAAAAATTAGGTACATTCAATTGTCTTTTAGTTTTGTTGTTTCTTTTATTACTTGTATACAGAGAGGGTTTTAAAAATGTGTTATTTTATTATAAAATTTCATAAACTTTTTGATTTCAAGAAAAAAAATAGTTGAAAATGTTGATTGTTATTAATTTTCGTTTTAATAAAATAAATAAATAAAGTAAAATAGTTATTTTAACGTTATTAAATAAAAATGTTGGTAACTTTGGTTGCATAACTTTAACAACATTTTAAATTAATTGTACTCGAACATTCTTACAGAAATAACATTTTTAATGTTATTTTTTTAAAATTTATAATGATAATATTAATATTTAATTGCAATTTATTAATTATTATTTCTTATAACACAATTTTAAAACACACTGTGTAAACAATTTCACTCCCCACCCTCACTCCGTACAGTTATTCAATATTCATTCTAAATTAGGATGTGACGGAGCGACGAGGGTTTCCCCACCAATCATTACGTTTCCATTATCCTCCCATAGTTTTCATCAATAAATACATAGAAAAAATATATCAACATTATACCCATTTATAATATTGATTTATTTGGATTAAAATTCAGTCAGGAAAAATAAGATATGTCGAAGAGATAGAGATAGGGTAGATAGATAGATAGATAGATAGAGATAGAGAGAAAGCGAAATTAGTTTTAGTTTTTTTCCCTATTTAATATAAAAAATCACTTTTTGTACTCTACTTAGAGATTCAACACCCTAACAATTAAAAACCTAGGGTTAGTGTAATATGTATGTTTCGAGAATAAGATATGATTGTTACTTCACTTTGTTTTTCCTTTTTTTTTTTTAGTTAAGCATTAATTGTCTACAAGTATCGACATCACTTATATATCAAAAAGATGAAAAAAATAAAAACGTAACAAGACTAATTATTAAGTAAAAATTTTATATACCCGACTATTTCCAATTACAAATCGTTTTATTTTATACACGCTCGTTTTTTTTTAATCGGTTGTAATGATAAATTCCAATAGTAGGCTTTGGAAAAATTTCAATTGTTTACCATTCAAACACAATATTTATAGAAATTTACCCGGAGAGTTAAATATTGTACAATATTTCAATCAACGATTAAATACTACTAATGTAAAATTCCTTGTCTCTGCGCTGATGAGATCCGAAATAGATCGAAACCGGTCCGTGTCTATTGTTGACAGGGAATAATAATTAATGTTTATAATATTTATAGTAGATTATTTACATGATTACAACCGATAGAAAAAAATATAAGAGCAATCACCGTATATACGTTTGTAGTTGAAAAATATATAAACCATGTAGATCCACACCAAAATTTATAAAGAAATGCAACTTATTTACATCACTATACATCAGAGCAAGGAACACACTTAAAGACTCGCGCATTAATGATATGTATCAATAAACTTTTTTCATTTTATTTTGCGAAAGATGTGTGTGTGTGTGTGTGTGAGTGTTTTAATATATTGCTAAAGGTTGCCCGAATGATCCTCTCCATCCGTCCGCGATGGCTCTGATTGAAAGTTTTCTTATTTATTGCTCTTATCTTTATAAATCACCCTGTAATCTAATTGATATACGCTCCATACGCGAACAGACTTACCTTCTTTTTTTTCGTAAATATATACAACTAGGGTTTTTTTGTTTTTTTTTTGTTTTGAGCAAGATGAGGCATGTATTTTGTTTTCTTAAAGTGTTTATAGCTTAATAGCTTTAGAGCGCAGGATTTCCGGTGTGATGGTGTTTTGTTTTCTCTCGGAGGGGGAAGGAAACTGCAAAGCCCGCAATCTAATAGTAATGGCGATTGAACGACGGTCGTCCGCGTGTCACTGCAGGTCGTCCTCGCATTTGGGAATGTCGAAGATTTCGGCGAAGAGCGGCGGCAGCGTCAGCTTCGACCAGTTCACCCGGAACCAGTCCAGGTGGGCCGTGTGCTTCGCCCCCAGGTTCCGCAGCTCGGGCAGCTTTATCAGCAGGTTGGAGAAGAGTTGGGGCTCGTTCGCGTGGTTACGCCCCACCTAAAAAAAATATACACTTGGTCAATCCATTCATCTACCATTTCCATAGAATAATTCATAATAAAGCTTACAAAACCTAATATTTCCAATGAATTGAAACCACAAATTGTGATTAAAAATAGTGAATTTTTCAATTCAATGCATTCTTTTTACTTAACATTTCATAAATTCAAACTGCTTTAAAATTAAAAATTGTAAAATACTGAAGTTATATTAGCTTTAATTATAGAAAGTGTTTTGTTACAGAACATTTGATGAACAAACCTGCACTTTGAGGGCCTCTATGAGCTTATCCTGGTGGTGTTCGATGGACTTGATGTCGGTGATGCCTGGACGATCCGCGGTGAGGAGAACTACAGCGGAGAACAACCCTAATTCGGTATCGTTCAGCGCTAGCGTGTTGAACGTGTTCGCGAAATGTACTATTGACGATATGAAATCCGCCTAGACAAAACAAACAGAAGAGAAGATAACGTTTACCAACTTAAAAATTTGACGTTGATAACAGCGCCCTCTATGGAATATGTTGCGACCCACACAACTCTACATCAATCATTAATTTTTTTTTTAAATTTAAAGAATGAATACTTACATCATACATGGTTTCTAATTGTTGCCTAGAAACGGTGGTGCCGTCGTCGAACATCATCGACGTGGCGGAGGTTAACCTAGCTACGTGGCTGAGCCAAATTTCAAAAAATCCTATCTTAATGAGTATTAGTTGGTCGTCCTGGCCGAGCTCGCAGAAGCCGGGCACCCGTTTCGCGAACTCGACCACCCTCTGGACGCTGGGGGTGATGTTGGCGGCGAACTGCTGCCACAGCCAGCAGCGCTGCTGTTCGAGGCTCTCCGTCGACGAGGCGACCTCGGTGTCCTCGGGACTGGCGGGCGGCAGCGTCAGCGGCTTCCGCGCCAGGTTCCGCGTGTGCTCCTCCGTGTAGCCGCAGTTGGCCTGGTGCGCCTGCGACACGGTGAGGATGACGTCGTAGACGGCCAGCTGTTTCGTCTCCGAGTCCGACTGGTCGGCGTCCGTCGTCGAGACGCGCGACGCCTCGTCCGTGCTGCGTTCCCGCGATCTCTTCGGCACGCGACCGTACCGCACAGCTAAAACAAACATCAAAAATATAAATTAATATTTTCCATTCCTTCCCAATCTTACAATGGTTCTCCCTTATCTCCTTTCCTATATAGTACGGTAGGAAGATAAATAATAAATAATTTGTTAGTCAAGAGTACGCCAAGTCAACGAATTATTTATTGGGATAGGTCAAAAATACGCTACAATTATTTATTGTGTTAGGTAAAGAGTAATCTAGAATAATAAGCTATTTATTGGGATATGTAAAGACAAAAAAATATTGTCATAGGTCAAACGTGCGCTATAGCAGTAAAATAAATCATTGAGATGTCAAATTATGGAATAGACTGTTGACAGCTGTCAGTTAACAGATTAAATATAACATATCTTAAAGGTTAACTACTAACATACCGTTGACAAAATTATAGTTAACAAATAACAGATCGGTCGGTAGTTGACAGACTATATTTTACAAAAGACGATTAATAATAGAACTCCGCTAACAGATTGACAGATGACAGTTGATAGTTAACAGGCAGAAACTGACATATGATACACGATCTTTGATAAATAACAGTTGACAAAAAATAATTAACAAGATGAACAACATATTTTGGATTACTGTTAAGACAGGTCACAATTGACAAACAATAGTTGTAGATGACATTTGATAAATAAAAGATAATAGATGACATATGACTTGTGATAGATCACAGTTTACAGATGGCAATTTATATACGTGTAATGTATTTAAATATAGTTTATAACATTGTAACATAGGCAACCGAATGTACATATACAATAGTGAAAAATAAAGATCAGCCCTTCTTGCTCCAGCAGTCATCGTGTTCAGATCGTTAACCTAAACAATAACCAGGATTTCCTACCTTACAGAACATTTCAATACGGTATTTGAAATATGACAAATAATCATTACCTGATAATCATCGACAGATAATAAATTATAATTTATAGATGACAGATAAGTATTAAAAGTTGACAGTAAAAATTATAGACTACAAGTGGTATTTTACAGAAAACAGTTGACATATAAGAGTTAATAGGTAACTATATTTTCTATAATTCTGCACAAGGTCCTTATCAATTAATAGACGATAGTTGATAGTTCGCATATGGCAACTAACAGATTACATTTAACAAAAGATAGACGACAGCTAACAGGTAACAGATTGCAGATTAATGTTATGCTATGACAGTTGATCATGATAATTGACAATTGATTGGCAGATGTTAAATGACACATAACAAATACCAGATAATAAATGACAAATGGATGTTGACATAATAAATTTTATTTAGTCAAATTGTTGATTACTAATCGTCGTTTAGTAAATGCAATTTATTAATTCTCATCTCCAAACTATCAACTGTTATCTCTTATTTTTTTAACTGCCACTTTTTATCAATCATGTATTATCTATTAACTGTCATCTGTCGACTATCAACTGTCATTTGTCAACTATCATCAGTTACCTATTACCTATTATTTCTTAACTATTGCCATATGTCGATTTTCAACTATCATATGTTAACTATCAACTGTCATTTGTCAACTGCCATCTGTCATCTAAAATGTTTTATTTGTTAGCTGTTGTGATACGTTGAGTATCAACTGTCATCTGACAACTGTCATCTCTCATCTATTATCTATTATTTGTAACTGTTGTCAGGTATGTATCAACTGTCATTTGTCGATTTCCAACTGCCATCTGTAAACTGTCATTTGAGAATAACTATCTATAATGTATTATTTGTTAACTATTGCCAGATATCTATCAACTGTTATCTATGGATTATTAACTGTCATATATCATCAGTTACCTATTACCTATTATTTGTTAACTGTTGTCAGTTACCTATCAAGGGTCATCTGTCGATTATCAACTATCATATGCCAACTGTCATTTATCAATTACTATCTGTCAGCTATAACGTTTTATTTTTTAATGGTTATCATATATCTATCAATTGTTATTTGACAATTGTCATTTGTCATTTGCCAACTGTCATCTATTATTTGTTAACTATTGACGGGTATGTATCAACTATCATTTATCGATTGACAACTGTCATTTGTCAAATTTCAACTGATATATGCCAACTGCCATTTGTCAACTGCCATTTGCAATCTATTATTTGATAACTGTCAAATATATTCAATTATATCTATAATCTTGTATTTGTTAATTGTTGTCAGATATCAATTGCCATTTGTCAACTGGCATCCATCATGTATTATTTGTTAACTGTTATTAAGTGTCTAACAAATATTATTTGTCATTTGTCATCTGTCACCTAGAAATTGTTGATTACTAACTGCCGTTTAGAAAATGTAATTTATTAATTGTCCTCTCCCAACTATCAACTGTCATTTGTTGTTTGTCAATTGCCATTTGTTATCAATCATGTATTATTTGCTAACTATTGTCAGGTATCTATCAACTGTCATCTGTTGATTATCAACTGTCAATTGCAATTTATCAACTGTCATCTGACAACTGCCAATTATCTGTCATGTATTATTTATTATTTGTTAATCGTTGTCAAATGTGTAACAACTGTCATTTGTTACCTGTCATATGTCAACAGATAACTGCCATTTGTCAACTACCATCTGCTATCTATATTATATTATTTGTGTACTGTTAGATATCTTACAACTGTCATATGTAAACTGTCATCTGTCATCCATCATGTATTATTTGTTAATTGTTGTCAGGTGTCTATCAAATTTTATCTGCCATCTATCAACTGTCAATAGTCACTTACAAATTATTGATTACTAACCGTTGTTTAGCAGATGTAATTTTTTAATTGTCACCTCCTAACTATCAAATGTCATCTGTTTTTTTAACTGCTATTTGTTATCAATTATTATTTGTTAACAATTGTCAGGGATATACTAACTGTCATCTGTCAACTATAAACTTTCGACTATCAACTTTCAACTGTCATCAGTCACTTATTACCTATTATTTCTTAACTATTGTCATCTGTCAATTTTCAACTATCATATGCTAAATATCAACTGTCATCTGTCATCTAAAATGTTTAAATATTAACTGTTATCAGATATCTATCAACAGTGATTTGTTGATTATCAACTGTCATCTGACAATTGTCATTTGTTAACTGTTGTCAGGTATATATTAACCATCATTTTTCGGTCAACTGTCTTATGCCAACTGTCAACTGTCATTTGTCAAATGCCATATGTATTCTATAATGTATTATTTGTTAACTGTTGTCAGATATCTATCAACTGTGATCTCTTTTATTAACTGTCATATTTCAACTGTCATCAGTCACATATTACCTATTATTTGTTAACGGTTGTCAGGTACTTATCAACTGTTATCTGTCGATTATCAACTATCATATATCAACTGTCAACTTTCATTTGTCAATTGCCACCTGTCATCTATAATGAATTTTTGTTAACTGTTGTCGGATCTCTATCAACTGTCATCTGTTGATAATAAACTGTCGTCTGGCAACTTTCAATTGTCATTTGCCAACTGTCATATATTATCTATTATTTGTTAACTGTTTACATGTATTTTATGTTGTTATTTTAACTATTTTAATTATTTATATTGTAATTGTTATTTTAATCAGCAATTGTATTTTAAATGGCTTCCGTTAATAAACATTAAACAAATAAAATGTATGTATCAACTATCATTTGTCGAATCATCAACTGTCATTTGTTAAGTGAAAGCTGCCATATATAATGTATTATTTGTTAACTGTAATCAGATATTTATCAACTGTAATATCTTGATTATCAATTGTCATTAGGCAACTGTCATCTGTCAACTATTATCTATTATTTGTTAACTATTGACAGGTATGTAACAACTATCCTTTATTATTATCAACTGTTATATGTCAACTGTCATTTGTCAAATATAAAACTGTCAACTGTCATTTGTTAACTGCCATCTGCCATTTATTATTTGATAACTGTCAAATATATTTCAACTATGATCTGTTGACTATAAACATTCATTTGACAACTGTCAATTGTCATTTGCCAACTGTCGTTTGTCGAGTCGACTTTCAACAGTCATTTGTTAATTACATCTATAATCTATTATTAGTTAATTGTTGTCAGATATTTATCAACTGTCATTGTCGATTATCAATTGTCCTATATCAACTGTCATCTATCATCCATCATGTATTATTTGTTAACTGTTGTTACGTATTTACAAAATATTATTTGTCATCTGTCATCTGTCATTTATTTATTTATTTCATTTATTTATCGTTTGCTTTGTGTCTCTTCTTAAATAAACTCTAAAATACATACCTAGAAATTGTTGATTACTAACCGTCGTTTAGCAAATGTAATTTATTGCTTGGCATCTTCCAACTACCAACTCTCATCTGTTATTTTTTGAACTGTTCTTTGTTATCAATCATGGATTATTTGATAACAATTGTCAGGCATATATTAACTGTCATTTGCCAACTGTCATCAGTTATTACCTATTATTTCTTAACTATTGTTACCTGTCGATTTTTAACTATCCTATGCCAACTATCAACTGTCATTTGTCAACTGCCATCTGTCATCTAAAATGTTTTATTTGTTAATTGTTTTTAGATACCTATTAACTGTGATATGTTAACTATCAACTGTAATCTAGTATCTATTATTTGTTAATTGTTCTAGCTGCCATCTGTCAACGGTCAACTTGTCATTTGACAACAACCATCTGCCATCAACTGTCATATGCTAACTGCCAACGGTCATTTGTCAACTGTCATCTGTAATTTATTATCTATTATTTGTTAACTGTTCACGGGTATGTATCAACTATCATTTTTCGATTATTAACTATCATATGCCAACTGTCAACTGTCATTAGTCAAATGCCATCTGCCGTGTATTGTTTGTTAACTGTTGCCAGATATCTATCAACTGTGATTTCTTGATTATCAACTGTCAACTGTCAATTGTCATTAGGCAACTGTCATCTATCAACTATAATCTATTATTTTTTAACTGTTGACAGGTATGTATCAACTATCATTTATCGATTATCAACTGTCATTTGTCAAATGCCATCTGGTATTTATAATATATTATTTGTTTACTATTGTCAGATATCTATCTATCTATCTAATTGTCAACTGTCATCCATCATTGTTAGATGTCCAACTGTTGTCAGATGTATATCAAATATTATCTGTCGTCTATTATCTGTCAATAGTTATCTATTAATTGTGATCTGTTGACTCCCAACTATCAACTGTTATCTATTATCTATTATTTGTTAACTGTTCTAGCTGCCATCTGACAACTGTCACTTGTCATTTGCCAACGTCGTCTGTCGACACTATCAACAGTCATTTGTCAATTACATCGTGTATTATTTGTTAGCAAAAGTCTAGCAAATGTTATTTATTAATTGTTCTCTTCCAACTTTTAACTTTCATCTGTTCTTTTTTTAACTGCCATTTTTATCCATTATGTATTATTTGTTAACTATTGTTAGGTGTCTATTAACTGTCATCTGTCAATTATCATCTGTTAAATGTTATATGCTAACTGTCAACTGCCACCTGTATCAACTATCATTTGTCGACTAAACTCTCATATGTCAAATGTCAACTGTCATTTGTCAAATACCATTTGCCATCTATTGTCAATTGCAACCTGTTGATTATGAACTGTCATCTGATAACTGTCCATTATCATTTGTAAACTGCTATCAGGTATGTATCAACTGTCAACTATCATTTGTCAACTACCATCTGGATCTATAATGTATTATTTATTAACTGTTGTCATATATCTATCAACTGTCATCTGACATATGTCAACTGTCATTTGTAAACTGCCATCTGTCATTCATCATGTATTATTTGTTAATTGCTGTTAGGTGCTGTTCTCTATCATCTGTCAATAGTAACCTACAATTTGTTGATTATTAACCATCGCCTGGCAAATACAATTAATTAATTGTTTGTCAACTGCAATATACAATCTGTAAACTATCAAACCATTTGTTAATTGCTATCTCTTAACCGGCAATTATCAACTGTTAACTGTCATCGGTCATTTTTATTAGAAACTATGAAATTTATAGAAAAAATTATATTTTATATTCGAAAATTTGTATTTAATCAAATTTATATTATAAAAACGCACTTATCTGTCATTTTTAATCAGACGTGTATAATCCTGTGAATTATCATCTGTCATCTGTTATATCGTTTGTCATTTGTCAATTGTCAATTGTCGTCTATAAATTGTGATATATCAACTACCGTCTGTCATCTATCTATCTGTTAGTTTGTTAACTGTTAAAACACAACTGTTACCATGTTATTATGTTTAACTATCATCGGTGAAAAGCCAATAATTGCTATATATGAATTACCATATGTTAACTGTCATCTGTTAAATTTCATCTATCGACTGTCATCTACTATAAACTATTAACCGTCGTCTGGAAAATCTATAAATTACATATTGGACCCTTTTACTTTTTGTGACATTAATTTGTCACAATTGTTCATATAGTCCGTATAGTCTAGTTTAAATCGTTCACGTGCTGCTACAACTTTTTGAATACACCTGGTATATAATATATTTGAGCTAGCGTACTCCTGACCTAGATTAACGCATAGTTTGTTGAGGTAGGTCAAGAGTACGCTAGTTCAATACACGAATTGTTATGGTAGGTCAAGAGTACGCTAGCGTGAGCAAAATACATTTTTTTAGATTATCCAATCTGAATTATTCTTTTATTTAAATTTTAGTTATTTTAAGATGTCTTGAGTTGTTTTTTAATAGATGCTAAATTTATTGCTTTTTTAAAATAAAATTTGAACTAGTTTCTAGTTGTTAAAATTTAAAAGGACGTTATTTTTCGTCATATTATAGTTATAGAAAAGGAATTCCTCATTATCCGTAGGAGTAAAGGTGTTGATCCAGTAGGTGTTACGCAAGTGATTTTTTTATTTACGGCGAAACGAAAGTGTTTCAGTATTGTTTTGTTCGCGTTGTTTTATTGTGCGCGGAACGCGGTAATGTTCGTTCGTGTTCGATACGAGCAGCGGCCGTTTTGCCGGTGAATTATGTAAACGTTCGCCGGGATTAGACGGCATTAGGAAATCAGATTTATTGTTTATGCAAATAATAAAATAATATATTCAATTATGTCATTTTCCCGGCTAGACAGGATTTGTACTTTCAGAAACGTGTTACTATACAATAAATATTAGTAATAAACAAATATTACAAAATCTATATACAGATTACTTATTTGCATCTTTAAATATTATTTATGTCTATCTATGTACCCGTAATACTGACCTATCGCAATTATGGAGATATCGTATTTCAAACCTACTACAACTTATAGCTATAGTTTTCGTTTACTTAGTAATCTCTTTTAAATATCTTCAATATGTATTTTTGAAGTTATTTTTAATATAATGTAATAATACTCACAGTCTCTCGACATTCCAACAGCCAAACATTTCTTGAACCTGCAATATTGACACCTATTCCTATTCAGTCTGATCACGAGACACTTGCCATCACGCAAACACCTGTACTCGATTTGTTTCTGTATGCTCCGCCGAAAAAATCCCTGAAATGAAAGAATTAATAATAAATAACATGTTTTGCTATATAACACTTATTTTGACAACCCCAGCTTGCCATTATCAAAGAGTGGTTATTGTGAAAACATACTCAATAACCCATTCAATATAGGTTTATGAAAAATATTATATAAATAATTTGTCATAGTTATATATACGGGGAAATAATTTTAATAAAAATGCGTAGAAAGTTAATGAAAACTTGTAAATATTCATATCCTGTAACGCTGAACGCGGCTTGTTAATTCTGTAACTTTGACTAATCTTTACAGTTTCGCACAGCGTTTGTGGATTAATGAAAGTACGTTTTAATTCTCCCCTGGGTTCAACTTTTAAAGCTCCGGATTAGGTACACCGCTGTAAACTTAACTCCTAATGTAAGGTTTGCAACTTGAAGTTATCGTTGCAAACGATATTAATGCATTTAATTTAATTTTTCCTGCCTTCACTGAATAAACGATAACAATCAAACTTAAACAGCGTTTGCTGGCAATAAAACTGATATTAGTATGTTTATTTAAATTTAATTAGAAATACGTATATGCAACCCATTTAACACAACTTGTAGATATATGCAACCCAAATAACGAATAAAAATCGACGCCTTGAATTTCTCTAGTTTGTTATTTTAAAATATTTTTTTAGATTATATTAATTACAGTTTTTAAAATAAATATATACGTTTTGTTTGCGTATTTCTCTTTACGTTTCTAATGGAGATCTCATCAATTTCAGTGGGTTCATTTGTGAACCGGTCGGAGAGAGAAATGCAGACTATTTGAATAAATAAGAGGGGCGCTCGCGTTTTACTTTCGATGTTGATGTGCTCGGAAGCGTAAGAACACTTTTGTATAAATCAGCCGGGGGAATTTTCCATGTCCCGTGGAAAAATCAATAAGGGAGAGGGAACGAATACGCCTCTCAATTTTTCAGGAATGCGAGAGGAGCACGCCCGACGGACGTAATAAGAAAATTGTTTTTCCCTCCAGAAAACGAAAACGGAGTAAAAAAAAGAGACGGGAGTGTAATAAATTTCGTGGTTGTAACGTACGTCCCTCTTTGTTTGGAGAGTCATATTATGAATTTAAAACATTTTTACTGTTAGTACAATAGAAGGCTTATCGACCATGTTATATGAGTATTCAAATTATAAATTAATAAAATGTAATCTGTATCCTAAACAAGCTAAACATTAAGCTAAAATCGTTAATATTTTTTTGTTTTTATCAAAACACATATGAAATATGATGCTGACCAGAAAATTTTCCTCTTATTCTATCCTATACCTCTCACATTCAGTCCTCCTTCTTAAAAATTACCCTTTTAATAAGATCAAAGGAATATTTCGTATCTACTGTCACATCATGTATTGACATCCATTCTCTATTCTGATCACTTTGCAAAAATCTAATCTAAGCTTATTCATCATCACCTAACATAAAGACGACTAAACTAAGAATAAATAGTTCGTATTATCTAACTAACCTGGAATTGATAAAATTCTAAATATCCTACAAAACTAATTCCTACTAAATACTAAAATAACTTACTTTAAAAAATCTTAATAAGACAAAGTGTGGCAAAACAATCACCAAGAACCAAGAAACTAGTTCTCTAAAAACAACCACACTTTGGCAATTCAAAAAAATATGTTTTGAAATATCAAGAAAAGAAGGATAAGATAAATCGTTTTAAATATTCACTTTTATCAATTACCTTGCAGCCCTCGCAAGAGGTGACCCCGTAATGGTATCCGGACGCCTTGTCGCCGCAGACCTTGCAGGGCACGAACGATTTCGTAGTCGAGGAACTGTTGGAATCCGCCGCCACATAGTGCTGTTCTGCAAAAGATTCACAAAATAAGTAATTGAACGTTAATTTGAACGCCACTCTACAATTTAATTCCATACATTTAATTAACCTTCTAATTAACACAAATGATAATTTAATTCATCGTATCCTCAACCGATTTCATTCACTGATAATCGTTGATAGATGATAGTTAACAGGATGACAGATAAGTATTATCAGTTTACAAATAATGGTTGAAATATAACAGTTGACTTAACAGGTGACAGTTGGCAGATTATTTTCTATAAATCTGCAAAATATCAATGTAAAACTTTTCTCAACTTTTTATATACATTTTGTAGCTTTTATGATATCAGTTGTCTATCACTCTTATTGCAATTGTAAAAGAAAACCTAGCGTACTTAAAACCTACCTCAATAAATTAAATGTACCCTGGACCTACCACAACAATTCGTTTATTAACCTAGCGTACTCTTGACCTACCATAATAATGGGTGTATTGACCTATCGTACTCCTGACCTACCATAACAATTCATTCATTGACCGTGCGTACTCTTGACCTACCTCAACAGACCATGCGTTAATATAGGTCAGGAGTACGCTGGCCCAATTATATTAAATACGAGGTGTGTTTAAAAAGTTTTAGCCGTATAAGAGCAATCGTGACAAATTAAAGTTTCTAAAAATGAAAGGGCCCAAAGTTAATAAATTACATTTGCCAGACAACAAATAGGGTATGACAGATGACAGATGACAGTTGATAGATGATATTTGACGGATAACAGTTACCATATAGTAATTAACATATGACAAACGATTGTTGACTGTTCACAGATGATAATCAATATGATATGGTGACAGTTAAGTTTTAACACATGAAAAATAACAGTTACAAATGAGTGATGTATGGATGATGATAGATGATAGTTGATATATTAAAATTTATAGAAGATAGTTGACAGATCATAGTTCGCAGATGATATTTCATAGATATATATGACAGATGGCAGTTGATAATCGAGGGATGACAGTTGATAGTCAACAGATGACACTTGTTAAATACTTGACCACAATTACAATTAATAGATAATAGATGACAAATGACAGTTGACAGACGATAGTTGATAGAAACGTAATCACGGTTAACAAAAAAATCATAATAGATAACAGATGGCAGTTGACAATTGACAGATGGCACTTTATAATGGCCAGATGATTAGTTAATAGATATTTGGCCACAGCTAAAAATAACAATTAACAGAAGTCCAGAGTTAACAAAAAATAGATGACAGGTAACAGTTGAGAGAAGACAGTTTATTGATACCTGATCAATCAATCAACAAAAAAATATAATAGAAACAGATGGCAGTTGGCAATTGACAGATGATAGTTGATAATCGATAGACAACAGTTGTTAGATACATGAACATAATTACAATTGATGAATAATAGATGACAGATGACAGTTGACAAAAGACAGTTGGTAGAAACGTGATCACAGTTAACAAAAAATTCTTGATAGAAAACAGATGGCAGTTGACAACTGACAGATGGCATTTGTTAGATACTTATCAACAATTACAATTAATAAATAATAGAAGATAGATGACAGTTGACACAAGATAATTGATAGATATATGGCCAGAGCTGATAAAAAATAATGATAGATAACAGATGACAGTTGGCAATTGATAGGGGACAAATGATAATCGGCAGATTGAAGTTGTTAGATACTTGACCACAGTTACAATTAATAGATAATTGATGACAGATGACAGAAAACAATTGATAAAAACCTGACCACAGTAAACAAAAAAATCACAATAGAAAACAAGTAGATGGAAGATGACAATTGACATGTGACAGTTGATAATCGACAAATGACAGTTGTTAGATACTTGATCACAGTTACAATTAATTGATAATACATGATAGATGACAGTTGTCAGAAGACAGTTGATAGAAACGTGACCAAAGTAAACAAAAAAATCATTATATAAAACAGATGGCAGTTGACAGATGGCAGTTGATAATCAACAGATGACTGTTGATAGATTCTTGACCACAATTACAATTAATGGATAATAGATGACATGACCATAGTTAACAAAAAAGTAATGATAGAAAATATCGCATTTGATAATTGACAAATGACAGTTGATGATACGATGAATTCATGATAGAAAATATGCCATTTGACAATTGACAGAAGATGTTGATAGATACCTAATCGTAATTAACAAAAGATTCATAATAGATAACTGATGACAGTTCACGATTGACAGACGGCAGTTGATAATCGACAGATAACACCTGACCACAGTTATCAAAAAATTGATGACAAAAAACAATTGGCAGTTGACAAACAACAGATGAGAGTTGATAATCGACAGGTGATAGTTGTTAGATACTTGACCACAATTACAATTAAAAAATAATAAGTGACAGATGACAGTTGACAAAAAAATCGTAACAGATAATAGGTGGCAGTTGACAATTGACAGATAACAGTTGATAATCGATAGATGACAGTTAATAGATACCTGACCACAGTTAACAAATAATAGATAATAGATGAGAGTTGACAGAACACAATTGATAAGATACCTGATCACAGTTAACAAAAAATTAATGATAGATAACAGATGACAGTTGACAGTTGACAATTGATAGATAACATTTAATAGTCGACAAATGACAGTTATATCCATAGATACCCGACCTTGGCTAATAAATAATAGATAATAGATGACAGTTGACAGAAAACAGTTGATAGATATCTAATCACAATTAACAAAAAACTCATGATAGATAATAGATGACTGTTGACAATCGACAGATGACAGTTGATAGATACCTGACCAGAGTTAACAAAAAGAAATCATCATATATTGTAGATGACAGTTGATAACTAACAGATGACAGTTGAGAAGTACCCAGTTAACAAATAATACATGGCAGATGACAGCTGACAATTGACTAATGACAGGTGGTAGATAACATATAACAATTGATAACCGACAAATGATAATAGATACATGATCACAATTAACAAATAATAGATAATAGATGACAGTTGACATAAGAAAGTTGATAAATACCTGAGGACAAATAACAAAAAAAATCATCATACAGTATAGATGGCAGTTGATAGTTGACAGATGACAGTTGAGAAGTATCCAGTTAATAAATAATTTTATAATACATGATAGATGACAGATGGCAGTTGACAAATGACAGTTGGCAGATGACAGATGACAGTTAATAGGTACCTGACAGTTAATAAATAATTGATAGTAGATGACAGTTGCCAGTTGACACACGACAGTTGATTCATAGCTGAACACATTTAACAAAAAAATCATAATAGATTATAGATGGTAGTTGACAATTGACAGATGACAGTTGATAGATACCTAACTACAGATAACAAAAAAAAAGTCATGATAGATTTCAGATCACAGTTGATAATTGACATATGTCAGTTGAGAAATGACAATTGGCATATGACGGATGATAGATGACAGTTGATAGATACCTGACAGTTAACAAATAATTGATAATAGATGACAGATGATAGTTGACAGAAAACAGTGGATAGATATCTGATCACAGTTAACAAAAAAAAATGATAGATTGCAGATGACAGTTCATAATTGACAGATGATAGTTGACAATCGACAGATGATAATTGATAAATGCCCACAGTTAACAAATAATAGGTAATAGATAACAGATGACAGTTGACAGAACGTAGTTGATATAGAATAACTGACCAGCGTTAACAAAAAATGCATAATAGATTACAGATGACAGTTGACTATTGATAGATGAAAGTTGATAATCGACAGATGATAATAAATAAATGATAAAATAATAATAATAATAATAATAATAAATAATACGTTGACAAATGACAGTTGGCAGATGACAGTTGATAGGGCACCTGCCAGTTATTAAATAATTAATAATAGATGACAGATTCCAGTTGCCACACGACAGTTGATTGATAGCTGATCACAGTTAACAAAAAATTCATGATAAATTATAGATGGTAGTTGATAATTGACAGATGACAGTTGATAGATACCTGAACACAGTTAAACAAAAAAGACATGTTAGATTATATAGATCACAGTTGATAATTGACAGATGACAGTTGAGAAGTGTCCAGCTAACAAATAATACATGGTGGATGACAGATGGCAGTTGACAAATGACAGTTGGCCTTTGACAGTTGATAGATACCTGACAGTTAACAAATAATTGATGATAGATGCCACATGACAGTTAACAGAAAACAGTTGATAGATACCTGATCATAGTTAACAAAAAACAGATAGATTGCAGATGACAGTTCATAATTAACAGATGACAGTTGATAATCGACATATAATAATTGACAAATAATAGATAATAGATGACAGTTGACAGAAGACAGTTGATAGAAACCTGACTATAGTTAAATAAAAAAATTCATCATAGAAAACAGATGGTAGTTGACAATTGACAGATAACAGTTGATAATCGACAGATGACACATATTAGATACTTGACCACAAACACAATTAATAGGTAATCGATGACAGATGACAGTTGACAGAGGACGTTTGATAGATATGTGACCACAATTAACAAAACATTCATGATAGAAAACAGATGGCATTTGACAATTGACAGAACAGTTGATAATCGACAGATGAGATTATATGATGAATTCATAGAAAACAGATGGTAGTTGACAAGTGACAGATAACAGTTGATAATCGATACTTGTAAGTTGTTGGATACTTGTCCACAATTACAATCAATAGAGAATAAATGACATATGACAGTTGACAGAAGACAGTTGATAGAAACCTGGCCACAGATAATACAAAATTTATGATAGATAACAAATGAAAATTGACAGATGGCAGATGACTGTTGTCAGACCACAGTTGATTGATCATAGTTAATTGATCATAGTTAATAAAAAAATCATAATAGATTATAGATAACAGTTGTTAATTGATAGAAGACAGTTGATAATCGACAGATGACAGTTAATAGATACCTGACCATAATTAATAACTAATAGATAATAGATTACAGATGACAGTTGACAGACAACAGTTGATTGATCACAGTTAACAAAAAAATCATAATAGATTGTAGATTGCAGTTGACAATTAACAGGTGACATTTCATAATTGACAGATGACAGTTCGTAGATACCTGACCACAACTAACAAATAATAGATAATAGATAACAGATAACAGTTGACAAAAGACAGTTGACAGATACTTGATGGCAGTTAACAAAAAATCATGATAGATAACAGATGGCAATTGACAATTGACATATGACAGTTGATAATAGACAGATGACAGTTGATAGATACCTGACCACAGATAACAACTAATATACAATACATGACAGATGACACTTGACAAACGACAGTTGATTGATTACAGTTAACAAAAAAATCATAATAGATTTTAGATGGCAGTTGACAATTAACAGATGACATTTCACAATTGACAGATGACAGTTCGTAGATACCTGACCACAATTAACAAATAATAGGTAATAAATAAATAATAATAATTGACAAAAGACAGTTGTCAGATACTTCATCACAGTTAAGAAAACATCATGATAAATAACAGATGACAATTGTTAATTGACAGATGATAGTTGATAATCGACAGATGACAGTTGATAGATACCTGACCACAGTTAACAACTAATAGATAATAGATGACAAATGACAGTTGACAGACGACAGTTGATTGATCACAGTTAACAGACAAATCATAATAGATTTTAGATAGCAGTTGGCAATTGACAGATAACATTTGATAATCGACAGATGACAGTTGATAGATACCCGATGACTAGCAAAAAATAGATGATAAATGACAGTTGACAAAATCGATATTTGAGCACAGTTAACAAATAATCATGATAGATAACAGATGGCAATTGACAATTGACAGATGACAGTTGATAATAGACAGATGACAGTTGATAGGTACCTGACCACAGTTAACAACTAATATACAATACATGACAGATGACAGTTGACAAACGACAGTTGATTGATTACAGTTAACAAAAAAATCATAATAGATTTTAGATGGCAGTTGACAATTGACAGATGACATTTGATAATCGATAGATGACAGTTGATAGTTACCTGACCACAGTTAACAAATAATAGATAATAGGTGACAGATGACAGTTAAAAAAAGACAGTTGATAGATACTTGATCACAGTTAACAAAAAAATCATGATAGATAACAGATGACAGTTGACAATTGACAGATGTCAGTTGATAGATACCTGACCACAATTAATAAATAATAGATAATATACACACACAGTTGATTGATCACAGTTTACCAAAAAAATCCAAATAGATTATAGATGGCAGTTGACAATTAGCAAATGACATTTGATAATCGACAGATGTCAGTTGATAGATACCTGACCAAAATAATAGATAACAGATGACAGTTGACAGAAAATTGTGGATAGATACCTAATCACAGTTAACAAAAAATCATTATAAATAACAGATGACAGACAGTTGACAATTAACAGATGTCAATTGACAATTGATAGATAACAATTGATTATCGACAGATGATAATATATAAATGACTATAATTAACAAATAATAGATAGTAGATGACAAATGACAGTTGAAACAAGACTGTTGATGGATACCTCATCAAATAATAAAAAAATCATGATAGATAACAGATGGCAGTTGAAAATTGACAGGTGACTGATGACAGTTGATATTCGACAGATGATAATAGATAAATATTTAACAAATAATAGACAATTGACTGGTGAGAGTTGACAATTGACAGATAACAGTTGATAATCGACAGATGACAATAGATAAATGACCACAATTTACAAATAATATATAATAGTTGACGGGTGACAGTTGACAGAAGACTGTTGATAGATACCTGCTCATAGTTAACAAATATTCATGATTGATAACAGATGACACTTGATAATTGACAGGTGACAGTTGACAATTTACAGATGACAATTAACAAATAATACATAATAGATGATAAATGACAGTTGATAATTGACAGGTGACAGTTGATATTCGACAGATGATAATAGATAAATGACCACAATTAACAAATAATAGATAACAGATGACAGGTGACAATTGACAGAAGACTGGATCACAGTTAACAAATATTCATGATAAATAACAGATAATAGTTTACAATTGACAGGTGACAGTTGACAATTTACAGATTTATAATAATCGGCAGATGATAATAGATTAATTACCACAATTAACATATAATAGATGATAAATGACAGGTGATACAAGACTGCTGGTAGATACCTGATCACAAATAACAAAAAAAATCATGATAGAGAACAAATGACAGTTGACAATTGATATTCGACAGATGATAATAGATAAATGGCCATAATTAACAAATAATAGATAATAAGTGACAAGTGACAGTTGATAAGTACCTGATTACAGTTAAACAAACAATTCATGATAGATAACAGATGGCAGTTGACAATTGACAGTTGACAGTTAATAATCGATAGATGACAGATTACGTATGGTAAATAACATATGAATAAAAATATATCACAATTTATAGATAAAATGTAAGTGTTAAGAGTAAACACATGATAGTTAGATAAATAACAGATAATGACAGTTGACAGGTAATAGTTGACAGAATGTCAAATGACAGATGATTGTGTGTGTATAATATAAAATTTACTCAAATACAGATTTTTTATAAATTTTCACAAACTAATATTAAATCGAAATGTTTATATAAATTATATAGTTTATAGTAAAAATATAATATCAGTTAACAAACCAAAGTTAACCTATGACAGTTGATAACAGTTGCAAACAATAAATTACATTAAACAGATGACAGCTGACCGTTAATAGTTAACAGATTGTTGATGACCGTTGACAGATGTTAAATGATAGATGCCTAAGAACAGATCAAAAAATATACATGATAGATAATAGATGACAGTTAACAAACAATAGTTAAGAGTTGACAGATGACAGTTGAGAGTTGACAGACGACAAAAATAAATGTTTATATAAATTTTATAGTTTCAAATAAGAATGAAAAGTTAACTGAGAATAGTACATATGAAAGGTGACAAATGATAGTTGAAAGTTAAGATTTACCCAGTATATTTGATGGATAAGAGTTACAATAATGCAGACGTCTATTAATAGATGACAGCTGGAAGATGTCATATGAGTTGACAGTTGACAAATAGTAGTTGACCGATGAAATGTATCAGATTAGAGATAAAAGTTTGGAAATTAAACAGATTACATTTGACAGAGAGAATGATACTAGTTGAAAATTAGTAGTTGAGTTGACAGATGATATTTAACTAATGACAGTTCAAATATGGTACTTAACATATAAAACATGTTTATATAGATTTTATAGTTTCAAATAAGAATAGAAACAGTTAACTGACGAGAGTTAACATATGGCAGTTAACAAATGATACTTGTGAGTTAGGAGATAACGATTTACACATTTTATTTGATAGATAATAGTTAACAGAATGCTGATGCCTAACAAGAGATTGTCATATGACAGTTGATAAGTAACAACTAATAAATAGTAAAAGTCAGTTGACAGATTACAGTTATCAGAATTTAATATGGCAATTTATATTTTATATTGTACAAAAGAAAATGAATTCATTCATGGAAATTAATCACGAATAAAAACGAAACGTTTTTTTTTAAATTATATTATTAGTATAATAGTAATTATTATTATTATGATTATTGGACCTCACGTGTACAAGAACTAGTTCTTGAAGCCGAACACGGAAGCATCCGAATAGAGGCATTCCCGATCTTGTTACGGCGTTTCTTTCTCACTTAGCGCGCGTGTCCTTGAGAATTAAGTGCGGATTGTGTAACTGAGATGCAGATGGCGCTCGCCTCTGTCTTCCTTTCTCTCTCTATCTTTCTGTGCGAGTGTGTATATATGTGCTTGGACGCTGCGGCGGCGGTGGCGGCTCCGGCGACGGTTCATCGTCCTCGGCGGAATCGCTAGCTGCCTCAAGACTCCAAGCCACACGAAAACCAGTTTCTTCTCCCAAACCCTATTAAACACCGCCGATGTCATCCGACGCAACGTCCGGCAACACGGATTGTTTATATCTGTAATGTGGACCAGAACGGAATCGAGTTGATTGACTGCCCTCCTGGTCATCAGACGTTCGAGATTGATTACGTGTGAATTTAACGAAAAAAATAATTGGCCATTTTATGTATCATCAGTATATTGCGTTAAACCTTTTTTTTATGAAGATTATTTCAATTTAGATTATAAAGGGTCTTTCAAGAGGGACTTCCAAACTTTGACAGTTACTAGCGACCATATTTATTGAAGCTACGTTTGTCTAATTGGCTAATATTTAATCAGTTTCTTATGTCAAATCATCATGGATGGATATAGCTTTCAACAGCACGGGCAAATGATAACAATTTTTAATTGAAATGTATTTCTCGCGCGCTTCGTTCAATTTACGGATTGAGATAGGTCAGGAATAAGCACATTGGAGGTAGGTAAAGAGTACGCTAGATCACTTCATGCAAGATTTTGGTTAATCAAAAATTTTAAAGGTAAGTCAAAAGAATTATTAATTGTAATAGGTATGCAAAACTTGTTATGTTGGAAATTTTGAGGTAGGTCGAAAATACGCTAAATATACATATAGTTTACTAAAAAAATATTTCTGCGGATAAGCCAAACACGATTAAAATCTCTTCTGCAAGATAAGTAGAATTAATTTCCGTTTCATGTGCGGGCAAAATTGCCGAGGCATGATCGCATAATTAATACGCGCATATGTAATCATCGCGGCAGCAAATAATATTTAATTGAAAGGAAATGCGCGAATAGTCAGGTGTATTACTTTCTCGCAACACTCAACAGCTGAGCGACAGTTCATTTTATTTTCTGTCCGTTCGCATTTCCTGGTATGACATAAGTAATACATTTCCACCAGCGATTTCCGTCAAGTAATAAACATAAACTATATTTTTTTGTATTCGATTTATAAACGTTTTAGGCAACAAATACGAAATTTTATAATTAATTAATTGATAATATTATCTATCGACCACGTAGTCCTTCGGCTGTGTTAATTATGTTTTTAATAATAAATTAAATAGCTTATTATTGTATTTACGTGTTTATTTCGTAACAATATTAACGTGCATGTGAATTTCACTCTCGGTGAAATGCCAGCGCAAATAATGTGCGCAACTATAAAACTATGTATACGAGTAGTAACCATTAATGTTTATGCGAGCGTTGTATAACGTTACATAATGTTACAGGAGGTGAACGTTTTGCGGAATTATTCCGCATCTGATTTTAATGCCGATTATTCAAATTAACGACCGTTCTCTCAACAACACGAAGAAAGTTCCCGAGACCTGATGCTAATTTTAAATAACCAACACGTATACGTCGAGAAAATATGATGTGATTTATGAATCTCAAAGTGTGTTTGTGGCAATTGTTTTTATATATTTTATCTCCTTCCAAAAATTCCAAGTTGAAAATTGCAACAAGCTCTAATGTTTGGCGATTTTGTTGAAATCCACTAATGAAAAGTTTTGAAATTTTTGGTACCCTTTAAAGAGCACACAATATAAAATAAATTTACCGAGTTGCGAGTTTGTGGCAATTGTTTTTATATATTTTATTCTCTTTCTAAAAATTACAACTTGCAAATTGCAACAAGCTCTAATGTTTTGCGATTTTGTTGAAATCCACTAATAAAAAGTTTTAAAATTCTTAGTACCCTTTAAAGAGAACACAATTTATAATAAATTTACCGAGTTTTGAGTTTGTGGCGATTGTTTTTATATATTTTATTCTCTTTTCAAATATTCCAACTTGCAAATTGCAACAAGCTCTAATGTTTGGCGATTTTGTTGAAATCCACTAATGAAAAGTTTTGAAATTTTTAGTACCCTTTAAAAAGCACATAATTTAAAATAAATTTACCGAGTTGCGTGTTTGTGGCAATTGTTTTTATATATTTCATCTTCCTTCCAAAAATTACAACTTGCAAATTGCAACAAGCTCTAATGTTTGGTGATTTTGTTGAAATTCACTAATAAAAAGTTTTGAAATTTTTAGTACCCTCTAAAGAACACACAATTTAAAATAAATTCAGAGAGTTGCGAGTTTGTGGCAATTGTTTTTCTATATTTTATCCTCCTTCCAAAAATTCCAACTTGCAAATTGCAACAAGCTCTAATGTTTGGTGATTTTGTTGAAATCCACTAATAAAAAGTTTTGAAATTTTTAGTACCATTTAAAGAGCACATAATTTAAAATAAATTTACCGAGTTGTGAGTTTGTGGCGATTGTTTTTATATATTTTATTCTCCTTTCAAAAATTCTAACTTGCAAACTACAACAAGCTCTAATGTTTTGCGATTTTGTTGAAATCCACTAATGAAAAGTTTTGAAATTTTTAGTACCCTTTAAAGAGCTTACAATTTGAAATAAATTTAGAGTTTCGAGTTTGTGGCAATTGTTTTTACATATTTTATTCTCGCTCTAAAAATTACAACTTGCAAATTGCAACAAGCTCTAATGTTTGGTGATTTTGTTGAAATCCACTAATGAAAAGTTTTGAAATTTTTAGTACCCTTTAAAGAGCTTACAATTTGAAATAAATTTAGCGAGTTTTGAGTTTGTGGCAATTGTTTTTATGTATTTTATTCTCGCTCCAAAAATTACAACTTGCAAATTGCAACAAGCTCTAATGTTTGGTGATTTTGTTGAAATCCACTAATGAAAAGTTTTGAAATTTTTAGTACCCTTTAAAGAGCTTACAATTTGAAATAAATTTACCGAGTTTTGAGTTTGTGGCAATTGTTTTTATATATTTTATTCTCCTTCCAAAAATTACAACTTGCAAATTGCAACAAGCTCTAATGTTTAGCGATTTTGTTGAAATCCACTAAGAAAAAGTTTTAAAATTTTTAGTACCCTTCAAAGAGCACACAATTCAAAATAAATTTACCGAGTTTTGAGTTTGTGGCAATTATTTTTATATATTTTATTCTCAATCCAAAAATTACAACTTGCAAATTACAACAAGCTCTAATGCTTAGCGATTTTGTTGAAATCCACTAATCAAAAGTTTTGAAATTTTTAGTACCCTTTAAAGACCTTACAATTTGAAATAAATTTAGAGTTTCGAGTTTGTGGCAATTGTTTTTACATATTTTATTCTCCTTCCAAAAATTTCAACTTGCAAATTGCAACAAGCTCTAATGTTTAGCGATTTTGTTGAAATCCACTAATGAAAAGTTTTGAAATTTTTAGTACCCTTTAAAGAGCACATAATTTAAAATAAATTTACCGAGTTGCGTGTTTGTGGCAATTGTTTTTACATATTTTATCCTCCTTCCAAAAATTTCAACTTGCAAATTGAAACAGGCTTTAATGTTTGGCGATTTTGTTGAAGTTCACTAATGAAAAGTTTTGAAATTTTTAGTACCCTTTAAAGAACACATCATTTAAAATAAATTTACCGAGTTGCGAGTTTGTGGCGATTGTTTTTATATATTTTATTCTCTTTTCAATAATTGCAAATTGTAACAAGCTCTAATGTTAGGCGATTTTGTTGAAATCCACTAATGAAAAGTTTTGAAATCTTTAGTACCCTTTAAAGAGCTTACAATTTAAAATAAATTTACCGAGTTGCGAGTTTGTGGCAATTGTTTTTATATATTTTATTCTCTTTCCAAAAATAGCAACTTGCAAATTGCAACAAGCTCTAATGTTTGGTGATTTTGTTGAAATCCACTAATGAAAAGTTTTGAAATTTTTAGTACCCTTTAAAGAGAACACAATTTAAAAAAATTTACCGAGTTTCGAGTTTGTGGCAATTATTTTTATATATTTTATTCTCAATCCAAAAGTTACAATTTGCAAATTGCAACAAGCTCTAATGTTTGGTGATTTTGTTGAAATCCACTAATGAAAAGTTTTGAAATTTTTAGTACCCTTTAAAGAGCATACAATTTAAAATAAATTTAGAGAGTTTCGAGTTTGTGGCAATTGTTTTTACATATTTTATTCTCCTTCTAAAAATTTCAACTTGAAATTTGCAACAAGCTCAAATGTTTGGTGATTTTGTTGGAATCCACTAATGAAAAGTTTTGAAATTTTTAGTACCCTTTAAAGAGCACACAATTTGAAATAAATTTAGAGAGTTACGAGTTTGTAGCAATTGTTTTTATATACTTTATCCTCCATTAAAAAATTCTAAGTTGCAAATTGCAACAACCTCCAAAGTTTGGCGATTTTGTTGAGATCCACTAATGAAAAGTTTTAAAATTATTAGTACCCTTTAAAGAGCTTACAATTTAAAATAAATTTACCGAGTTGCGAGTTTGTGGCGATTGTTTTTACATATTTTATTCTCCCTCCAAAAGTTACAACTTTCAATATGCAAAAAGCTTTAATGTTTAGCGATTTTGTTGAAATCCATTAATGAAAAGTTTTAAAATTTTTAGTACCCTTTAAAGAAAACACAATTTAAAATAAATTTACCGAGTTGCGAGTTTGCGGCAATTGTTTTTATATATTTTATTCTTTTTTCAAAAATTTCAACTTGCAAATTGTAACAAGCTTTACAAAGGCGATTTTGTCCACTAATGAAAAGTTTGGAATTTTTTAGTACCCTTTAAAAAGCACACAATTTAAAATAAATTTAGAGAGTTGCGAGTTTGTGGCAATTGTTTTTATATATTTTATTCTCTTCCTAAAAATTACAACTTGCAAATTGCAACAAGCTCTAATGTTTTGCGATTTTGTTAAAATCCACTAATGAAAAGTTTTGAAATTTTTAGTACCCTTTAAAGAGAACACAATTTAAAATAAATTTACAGAGTTGCGAGTTTGTGGCAATTGTTATTATATATTTTATCCTCCTTTCAAAATTTGTAACTTGCAAATTGCAACAAGTTCTAATGTTTGGTGTTTTTGTTGAAATTCACTAATGAAAAGTTTTTAAATTTTTAGTACCCTTTAAAGAACACATAATTTAGAATAAATTTACCGAGTTGCGAGTTTGTGGCGATTGTTTTTACATATTTTATTCTCCCTCCAAAAGTTACAACTTTCAATATGCAAAAAGCTTTAATGTTTAGCGATTTTGTTGAAATCCATTAATGAAAAGTTTTGAAATTTTTAGTACCCTTCAAAGAGTACACAATTTAAAATAAATTTAGAGAGTTACGAGTTTGTGGCGATTTTTTTTACATATTTTATTCTCTCTCCAAAAATAACAACTTGCAAATTGCAACAAGCTCTAATGTTTGACAATTGTGTTGAAATTCACTAAGGAAAAGTTTTGAAATTTTTAGTACCCTTTAAAGAGCACACAATTTAAAATAAATTTACCGAGTTGCGAGTTTGTGGCAATTGTTTTTATATATTTTATTCTCCTTCCAAAAATTCCAACTTGCAAATTGCAACAAGCTCTAATTTTTTACGATTTTGTTGAAATCCACTAATAAATAGTTTTGAAATTTTTAGTACCCTTTAAAGAGCACACAATTTAAAATAAATTTACCGAGTTGCGAGTTTGTGGCGAATGTTTTTACATATTTTATTCTCCCTCCAAAAATTACAACTTGCAATATGCAAAAAGCTTTAATGTTTAGCGATTTTGTTGAAATCCATTAATGAACAGTTTTGAAATGTTTAGTACCCTTTAAAGAGCACACAATTTAAAATAAATTTACCGAATTGCGAGTTTGTGGTAATTGTTTTTACATATTTTATCCTCCTTCCAAAAATTTCAACTTGCAAATTGTAACAAGCTCTAATCTTTAGCGATGTTGTTGAAATCCACTAATGAAAAGTTTTGAAATTTTTAGTACCCTTCAAAGAGCACACAATTCAAAATAAATTTACCGAGTTTTGAGTTTGTGGCAATTGTTTTTCTATATTTTATCCTCCTTCAAAAAATTTCAACTTGCAAATTGTAACAAGCTTTAATCTTTGGCGATTTTGTTAAAATCCACTAATGACAAGTTTTGAAATTTTTAGTACCCTTTAAAGAGCACATAATTTAAAATAAATTTACCGAGTTGCGAGTTTGGGGCGATTGTTTTTATATATTTTATACTCTTTTCAAAAATTCCAACTTGCAAATTGTAACAAGCTCTAATGTTTGGCGATTTTGTTGAAATCCACTAATAAAAAGTTTTAAAATTTTTAGTACCCTTTAAAGAAAACACAATTTAAAATAAATTTACCGAGTTGCGAGTTTGCGTTAATTGTTTTTATATATTTTATTCTCTTTTCAAAAATTTCAATTTGCAAATTGCAACAAGCTCTAATGTTTGGCGATTTTGTTGAAATCCACTAATGAAAAGTTTTGAAATTTTTAGTACCCTTTAAAGAGCACACAATTTGAAATAAATTTACCTAGTTGCGACTTTGTGGCAATTGTTCTTACATATTTTATTCTCCTTTCAAAAATTCCAACTTGCAATTTGTAACAAGCTCTAATGTTTTGCGATTTTGTTGAAATCCACTAATGAAAAGTTTTGAAATTTTTAGTAGGCTTTAAAGAGCATAGGATTTAAAATAAATTTCACGAGTTTTGAGTTTTTGGCAATTGTTTTTATATATTTTATTCTCTTTTCAAAAATTCCAACTTGCAAATTGCAACAATCTTTCCAAAAGTTTAATGTAAGATTTTTGACGTTGATTTATAGGTTATAGTCCACCCGTACGTCAATTGTCTCCATCCACGATTAACCCAGTTATTGCGTAGCGAAAGCGCGAGCGTAAAGGTCGACGTTTTTTACGGTCGTCGTCGGTGGATTTATTAACCAAACCAGTGCGTAAGGGGGAAAAAAATCTGCAACAATGGGGAACGAACCTGTTACGTCGTAAACGCGACCGTGAAACAAAAATGAGACCGTCCGTCTGGGTTATATAATGCGAAACTGGTCGTCGTCATCGTCGTCGTCGTCGTCGGCCAGTCGTCAACCTCGTTTCATAACATCTCCCGCCCGTGAACTTCACCTTCCTACGCATAATAATTGTGTGTGTGTATAAGAGAGAGTAAATATAGCATGAATACGTACAGACACACACACACATACTTTCTCGAGTGTCACGAATGAAACGGAAACCGTTGAAATCTCGTTAAATGTATAAATGGTGTGGTTGATTTATATGTGCACTTTTAATCATTAATTTTGATTAAAGGTATAATAGTTTGTATTAAAAATTTGTTTATGAATGAAATGGTTGGGGTCATATTCACTTTTTATTATCTATTGTGTCCTAATTTACTGTTTTGGAAATAGAGAGCTGGTTGTAGTAGAAGAAGAAGAACTGACCTAGACAAACCAAGAAATAAAAGGGTGCTTACTTCTGTAACCATTAAAAAAGTTGCGTCGCAAATTTGGGGCCCAACGTGGGGTGTGATTTATTATGGGCTCTATTCACCTTATTCTTTTGCAGGTTTTTATTTTTCAGTGGGCTATTTGAGTGCAAATCCTCGGATTTGGAGCTTGTATAGGCATAAAGGAGATCTTAGATGTGTTGACAACTTCCTCCAGTTTTTTTTTTGTAACAAGAAGGGGCATCGCCGAACGCAGTCAGAAAAAATCAAGAAAACGTGCTACGATTGTGATAAAGAAAACATCCCTCTGTGCATGAACGTCCATAATTGAATGTTAAGAATTTTGGTCGAGAGTTTTTGCGATTGTTTGCTAGTAGAACTCTGCTTGGAATTCAAGTCATTGGTGAATATAAAGCACCACTGTAGTTGAAGGAGAGAACCAATCTCAATAAATTTCTAGTAGTATCGGAGTTACTCCACATGGTGATGCTAGGTGTTAATTTTTGGAAAACTATGGGGATAATACCAGATGGGAT
Source organism: Ontholestes murinus (assembly GCA_963969525.1). Taxonomy (NCBI): domain Eukaryota; kingdom Metazoa; phylum Arthropoda; class Insecta; order Coleoptera; family Staphylinidae; genus Ontholestes; species Ontholestes murinus. The sequence continues at coordinate 75,896,796 of OZ018390.1, read as the reverse complement.
AAGGTAGTTGGAAATTTCTCTTTAGTTCTAATGAAGTATTAAATTAAATAACGGCTGGAGCAGCTTTTGCAACAGGTTTAATAGAAAAACAGGCTGAGGTCGTTGCACAATAATTGGACAAATCTTTTTCATCCCGATCCCGAGGAAACAAGTGGATAACAACGTTGTACCTGCGATCAGGCTATTGGCAAGTTTCCGTCTACAAAGGAAGAAAACAACGTTCATCCATGATATTTTCAACATTTCGAAAGTACATAACTCCGATCAACCGTCAGACGATAAATATTGGATAACTTAAAGTACAGTTCTTTGGGTACATTATAACCCCGCAAGGAATACAAGTCGATCCAGAAAAAGTTGCTATCGCCACTAGTTAGAAAATAGATCAGCTTCGTACAGATCTACGCTCTATCCTCAATTTTGCAGAAATAGCTCAAACAAAGAATTTATCTGAAGAGAAGAACAGGAGAGTGCATTCAGAACCTTCCAACGCTTCCTGTCTTCACTACAAGTTTTGCAACAGATTAAGGAAAACTTATCCATTACCATTAAGCCATTACGCCATCGTAGCAGTTTTATGCCATGAGATGACCACCGATGAACCTTTATTAGAGTTCACGAGCTGACTTCTAACATCCGCTGAGTACAACAACTCAACCATCGAGAGGAAAGCACCCACTGTCGTCTGGAGTATCAATAAGTTTCGAACTAGGTAAAATGTTAAGGTTGTGAATTGCCGAGCCTTCAATTAGTCATCACCAATTCATTTCGGCAGGAAAAAGCATAAAACTTACCATTTCTGCTTGGACTTTAGGAAGTTAATTAAAGTATCAAAAAGGGATGCCTTATCTACTTCCGAACGTAAACAACACCTTAGACAAACTGAGATATGCTAGTTACTTATTGGCATTAGGTATTAAGACTGCGTACTAATAAATTCCACTGGCTGAGAGATTTAAAAAGTACACAACTTTTACTAACCCTAGAATTGTTTCAATTTAGGATTCCGTTTGTGCTGCATAGCGCACTGGCCACTTGGCAAAGGTTTATTGACAATATTGCACGAGTTAAGTTAGAGCATTCGTTTATTAAAGCACATGGAAGTTTTATCAGAGGTGTCGAGCCTGATTTGACGTCGAGGCGTGTTATATGTCACGTTTGTTGTTTAGAACTGAGATATATCGGGTATAAGGTCTTCATGTAGACACCGGAAAAGTATTGATTGGCATTGCTAAAAATTCTGGAAAATTACGGACTCCTTCATCTAATAATCCAGGGTAAAATAGTGGGAAAAAGAAGGGTTGGACGCCATACAACATCATAGCTAAAAAATCTTCACCAATGGTTTGGGAAAACATCAGCTCAGCTTTTCCGTGCAGCGGTAAACAAGACGATCATAGTTAATATGACAGCCAAATTGAGAGTAAATGATCAAGATTGGTCATGACACATAAAGAAAATACTATGAAAGAGGTTCATTGCTTGATTGGCTTTGCTTCGAAATATCGATGATTTATTCCACATTTTCCTAGAGACATGACTAAAAGATCAAGGAAGATGAAACAAGTTGTTTGAAATTTTGAAGATATTTTATTAAATGAAAAAAAAGTCTAAAAAACTTAAAATAACATATACGAAGAAGATTCAAAAATTACAGCTAGACAATATTCTAAAAATATTAAAGAGCAAAGACTATACCATATTGAAGAAATGTAAGTTCAAATAAATTATAGAAACTGAAGTAACGACCACTAAAACGAGGAATTACAATAAACAATTTAATCTTGTGAGATAGAAAATGCGATTGAAAACGGAAAAAACTGCACAGTTTCAAAAATAAAAAATAAAAATAATAAAATTGGATATCCACAATCTTTAGAAGTTATGTCAATTTTTGCAAAAAAAAAAACAGTGCTATCGCTTCAGAAGTGCACAATATCGCTGCACTCAAGAAAAAAATTATCCAAATCACTCCAAACTCGACAGCTTTTATTACAATGACCAAATAAGATACTTTTATAGAAGAAGATTTAAGACAACAAAAAAGTCTAAAAAATCAAGGAAGATAAAACAAGTTGTTTGTAATATTGAAGATATTTTATTTAAATGAAACAAAAATCTAAAAATCTTATAATGAAAGATACAGAAGATTAAAAAAAACGGGAACACAATATTCTAAAAATATTAAAGAGCAAATAATGTACCATATGGAAGAAATGTTAGTTCAAATCAATTATCGAACAAAATCAAGGTCTGGTAAATTGAAGTAACGAACATTAAAACGAGGAATTCCAATAAAAAAGTTTAATCTTGTGGGATAGAAAATGAAATTGAAAACAAAAAAAGGAAATTTCTAGAACTGCACAGTTTAAATAAAAGATAATGAATAAAATTGGAAATCCGCAATCTTTAGAAGTGAAATCAATTTTTGCAAAAAACCTAGATCTATCACTTCAGAAGTGCACAATATGGCCGTAGCTAGGAAGAACATGATACAAACTCGAAACTAACTTTCAAAAATAGATACATTTATAGAAGAAGATTGAAGACAACCGAAAATGTATAAAAATCAGGGAAGATAAATCAAGATGTTTAGAATATTAAGGGTATTTTATGACATAAAAGAATATCTAAAAAACTAACAACGAAGGAAGCAGAAGATTTAAAAAAATATACTGCAGAGCAATATTCTAAAAATATTAAAGAGCAGAGAATATACCATATTGAAGAAAGTTAAGGTGAAATTAATTATCAAAAAAAAAAATCAAGGGACTGGAGGCTAAAAGGCCTATGGTCGATAGCCATGAAGAAGAAGAAGACAAAGAATCATAAAAATTATTGTTGTAATTACCAGCTTCAATAAAGATGTTTCTCTCTCTCAAGAGTACGGAAAACTGAGAAAAACGAAGATTAGAAGAGATTTTCGATGTTAAAGAACAAATTCCAATAATGACATCCAAAATAATTGAATGTAGTAAGATAGAAAAAAAGACTGATCACAAAAAAAAGACATTTTAAAATTCTACAGTTCCAAAAATGAAAAAGAAAAAAGTGAAAACAATTTTTACAAAACTTATGGCTAGCACTTCAGAAGTATTGGGTATTCAAGAAGAATAAAAAAAGAAATACCACAAATCATACTTCATTCGATAGATTCTACTTTCTACTAACCAACTGGATAAATAAATTAAAAGAAATTAAGAGTAAGCTCTTAAGAAATTCAATTTAGGAGACATATGATTGAATAAAAACCAAGAAAATTTGAAGACATATTTTTAATGTTTTAATTACTGCAAAATTGCTTACATTTATTTTTACACATTAAATTATTAATGTTATAAATGTACCTCATGCCATGAGGTCTTATCATATTGTCTACAAGTGTGTTTCTCTCGAGGAAATATTTTCGATGTGTTTACTTCTAAATTAGATCTGAAGAAGTTATATTTTAAAGAGTGTATTGAAACAAAGACAGTTCTCGATTAAAGTAGATTTCTAATGATTTTAGAAAAATTAAACTATAATTATTTATACATGAGAACCTTTGGCTGTCCAATTATGATTCTAATTGAAGTTGGATAAAAAATCAATAAAATTGCTATTCATAGGTTATAGTGATGACTGTAAGGGATATAGGTGTATTGATCCAATATCATAAGAAATTCAACTTAGCATCGATGTAATATTTTTAGAATCGAACACAGATACAAAGGTATTTAATTTATTTGATCAAGAAAATGAGACCAGTGGGAGAAAATGATTAAGAAAATGAAATCTTTTTAATAAGTTGAAAATTCAACTTGGAAAACATGAAGAATTGATTCAAGCGATGAAGACTACATTCCGGAATCAGCAGATACACAAACAGTCTGTAATGAAACAAGGAGATCTGCAAGTACATCAAAACCTGCGAAGAAAATGGTGGATTTTCTGTATGCTATAAAAACAGTCACAACTGAATAAATTGTATATAATTCTGTACAAAGAGTCGCATACATCATCTACATCTTTCGAATTACATACGTCAGTCCACTTAGTGTATATCATATCGCTATATAGCTCACAAATAGGTCTTGAAATTAAAAGTTTCATCAACATTATGTTCTGCAGAGAAATTTTGTACAAGTTACATTTCAAAAATTAGAGAATGAAGCATAATGTTCAGTTGATGTATTTGGTGGGATATATTCGGCGATAGTAGTGTATGTTACTTTTGAGAAGGTAAGTTCAATAGTAATTCAGTTAATAAAACATCAACATTGTTACTAAGAACGTTATTATATAACTTAACTACTTTGCTGTTAAGGCCGCAAACGTTTTGGTAGTATTAGCTAGTATTATAATCTTATATATTCTCTAGAGGTTGGTACCAATGCAACTATAAGAGTGTGAGATGTCAATTATTCTTCGTAGCGGTGTTATACACTATATACATGTTTGTTATCGTTACTTGTCTGCGTTTATTTCCTTCTAAGCTTCCTAATAAAACCTTATCATAGCCCACCGGAATGGACAGGATGTTTGCGGGCAAGACGTAACGCAGAACGACTTTTTAGTGCCTTGAGTGCCATCTATGGATGCATCGGAGTTACTCGCCTCAATGGTGCCTCCTGACCCGGAATTGAAGGTGAGAGCCAAAACGTAAAAAGAACTTGAGCGAGGTATGATAAGGTTACAGTCAGGAGGTAGAAAGAAGTGGCTTTGCTGGCCAGCTGGAAATCGAGAAAAGAAGTCCAACACACCCCTTTTGAAAGATATATGCGTAAAGCATCACTCCTCTCAAAAAAAGGTGCTGTGCTCACCCAGAAAATCTTAAGTTATTAGTTATCCTAGCAGATCATTGAACAAGAATGATCGAAACTTTTCCACCACTAAGAGAGAGTGTTTGGCGGTGTTGTGGGTAGTCGAGGTGCTTAAATTTTATCTGGATGGTATTCCGTTTGAAGTAGTTATAGATCACCAATCGTTAGTGTGTCTCAATAACCCAAAAGCCTCTACAGGACGTTTAGCAAAATGGACTGTACGCCTACAGGAATATTTGGTTACTAATAGTAAGGGAAAGGAAGGGGAGGATTTTTCCGTATTAAGGTTGCTAACCACTGCTCCAGTTTTCAGGTGGAGGGAAAATATTCCAAACGAATTGCGGCATTCGTCATATTCAGGAGTGTGAATTTACCCTTATAGGCGAGGTTCTTGAGTATCGCTTTAGAAATATCGTCAATACCTGCAGATTTGCGGATTTTGACCTGCTTAATGAGCTCATCGGTGTTTTTCAGATATGACAGGTCCACCTGCGGTTATTATAATTATTTACGTAGATCGTGTCAAGATTATCGCTTGTATTGAGGGTGAATTGACGCTCTAGAGAGATCGCAAGTACCTCTGCCATGTTGGATTCGACGTAAACGTGATCATTCGTACCTAATAACGCTTGGTTTCAATGGGTTTGGCACTTGAACGTCCGAACAAACATCCAAAGTTTGGTTTATCGTTTATCGACTCTAGGTGAGTATGGCTGAGGAGAGCTTGTCAACGGCTGCTTCAAGGTCTGCTTTAGATCTTATAATCTGAAGAGGGGAGATGAAGAGCTCAACCTTTCTCATATATTTATGCTAATTCGTTGACTTAACCTTAAAATGAGTTATGACCGGAGGACATGTCGCCACACGTTCATATGTCGTGATCTGAGTTAACGTTTGAGAGAACGTCTATGTCGAGCACGTCAAGTCGGTTTCAACATTCACTCCATTGTCATGTTTCCAGCTGTTAAGGAATTCGAATCAAGATTTCCCGTTTCTGTTTGGGTCCCTGCTTTCCAACTAGAGCTTTTTGCATTTAGTTCACCAGCCATGATCGTGGGCACTTTGTTACAAAACACAAGCTTTAGATCATCTTTAACCATTACCTTGCTAGTTGATTTGTACTAAATGATGAAATGTATTAAAGTCGTTTAGTTGTAGAAATGGTATGAAATGTTTTCGTATTTTTAAATTATTTGTACTAAATGGATAATAACATTTCTGGTTACACTTGTGAGAGAGTCAAAGCTCGAAATAGGTCTTTGATGGTCGAAAGAACTAAATGAATTACAATTAGCTTTTTTACCTTAGGTAATTTAATAATCATAAAAATATATTAGGTAATTATTTTCATCGTTGTTTTTTCTTTTAAATAATAACGTTAATACCTTCGGGGTCGGTTTTTTTTTATAACCCGCGATCGTATTAAAAATAATTAACATAAATACCTGCAGGCTCTTAATAAAAATAAGTGGCGAGGAAGTACTTTTATGGACGTTAACAGTGGCTGAATAAAAACGCGTTTAAATGGATTTTCGCGAAGAGCAGATGTGTCGCGCCAAGAGTATTTGTAGTTATTTGTGCGTGCTTGTGTGCGTGTGTGTGTGTGTGTGTTATTTTTCTTTTTTCTTTCGCCATCGCCAATTCCTGACGGTCGTTTATTGACCATGTTTGAAGAAACCGCAACGATCCATCCATTCCGCCCGTACGCGACGTTTAGTATTCCTCGCGCTTCCACGGTTGTACTGTTACTTCTGGAAATTCGTGCTCCCTATCAAGATTGCAAATATCAAATGCCAATGGCCAAACGTCGGTATGCGATAACGGAAACAGTACACTATGTGAATATGTGTTTATGTGTGTGTGTGTATCTGCGCGTGAATGTGTAACTGACTGCTGCACCCTCGTCCACGATGTAATGCTAAGAGGTTGAACGCTAGGTGTAAATTGTGTGCATTTATTTACTTAAGCAATACTTCATAGAAATAGTTTCTACAGAATTAGCAGAAAATGCTTTTAAATTTTAATTTTAATCGGAAAATGTATTCAAAATTTCAAGAGCTTGAAGGAATTAGCTTCAAAAGATGAAGATTAATTTGCAAATAGTGTTTAAGCAGTACTTCATAGAAATAGTTTTTATAGAATCAGCAGAAACTTAATGCCAATGCTTCAAATTTTAATTTTAATCGAAAAATGTATTCAGAGTTTCAAGAGCTTGTAAATAATTAACTAATAAAGGAATTAGTTTCAAAAGCTCAAGATTAATTTGAAAATTGTGTTGAAGCAATACTTCATAGAAATAGTTTCTATAGAATTAGCAGAAACTGACACCAATGTGCAAAAAAATGCTTTAAAACACATGCGCATGCCAACTGTCTATTTATAAACAAATGCTTTGCTATTTTCCGCGCCGTCGGCACATTTTCTTCGCCGTTTCGGGATCATCTGGTATTTATTGAAATGTAGAAGGTGCGATCGTAATAAAGTATTGTTTGCAAATGCCGCATTCTCGCGGACGTGTATATATGGCGCACAATGCCGCCGAGTCGAGATGTAGAAAGAGCAAGAGTTAGAGAGGGAGAGTATGGTAGAGAGCGAGAGAACGCTCGGATGGGTTTACTAACCTCTTTATTGAAAATATAATTAGTTCCACTCGGTGTCACGTAATTGTGCCCTTGCCTTTAACATTGACACTCGCTTACGTGTGTAGTATGCACCGGACTTTTCACTTTCGTCACATGTTTTTTTTCATTGTCCTAGTCACTAAAATATGTATTTGAATAAACAAGCTTAATCTTATATTATACATTTTTTTTTGTATATATGTAAGAGTTTATCTTGTGAGCTACTTAAGTTTATTGGTAAACCAATTATCTAATTTTTTTTGATTTGCAACATGAAAATCGATTGCATCTCTTCAAACAGATGAAGTAATTTGACTTGTGTAAAACTTTTTGTTCCATGCACCAATAAAGATTATTATTATTATTAAGTTGTTTTTATATTAGTACCGGAAATTAATAATCCATCCTTTAGAAAACATCATCAAACATCTATACATCACTTTCACTCACATACCATTATCTCATCTCGTGAATTCTAATCGCCGCATTATTGTTTACAGCTTAGTTATGTCATGATTAGGTTGCAACTTATCGGAATCGGTGATTGGAGAGGAGAAAGTTGTCTTTGGTCGCGGGCGGACGGCGACTGAAACGACCGTTGCGCGGAAGTCTAAAATCTAATCGTTAAATACCTTCTATACGATACTGTTACGAGGTAATTACAATCTACAAATCGCCATTATTGAATAGAATGCGCTTAATTAAATACTCTATAGTGTCAATAAAATATAAAAGCATTATAGAGTGACTTGGTTAATCCTTTAAAAAATTTCCAGCCTTAGGGCCATACTGTTTACCCCAGTAAGTTCCAAGGGCCAAAACCATTTTAATTTTTCTGCCATTATCATGACTAGTAATCATCTAGACTAGTAACCCAGTATGCGGATCGTAGTTTAGGGACCCCTGCTTTAAAGTAACAAGACTATTTAGACAAACATAAAAACATAAACCACGAGGTGGATATCCAAACATTGCTACTACTTCAATTAAATAAATAAATCCCAAATATTCCTGGTTACTATTTTGGCAATTATTTAATTATTTATTGATTACAATTACAAGTTAGAGTGTAATGACCGTTTAATTTCTTTAATCGTCGACTCGTTAAGTCAATACGTAGCAGTGCATTGTTATAGAACATGAATAACACACGGTAATTATTCCTTCATTGAGATAGATAAGCGCCCGTTGTGGTGGTGGTGGTGTTGGTGGTGGTGGTGGTAATGAGAGTTTCTCGCTTTTTAATTGGTAATTAATACGATTTGTTGTTGCACGGAGTGTAATCAAAAACGAGTCTATAGTAATTATTTATAAGTGCGCGCACGAATATTTACGCTACGTTTAACGATTCACTCGTTGCATTACGTATGAATGAAGAAGAAAATAAATAAAAAATTATACGGCATCCGTTGCCATTAATTAGGTACGGAGAGGTGCTAATGCTGAGCCTTGTGGAACACCTTATCTATATCCAAATTTATTTTCTTGAATAGATTTCTTACGTATCTTTTGGTGAAACTTGAAATAATAGGTAAAGAATTGATAAACACAAATAAACAAACCAAGTTATTATCAATTGAAAAATTATCCAAATTTATATAAATAAGACAGACATGTTTAATTTAGTAAAGGTTTTTTTACGAAATATTTTTTCGTATTAAATTTCAATTAAAACGGTTGATTTTAGTAAATCTATAATTCAAAATTAAATGATTTCAAATTCATCTTTTTTCGTATATAATTTTGACTCTCTTAATGTTTTTCATAAAGTTTTTAGTTGCACTTAAAGAACATTTTAATGATTTCTTTTCTACAAACTTCAATTGCTTTAAAATAGTTTTTTATCATCTTGTCAACTTCTTTGTTTAAGCAAAATTTTACGTTTTGTTTTATTTTGAATTGAATTTACTTTATGGAACTTGTAAAATGGTTTTTTCAGAAAAGTTTTAGTTTTTTTAATTTTTTTTTGGTTTGTAACCTCTTATTTTTCCTATAAAATTTTTTGTTTTATCTTTTTTTTTATAAAATAAAGTAAATGTATGTGATATGTTTTTTCAGAAAGTTTAATAAAATTTAATTTTTTCTTTTTTATAATTCGCACTATATTAAATTTTTATTCTTCAGCAGTTTTTGATAAAATTCTAAATGAATTTCTAAAGTTTTTTCTTAAGAAAAGTTTCAACTGATTTTAACAAATTTTTAAACAAATGCAATTTGTAAAATTACTTTATACAATTTGCGTAAAAATAAGGAAAATTTTAAACTGATTTAACTTAACCAATTTTAATTGTTTTGTTTGAGTTAACTTTAAACTACTTCTAATGACTTGTTTTGAAATTTTTCAACCGTTTTCATTTTTTAAAAAACTACAGTTTGCAGATATTTTTGAATTGTTTTTTTAACAAAATTTCAGTTCGGTTTTTTTTCAATTTTGAATTGATTTTTTTCCTACAAAGTATTATCTTCAAAACAGTTAAAACATATTGAATATTGTAGGGAGAAAACAGTTAAAATTTTGTTAAAAAATTAATTGGAGTTTCAAAAAACATTTAAAATTTTCTATGAAAAAAAAACTACAAAATAAAATTAAAAAAGAGTTTAAATTATTTAAAAAAGCATTCTAAATCATTTGAACATTTCTACGAAAAAAGTTGCAAATTAATAAAACACCATTTAAAAAAATAGTTAATAAACTTTCTGAAAACAAATTTGAAAGAGTGTAGGAAAATGAAAATTGAAAAGTAATTGTTTAAGAAACACAGTTGAAGGTTTAAAAAAAAAAACATTTTAAAACAAATTTTCGGTTATTTATTTTTCTTACACAATTTTAAACCGTTTTTAGAAACTTCAATTTTTAATTGTTTTTTAATTATTCTTTAAGTTCAAAGTTTGTTTTTCTCTAACAAAATTTCAACTTTTGTTTTCAGTATTTTAAAAATGCTTTCTGGGAAGTTATAAATGTTTTCTAATAATATTTTAATTTTTATTTTTTAAATTCACCATTTAAAATTTCAAATGTGTTTTAATGGTTTTTAAAAAGTTTTGAACTATTTTTAAATAAGATTTCAATTGTTATTTTCTTTAACTTTCATTTTTATCTTATATCGTTGAGCGTTTTATAATAATGTTTTAAATTATTATATTTTTTAAGTTCAATTGTTTTTTGAATAAAAGTTTTCAACTGTCTTCTTTTTTAACGGTTTAAATTTCAATTGTTTTTTCAACTGTCTTTTCTGTACATAATTTCAATTGTTTCAGAATGTTTTCTTTAGTAAGTTGTAACTGTATTTTTTTTTCAATTGGTGGTTTGTTTTTGTTGTCAACTGTTTTACAGTTTTCGAAGGTTTTTCTTACTACAAAATTTAAACTGTTGTTCAATTGTCTCTTCAACTGTTTTTAATGCAAAATGTCTACTCTTTAGATTTTTTTCTTTAGAACGTTGTATCTCTTTTGTTTTTTAATTTGAATTCTTTGTTTCGATTTTCAACTAAAGTTAAAAACATTTTTTTAAAATTTTAGTTGTTTGTTTTTTTTACATCTCAAATGTTTATTTTAAACAGTTGTTAATGGGTTTCAACTAGTTTAGACACAATTTCAATTGTTTTCCTAAGTTTTTAAGTTGTTTTCCCTACAAAAATTCGAGTAGTTTAGAATTTTTTTTTATTGGAAAATTTAAATTGTTTTTTACTTTTTTATATTCTAGGGTTTACTTCCTTAGTTTTTAATTATTTTTATTGCTATAAAATTTAACTGTTTTAACGTTCTTTTAAAAAAAAATTAAATTTAAATTGATTTTACAACTGTCTGTTTGGTACAAAATTTCAATTGTTTTAGACTGTTTTTTTCAATCAAAATTACAGTTGTCAACTGTGAAAGTTAAGTTAAGAACATTTTTTAAATTTTAGTTGTTTGTTTAGTTTTCAACTGTTTTTTGTATAAAATTTCAATTGTTTTTAAATGTTTTTTTAAATAGTTTTTATTATAATTTTTATTATTATTTTGGATACAATTTTAATTGTTTTTAACTATTTCAACTAGTTTAGAGTTTAGAACTTATCTTTCGAAAGTTTCAACTGTTTTTTTAATTGTGATGTTTGTTTCAGTTTTTAATTGTTTTATAGTTAAGAAATAAAAATATTTTTTATATTCCAGTGCTTTTTTATTATTTTGTTTTACATGGTTTTTATTATTACAAAATTTAAACTGTTTTAAAGATGAAAACAATTATTTTATTTATTATATTCTATAATTTATTTTATTTGTCTGCTTAGTTTTTTTTTACAACATTTGAACTGTTTAAAATGTTTATTTTATGGGTTTCAACAAGATTAGACATAATTTCAATTGTTTTCTTAAGTTTTTAAGATGTTTCAACTTATTTGGTTTTAAATTGTTTTTTTAACACAATTTCAACTGTTTTAAAATGTATTTTTAATGGGTTTTAGGCACGATTTCAATAGTTTTTGACTTTTAGTTTTCAAGTGATTGTTTTTTGAAAACTTTAAACTCATTTTTAAAATGAAATGTTTCTTTTAGTTTATAAATGTTTTAGTGTTTAAAAATTAATTTTCTTTTATATTCTAGAGTTTCCTTTTTTAAGTTTTCAATGGTTCAAAATTTCAACTGTTTCAAAAGATTTTTAGAACAATAATTCAGTTAATAAAAATTTCAGTTGTTTATATTCTAGGTTTTCTTACTTAGTTTTCAATTGTCTTTATTGTTATAAAATAGACAAAACTTCAATTATTTCTTCAATTGTTTTTACTTTAGTTGTTTATTAAGTTTTCAATTGTTTTCGTTTAATTTCAACTGCTTAAAATGTTTTAATGGGTTTTAACTATTTTAGACATAACTTCATTTTTGTTTTTGCAAATTTCAAATGGTTTAGAATTTTTATTTTTAAGTTTCAACTGTTTTTTACTGAAATTTTAGTTTTAGTTTTTAACTGTTTTACAGTTAAAATATGTTTTTCGAGTTTTTAGTGGGTTTTATTACTACAAAATTTCAACGTTTCAAAGTTTTGTCCGTTTGTTTCCATTTGTTTTAGTTTTCAACTGTTTTATAATAATAATAATGTTTATTGGTGCACATAACAGAGTTTTTAAAGTTGATAACCATTTTTTTCAGTTTTAAATTGTTTTGTACAATTTCAATCGTTTTGAAATGTTCTTTAAATTGGTTTCATCTAATTTAGACACAATTTCATTTGTTTAATTTTATGAGTTTTTAAGTGATTTTCCCTACTTTTTTTTGAAGATTCAATTGTTTTTTCAATTTTTGATATTTAAATGTTTGTTTTAGAGTTAGAAATAAAAACCATATTTTATATTCCAGGAAGAAGAAAAAACATTCTTAGTTTTCATTTGTTTTTATTACTAAATATTTTCAATTTTTTTAAAAATTATTTTTAGACAAAAATTCAATTGTTTTAGGAAACTCTGAAAAGTTTAAAATGTATTTTTTTATTGAAATGTTTGTTTAGTTTTTAATTGTTTCAGTGTTACAAAATAAAAACTATTTTATTATATTCTAGTGTCAGTGGTTTTTATTACAAAATTTTAACTGTTTTAAAAGTTTTTTTTAGACAAAATTTCAATTGTTATTATTATCTGTTTTTTTTTCTTTAAAATTTCAACTGAATAATTTCTTTGGAAAGTTGAAACTGTGTTTTTTTTAAATTGAATTTTTAACTGTTTAAAAGTTGAAAAATATTTTTTTAAGTTTTCAGTTGTTTTTTTGTACAAAATTTCAACTACTTTGAAATGTTTTGTTTAACAGGTTTCAACTATTTTAGATAAAATTTCTATTGTTTTTTATTTTAATTTTAAAGTGATTTTCCATACAAAATTACAACTGATTTAGAATTTTTTTTGTAGGTTTCAACTGTTTTTTTTATATTCTAGTGTTTTCTATTTTTGGTTTTTATAACCACAAAACTTTCAACTGTTTTAAGGTTTCAAACTATTTTATTGTAATTGTGTTTAGGTTTTAGTTTCAATTTCTAGAAAATTTCAACTATTTTTGAAAAACTTTTTTTGTATTATTAACAGCATATTTGTTTTTTAACTGTACTTTTTTCAACTGTTTTAAAGTTAATAACTATTTTTTGATTTTGGTTATTTTTAGTTTTAACTGCTTTTTATTTTGCAGAAAATCAACTGTTCTAAAATATTTTTTAATGAGTTTTAACTGTTTTAGACACAATTTCAATTAATTTCTTGTATGTTTTCAAGCTATTTTTATCTATAAAATTTCAACTAGGTTTCAATTGCTACTTTTTTTTTAAATTTTAATGTTTGTTTTAGTTTTTAACTGTTTTAGAGTATAAACTCTATTTCAATTGTTTTTTCAACTGTTATTTTATACGAAATTTCAACTGTTTTAGAATATTTTCTTTAGATAGTTATAACCGATTTTTTAAATTAAATTGTTTATTTTAATTTTTAACTTTTAAAGTTAAAAACATTTTTTTTTTCATTTTAGTTGTTTGTTTAGTTTTCAACTGTTTTCCTATACAAACTTTAAATTGTTTTAAAATACCTTTTTTAATGGGTTTTAACTAATTTAAACTTTTCTTTTTAACTAATCAGCAACAACTGAACAATAATTTATTTACTATTAATTTAGTGTAAATAATTAATATTTATTTGTAATTACTCTAGTTCTAGGATACGTTAATAAAGTTTAAAAAATAAAAATAAAATAAAACTATTTAAGTGATTTTCTCTTTAAAATTTTTAACTGGTGTAATTTTTTTGGATTTTCAATTGAATTATATCTAAATTGTAATATTAATTTCAGGTTTTAACTGATTCATAGTTAAAAAATTAAAAAATATCTTTTATATTCCATTTATTTCCTTTTTTTTAAATGTTTTTATTACAACAAAATTTCAACTGTTTAAAAGATTTTTAGACGAAATTTCTATTGTTTATCAACTGTCTTTTTGGTACAAAATTTCAATTGTTTCAGAAGGTTTTCCTTAAAAAGTCGTGACTGATTTTTTCAATTGAATTGTTTGATTTAGTTCCCACCGGTTTTAAAGTTTTCGATGGTTTTCATTACTACACAATTTAAACTGTTGTTCAATTGTTTTTCAGCTGTTTTTTAATGGAAAATGTCAACTCGTTATAACTATGGATTTTTTTTTAAATTGAATTGTTTGTTTTAGTTTTCAGCTGTTAAATCCAAAATGTTTTTTAATTGAATTGTTAGTTTTAGCTTTCAACTATTTTAAAGTTAAAAACCATTTTTTTATTTTAGTGTTTTTTTAGTTTTAAATAGTTTTTTGTTTTACACAATTTCAACGGTTTTAAAATGTTTCGACTATTTTAGGTATAATTTCAATTGTTTTTTAAGCTTTTTAGTGATTTTCCTTACAAAATTTTAACAGGTTTTTTTTAAAATTGAAATATTTGTTTTAGTTTTTAACTGTTTTAGAGTTAAAAAATATAAACTTTTTTGTATTTTCTATTATTTTATTATTTAGCTTTCAAGGGTGTTTATTACTATAAGATTTCAAAAAAGAAATTGTTTTATAAACTGATTTTTCTTTCTAAAATTTCAACTGAAGGTTTTCTTTGGAAATAAAAAACTATTTTCTTTTCATTGAATTGCTTCTTCTAGTTTTTAATTATTTTAAATTATTTTAAAGTTGAAAACAATTTTTTTGTTTTATTTATTTGTATTGTTTTCAGTTGTTATTTTTTTTTTACAAAATTTCACTTGTTTTAAAAGGTTTTTTAAGGGTTTCAATTATTTTAGACATAATTTTAATTTTTTTTAAGTTATCAAGTGTTTTTTCCTACAAAACTGGTATAGAACTTTTATTTTTTGGAAAGTTTCAACTGTTTTTCTATTCAAATGTTTGTTATAGTTTTTAACTGTATTAGAGTTAAAAAATGAAAACTAAATTTTATATTCTAGTGTTTTCTTTTTGAGTTTTCAATGGTTTTTATTACTAGAACATTTTAACTGTTTCAAAAGTTGTTTTAGACAAAACTTTTTACTACAAAATTTCAACTGTGTTAGAAAGTTTTCTCTAGAAAGTTTAAACTATTTATTGTTTGTTTTAGTTATCAACTGATTTAAAGTTGAAAATGAATTTTTTATTTTAGTTATTTCTTAAGTTAAAATGTTTCAACTATTTTAGACACAATTTCAATTGTTTATGTTTTTAGTTTTCAACTGATTTTCCCCACAAAATTTCAACTAGTTATTTATATAATATTTTTTTATTGAAATGTTTGTTTTAGTTTTTAATTGTTTCATGGTTAAAAAATTAAAACTATTTTTTATATGCTAGTGTCAGTGGTTTTTATTACTATAAAATTTCAACTGTTTTAAAAGTTTTTTAGACAAAATTTTAATTGTTTTTTTATCTGTCTTTTTTGTACATAATTTCAATTGTTTCAGAATGTTTACTTTAGCAAGTTGTAACTGTTTTTTTTTGTGTACAATTGAATTGTTTGATTTTGTTATCAACTGTTTTAAAGTTTTCGATGGTTTTTATTACTACACAATTTAAACTGTTGTTCAATTGTTTTTTTAGCTGGTTTTATAATGCACTCTTTTTTATTTTTTTTTAGAACGTTATAACCATTGTTTTTTAATATTGAATTGCTTTTTTTTCTTGTACAGAATTTCAATTGTTTTGAAATGTTTTTTTATAATGTGTTTTAACTAATATAGACACAATTTTATTTGTTTTTTTAACTATTTTAGTGATTTTCCCTTCCAAATTTTAACTGGTTTAGATTTTTATTTTTTGGAAAGTTTCAACTGCTTTTTTTTTTTTTAATTGTGATGTTTGTTTCAGTTTTTAACTGTTTTATAGTTAAAAACTGAAAAATATTTTTTATATTCCAGTGCTTTTTTTGTTTTGTTTTAAACTTGTTTATTACTACAAGATTTCAACTGTTGTAAAAGTTTTTTTAGATATAATTTTAATTGGAACTGTTTTCTTTTTCTACAAAATTTCAACTGTTTTATTTGGAATGTTGTGACTGTTTTAAAGATGAAAACAATTTGTTTTTTTTTTAGTTGTTTGTTTAGTTTTCAATTGTTTTTTACTTTTCAACTGTTTATTTTATGGGTTTCAACTAGTTTAGACACAATTCCATTGTTTTTTAAGTGGATTTTTTATATTCTAGGGTTTTCTTTCTTAGTTTTTTTAATTGTTTTAGTGCTATAGACTTTAACTATTTTAAAGTTTTTTTTTTAAACAAAATTTCAATTATTTTTTCAACTGTCTGTTTGGTACAAAATTTCAATTGTCTCTGAATGTTTTATTTAGAAAGTTGTAAGTGTTTTTTTTTTCAATCGAATTGTTTGTTTTAGTTGTCAATTATTTTTTAAATTTTATGTTTGTTTCGTTTTCAACTGTTTTCTTTTTCTTGTACAGAATTTCAATTGTTTTGAATGTTTTTTTTTAATGTGGTTCAACTAATATAGACACAATTTCATTTGTTTTTTTAACTATTTTAGTGATTTCCCTTTAAATATATAGTATAATTTCATTTGTTTAACTGTGTTATTATTTTTTCTGTAAAATGGATTTTCCTTTAATAAATATTATTATTATTAAAATTTTAACTGGTTTAGATTTTTTTCTTTAGGGTCCAACTGGTTTTTTTAATTGTGATGTTTGTTTCAGTTTTTAACTATTTTATTGTTAAAAAAATGAAAAATATTTTTTATATTCCAGTGCTTTTTTTTGTTTTGTTTTAAATGGTCTTATTACTACAAGATTTCAACTGTTTTAAAAGTTTTTTTAGACAAAATTTTAATTGTTTTAGCAACTGTTTTCATTTGCCACAAAATTTCAACTGTTTTAGAATGTCTTATTTGGAAAGTTGTAATTGTTTTTTTTTAAATTTAATTGTTTGTTTTAGTTTTCAACTATTTAAAGATGAAAACATTTTTTTAAATTTTGTTTTCAATTTTTCTTTCTTAAGTTTTTAAGTTGTTTTCCTTACAAAATTTCAACTGGTTTAAATTTTATTTGTAATGGAAAATTTCAATTGTTTTTTGTTATATTGTTTGTTTTCTTTCTTAGTTTTTCAATTGTTTTTATTGATACAAAACTTCAACGGTTTTAAAGTTTTTTTTTTAACAAAATTTCAATTCACAAATAAAAAACCTTTTAACTTTGATTGTATAACACTGACTTTATTAAGTGACTATAGTTTAGACAATTTTAGCTTGTCATTATCAAACTAGAAGTCTAGAAGTTTTCTAAAATTTCAATTGTTTTTTCAACTGTCTGTTTGGTACAAAATTTTAATTGTCTCAGAATGTTTTCTTTAGAAAGTTGTAACTGTTTCCTTTTCAATCGAATTGTTTGTTTTAGTAGTCAACTGTTAAAGTTATAAACATTTTTTTTAAATTTTAGTTGTTTGTTTCGTTTTTTAACTTTTTTTTTTGGAGAAAATTTCAAGCGAAACAATTGTAGTGAGAAAAATAAATAGTTGAAAATCATCAATAGTTTACTATTATTATTATATTAAGTGAAAATTTCAATTGTTTTCAAATGATTTTTTAAATGAGTTTCAATTGTTTTTTTTAACTATTCAAAATTTTAACTGGTTTTGAACTTTTTTTCGGAAAGTTTCAACTCATTTTTTTTTAATTGTGATGTTTGTATCAGTTTTTAACTGTTTTATAATAAAAAAAAAATATTTTTTATATTTCTGTGCTTTCCTATTTCTTGTTTTTTTGTAGTAATAAAAATCATGTAGGTTTTTATTACTACACAATTTTAACTGTTTAAAAAAACAAAGCTTCAATTAATTTAATACAATTGTTTATTTTAGTTTTTGACTGTTTTAAAGTTGAAAACCATTTTTTGATTTTACATAAGATTAGTTTTAAATTGTTTTTTTTACACAATTTTAATTGTTTTAAAATGTATTTTTAATTGGTTTTAGGCACAATTTCAATAGTTCATTTTTTTAAAGTTTTTAAATGATTGTTTTTTGAAAACTTTCAACTTTTGAAATGTTTAAGTTTATAAATGTTTTAGTGTTTAAATATGAAAAGTGTTCAATGGTATTTATTTCTACAAAATTTCTACTGTTTCAAAAGCTTTTTTAAAACAAAATTTTAATTGTTTATATGCTAGGGTTTTCTTTTTTAGTTTTCAATTGTTATTATTGTTATAATTATAGTTATTTGCTTGACTGTAATATTTTATATTTATGTATGTATTTTGTACATTTGTGAAATATTATTAATCTTAAGTTTTATTATAATCATATTATATCTGTGTAATTGACTTGTGAAAATTATATAATTATGATCTGCTCCACCAATAAAGAATAAATAAATAAATACAATTTCAACTGTTCCAAAACTTTGTTTAGACAAAACTTCAATTATTTTTTCAACTACATATTTTTGCTTTGTTTTTGTTTAGAAAGTAGTAACTGTTTTTTAAAATTAAATTGTTTGTTTTAAAGTTGAAAACTATTTTTTCATTTTAGTTGTTTGTTAAGTTTTCAATTGTTTTTTTTTTAAATTTCAACTGCTTAAAAGGTTTTTAATGGGTTTTAACCATTCTAGTTTTAAGTGAGTTTCTTTACGAAATTTTAAATAAACTAATTTCTTTATGTTGAAATAAAAATGTTTGCTTAATTTAAAATATAAATATGTTTTTTTTTTTAAATTAAATCCGGCGCTTTTGTTTAAAAAACAATGTTATTAACTTTAACAGTTGACAAATAAAACAAACAGTTCAATTGGAAAAAAAAACAGTTACAACTTTCTAAACAAAACATTCTGAGACAATTGAAATTTTGTTTAGTTTAGAACTTTTTTTAAGTGTCAACTGTTTTATTGCAAAAAAACACTTTTAGTTTGATAGTGGCTAGCTTATAGTCGAAACTACAATCACTGCATTTTTAAAAAATATAGTGGTGTATTCTATATAGGGAAAGTAAACAAAGAAAAACAAATGACTGCCACTTCGAGTCTTTTGGGGAAGATTTATATCGCGTTGGCTTCCCTCGCTTCTGAAAGGACGCGACGTAAATTCACATAAATTTATGTAGCCCAGTCACGGATATAAAGTGTGGAATTAATCATTCATGCATACATTTAAAGAGAATATACAAATATTAAGCCCACAGAAACTGGTTGGTCCATAAACATGAAAATTATTGAATTTTATTCTAAAAGGTAATAATAATAATAATCATTTTTGGCCTTACAGAAAAAAACAAAGATGTCCCAAAAGAAAGTTTATATTAGTGGACCAATTACAAATAAATAGCCATCTATCGAAAATGTGTTTATTATTTGTGAAACTATACAATTTGGGAATTTATTTTTGAAAAATATTATCGTACAAATGTTAACCATCGCGGCTCACAGCACTCATTCATTCAAACACTAAAATTTCGGCAAGTGGACTCTGTAATTAATATTTTGTTTCAAATGAGCTAGAGAAGGTGGCCATAAACTTTAGAATTGAGACAACCCCACAAGAAAACGTCAATATATGTGATGTTGCTCCGTCTTGTTAGAACCACGTTCTTTGGTTATAACCAGGGATGCTTTGTAACTCAGAGAAAATGAAGCATAAAAGCATGCTGGTTTGTCGTAGAAGTAAAGATTTTAAATTCGGATGTTTTTTTTTTATTGCGATCGAAAGTTTATTCACTGCAGAAATTAGTAATTTTCGACTATTGAATACGGAATGGGTTCGTTAAACCGTTCTCGTCCGAGCGGGACGGAACGCGAATACAAATTCGACCGTTGTTTGTATTAATATTAATCCATATAAAGAATCAATTGGCGAAAATCGACAAACAAAACTGCTCTCGGAAATAACTGTACACGAACACACATACATACATTCGACCGTGAAATGTTTATTACACGTCGTCGTACGTTAACATCATTATTAACAATATGAAAAATTTAATTGTCAATTTTATAATCTAATAATAAAATGTATTAAAGTCCTTTACGTTATAAAAAATTAACTAAAAAAAATAGAAAAACGTGAAAATATAACTCATATAATTGATGAAGGTTTAAGTTTAAATTAAATTACACTATTCGCAAGTGTAATTTAGTTTAAATCTTCATCAGTAATAGTTAAAAATGTTTCACCAAGTGAAACTTGAAAGAAATATGATTATTTAGTTGTTATATGTTTCAAGTGATAAATGAGAAAGTTATTCAATAAATATAAGACTTATAGTTGTAGATTTACGTAATGTTTTCGCGCTTTTCTTTTTTTACTTTCCCTATATAGTATATATAGGGGAAGTATTGTTTTCGTGCGAGAAAATGTCTGTGGGCGCTGTATCTCAAACACGAATGGTCCGATTGAGATGGAACTTTAAACTTAAGGTTTTATCATTAGAAACTGAAACTGAAAAGCTTTTGGTAAACATTCATAAACCGAAAGTGGATGTTTGCTCGAGGCGTTTTTTTGTTTTTTTCCAATATTTTATAAATATGAAAATTTTTACTAAACATTTCAAACAGAAGTTACAGGGAACGAGAAACTGAATAACTTTTATTTGAACAATTTTCTTAACGTGCGAGAAAAATTTTTAAAATTAAAAATGTTGACATTTTTTTCCTAATGCTAAACTACAGGAGTTATATGAAATTTATATTACAAATAATTGTTGAGAATTCGAAAGTGAACAAATTATTAGGAATAGATTTTTGTCGTAAACCTCAATTCAATTCTTATAAAATTTTATGTTTAGAAAATAGAATAGAAAATTTTTGTTTAGAAATTTCGATGTATAAAATATTATTTATTAGGAAAATTCGATGTACAGAAAAATCTTTGTTTAGACAAATCGATGAACAGAAAACTCTTTGTTTAGAAAATTCGATGTACAGAAAATTCTTTGTTTAGAAAATTCGATGTATAGAAATTTCTATGTTTAGAAAATTCAATGTAGAGAAAATTCGATGTATAGAAATTTCTTCGTGTAGAATATTCGATGTACAGAAAATTATTTATTTAGAAAATTCGATGTATAGAAATTTCTTTGTTTACAAAATTCAATGTACAGAAAATTCTTTATTTAGAAAATTCGATGTATAGAAATTTCTTTATTTAGAAAATTCGATGTATAGAAATTTCTTTGTTTAGAAAATTCAATGTACAGAAAATTCTTTATTTAGAAAATTCGATGTACAGAAAATTCTTTATTTAGAAAATTCGATGTACAGAAATTTCTTTTATTAGAAAATTCAATGTACAGAAAATTCTTTATTTAGAAAATTCGATGTATAGAAATTTCTTTGTTTAGAAAATTCGATTTACCTAAATTTCTTTGGTTAGAAAATTCAATACTTAGAAAATTTTATGTTTAGAAAATACGATGTAGAGAAAATTCTCTGTTTAGAAAATTCAATGTACAGAAAATTCTTTATTTAGAAAATTTGATGTATAGAAATTTCTTTGGTTAGAAAATTCAATACTTAGAAAATTTTATGTTTAAAAAATACGATGTAGAGAAAATTTTCTGTTTAGAAAATTTTATTTATAGAAAATTCGATGTATAGAAAAGTCTTTGTTTAGAAAATTGAATACTCAAAAAAAATATGTTTAGAAAATTCGATGTACAGAAAATTCTTTATTTAAAAATTTCGATGTATACATTTTTTTTTGTTTCGAAAATACTCATAAAATTTTTGTTTAGAAAATACGATGTAGGGAAAATTCTTTGTTTAGAAAATTCGATGTATAGAAAAGCCTTTGTTTAGAAAATTCAATACTCAAAAAAAATATGTTTAGAAGATGCGATGTATAGAAAATTCTTTGATTAGAAAATTCAACAATTCTTCGTTTAGAAAATTCAATAATAATAATAATAATAATAATAATAATAATAATAATATTTATTTCCCAACAGACTACAGTCCATTACAGGGTAATATAAGAACTATAATGCAAAGATAAAATACAATATATAATACAATTCTATGTTTTGTACATATAGAAAATATATTGTTTAGAAAACTCGATAAATAAAAAATTCTTTGTTTAGAAAATTCTTCGTTTAGAAAAATCAATACTCACAAATATTTATGTTTAGAAAATTAGATGTACAGATAATTCTTTGTTTAGGCATTTCGATGTTTAGAAAATTATTTGTTTAGAATATTCAATGGTTAAAGAACTGTATGTTTAGAAAATTCAATGTACAGACAATTCTTTGTATATAAAATTCTTTGATTAGAAAATTCAATGTACAGAAAAAATTTTACAACAATTATAAAAAAATGTTTAGAAAATTCTCTATTTTGAAATTTTAATGCTCAAAAACTGTATATTTATAAATTTCGCTTGGCAAAAAATTTTATATTTGGAAAATTTAGTATTCAAAAATTTTTATATTTTATAATTATTACTTATGGCTAACCCATGAATGTAAATATTCTGCTTGGAAATAAACTCTAACTCTAAATTTTTTTGTTAAGAAAATTCATAATTCAAAAACCCTGAGTTTTAGAAAATTCGATGTATAGAAAATTCTATTTAGTTGAATGTTCTAAATAGAATTTTCTATACATCATTCATAAACATTTATATTTAAAACATTTGTTATAAAGAGAATTTTCTGGTCTTATAAAAAAACTTATAAAACCTTACATTTAGAAAATTCGATGTAGAGAAAATTCAATATTCATAAAACTTTGTGTTTAGAAAATTCGATGTATAGAAACTTCTTTGTTGAAAAAAATTTACTACTAAAAATATGAATGCTTTCGATGTATAGAAAATTCAATGTTTACAAGATTCAATACAAGGTTTATATTTATAAAGAAACGTAAGGAAAATTCAGTACTAAAAAATGTATGTTTAGAATATTTGGCATATAGAAAATTAAATGTATCAAAAATTCTTTGTTTAAAAAACATTTCATAAACATTTCTGTTTAGTAAATTTGATGTATGGACAATTTTTTGTTTAGAAAATTCAATACATAAAAGAACTTGTTCAGAAAATTCAATGGATAGAGAATTCTCTGCTTAGAAAATTAAATACTTATAAATGTTTATGAGTAGGAAATTTCATGTACAGAGAATTTTTTATTTAGACAATTCAATACTCAAATAATTAAATGTATTCTTCCGAAAATTTAACATTTAGTTTAGAAAATTCACTATTTAGAAAATTAGTTTATAACATTGATAGAAGTATTTAAAACGAAACTAAATTGAATTTAATATATAGAAAATACGATATATAATAAATGCACATACAAAAATTTCTAAATATTATGTTTGATACATTTTATGTAATATATTAAAACACAGAAACTTCTAAATTCAATGTTTAGAAGATTCAATACATGGAAAATTTTATATTTAGAAAAAACAATATCTAAAAATTAAATGTTTCGAAAATTCAGGCTAACACATTGATAAAAAGGTATTTACATCCAGAAACCGCTAAATTAAACTTTAAAGGTGATTGAATAAGTTAAGAAAATTCTATGTATAGAAAATTTAATGTTTACAAAGCTCAAAAACTGATTTAATACTAAAAATAGCTTAAATGGCCGGACTAACCCTCATTTTAAATTACAAAAAAAAACGAAGATCCTATAGAGATGAAACTTAAGGTTTCATCGTTCAAATCTGGAACTGACAAGTTTTTAGTAAACATTCATAAACCGGAAGTGGATGTTTACTTAAGGTCTTTTTTTGTTTTTTTTCGATATTTTTTTTAATATGAAAATTTTTATAAAACTTATCAAACAAAAGGTAATGAAGAACTGAACCAGTTTTATTAAAATATGTTTTTCGTAAAATTCTTAAAAAATATAAAAATTGAAAATTTTGACATTTTTTTCTAATGTTTACTTGAAATTTGTATGACAAATAATTGTAGAGAATTAAAAAGTGAACAAATTATTAAGAATAGCTTTTTTGTGAAATCCTTATAAAATCCTATAAAATATAGGGAAAGTACTATGATGGCCACATCACCATTTTTCAATTTTATAATCCAAGTATTTTTTACCTGCATTATAATTTAATTTCATTTACTGGGTGTTCATTTAATTATAACGTCCAGTGTATTTATTTATTTATTTTTAATTGTAAAAGCAATAAAACGCGTTAAATTACACATGAGCTGTAATGGAAGAGAAGAGGAGGTGGTGAAGGGGTGGAGGGGAGCACATTAATCGAGATTTAATTTATTTAATGAGCGCGAATTAGTCGTTTCCCTTTCCGTCACGGCTTTACACACAAACACACACACACACACATATATATATATATATATATATATACATAGCGAATTACATTAACATTACATTTCTAATTATAAATGCCATAATACGGCTGCACCGTAAAGCGAAAGCACAACATCTTAGATAAACAAGAACAAACATTTCCAGTCCAGGCTATTGTCACTGGTTCGGCTTGATAAGCTCGAGTTTGCACTAAATGCTCTTTAGTCATCTTTTTTTTTTTTTTTAAACGCCTTGATTTATTTGTAAATTATTGTTTCAAAACTAATAATGATATTGATTGCCCATTTAATTAATTTGTTCTCTGTCAACGATCATTTATCATCGCTGATCTGTTACCAATTATGACTTTTCGATAATTTGTCATGTATGAAGACAAAAAAAAATATTTTTAACTTTTAATCTCTCAACTTTTAACGATCAACAGATGATTATCTATAACTGTCAGTTCTTCATGAAAAAAAGTATGAAGCCAGGAGAAGCTCGGGTAAAGACATTAAATTCTAAAGACAAAAGGCCCTGAAACACAAAGTTTAGGATCTGGTGCCAATGAAACTGGAGCCTCTACAGAGAGTGCTCAAGTCTGTAAACCGATGAACTCTATCTCAACATCCAGACCATAGAAGAGCTAGAAACAACAGCACCTACGATACAAGGTATAGTTAGGTATAAAAATTGATTGTCCAAAAAGTTTTTTAACGTTGAACATAAAATCATCAATTTAGTAAAGGTTTTTTCAATTACTAACATCGACAGGGGGTTTCATATAAACAGTAGATATGTATGGTATATCGTTACGATATTTAATAATAAGATCGTCTTCGCCATTAGCCACACGAGAATTTAATTCAGCTTTATTATCGTTGTAATACTGCCGCTATTTTAATATCAAATCTCTCCTAAAATGCAGATGTTTATTATTATTAATGGCGTTAGGTTTAAGAACTTATCTAGCACTAGTTTCATCATGAAATATTAATTGAAGGGGTCGACAAGCATTGTCAGTTTATTTCTTTTCCAGGCGTATGTCTGTCAGGTGTTGAAGTATCTTTTCAACCTCGCGAAGGTCGTCATTAACTTTTTGGCCGATTAATAATGCAACAGATTCTTTCAGATTGAATAATGAAACATTTGATTTTCTACTTTGTCTATCACCGATTTCTTCTAATACGTCTGAAATATAGTCATTAATTATGAATGAATTTTATGGTTTTTGTTCAAGCTTATGAAGCCTGTACGTAAATTACAGACCCATTTAGATTTACTTACCATGGACACAGATTGAAATCGAAATGAGTTTTGACAATTAATGTTTACTAATGTAGGGTCTCTGTTGGTGGTTGACAGACGAGACAATTGGAGATCTACAACATTAACAAAAAATGTTTTGTATTTATCGCATGAGTTTATAAGTTTCTCTCAGTTTCTCATAGAGTTTATTACGTTCCATTTCCCTTAATATATCTATCATTTCTATAAAACTGTCTAAATTGATTTCATTGCTGTTTTATTTCATGATAAGGATATCATTTAATAAATGCATATATCAATAGAGATAAGGTACTTTTTGAATTGATTATCTCTAACAACAAAGAACCCTCTTTATCGGACCATCAGCAGATTGAGTTTGACATAGAGACCACAAAGGAAGACGCAATTGAGTGTAGAAACCTTTAAAACCCTGGAAAAAGGAGCCATCGAGAAGGGTATCAACATACACACAACAAGATGGATTGAAAACCGTAAAAACACTGTAGTTACAGGGAGTAAATTAGAAACTGTAACCACAGCAAAAGAGTTTTATCGCCCCTGCTAGGGAAAATTGTGATCCTAGCCGTTCATAATCTAAGACGCCCGTAATACCATAGTAAAATGGTGAGTGAAGGCTTCAATGTCAATTCTAACAAAACTTTGGTGGTACCTTTCACTAATCGTAGGAAGCGGAATATCAAAGCTCCCAAAGTTAAAGGGCAAGAAATTGCGCTAGGTTTAATAATGAATAGGAAACTTAATTGGAACGCACATTTAGAAAAAAAAAACAATATGCAAAGCTACAGCTAAAGCTATAGATATGCCACAGGCTCTTTGGCAGATGATAGGAACTGAAACCTAAAATGATACAAAATGGTGATGTGGCCATCATAGTACTTTCCCTATATTTTTCTCGAAAACTATGAGGTTTACGCAAAAATGTTGTTCTTAATCATTTGTTCACTTTTTAATTCTCTACAATTATTTGTTATATAAATTTCATGTAACTACAATAGTTTATTAGAAATTCACAAAAAATGTCAAAATTTTCAATTTTTTATTTTTTTCTCGAAATTTAAGAATTTAATGGAAACATGTTTTAATAAAAGTTGTTCAGTTTTTTATTCCCTTTATCTTTTATTTGAAACGTTTTGTAATATTTTTTATATTTAGAAAAATATTGCTAAAAAACAAAAAAATGCCTCGAGTAAACATCCACTTCCGGTTTATGAATATTTACCAAAAGCTTTTCAGCTCCAGTTTTTAACGATGAAACCTTTCCATTGGATCATTAGTTTTTGAGATACAGCGCCCACCGACAGACACACACACAGACACAGAATTTTTTTTTCCAGAAATTAGTTTTTTGGGTTCAGGGGACCCCAAAACGGATATTTCCGCAAAAAAAAATTTCAAAAAAAAATCACGAAAACAATACTCCCCCTATATATACTATATAGGGAAAGTAAAAATGGTGATGTGGCCATCATAGTACTTTCCACTTTTCCTATATTTTACTGGAAAACTATGAGTTTTATGTAAAATGGCTATTTTTAATGATTTGTTCACTTCTGAATTTTGAAAAAGAGAATCGACAGAGCTCATAAATTATAATAAACAAATTACAGTTAAAAGTTAGTAAATGACTGTTGGCAATTCACAAATCAATCTTGGTAGTCAACATTTATCAATCAGTAATTACGTTTTCAGTTGATACTTAATACTTGACTGATGACTATTAAGTGTTTTCAAATTACAAATTACATTTATGAAAATCTGAAATTTGTAATTTATGGTTGATACTAGATAAATTGACAATTGGACGTTGAACAAATGATTGTTAGCAATTTAAAGTTGATCAATAATGAGAGTTGATAAACGATTTTTGGGAATTGTGATATAAAAGAAAGTAAACAAATAAGAGTTGAGAACTTATAAATGACAATAAACAAATGAAAGCTGACAGTCAAATTACTGCTGGTAATAGACACATCAATGTCGGTAGATAACTTTTGCCCATGAGTAATTACTTGCTTATAATTCATATTTAAAAGTTTTCATTTGACTGTTACATTTTTATTTGACAAATGACAGTTGGTATTTGGTAATTTCTAATTGACAATTGTGACTAAAATAATAAATAATAAATTTATGATTATTTGCTATTTGTCAAATAATATTGATTTATTAATTTATCGATTTTACTTTATATTTGAGTCATAAAATGTCAATTGACAGTTAATATTTGGTAATTGACTATTAACGATTTATTTGACAAATAACAGTTGGAATTTGGCAATTTGTAATTGACATAAAAAAATTATATTTGACAAAAAGCAGTTAATATTAAAAACATGATTTTCAGAAATTTTTAAATAATAGTTGAACAACAATAACAATTGTCAGTTGACAAATGATTATTCCCAGTTGATAAATGACAAATAAAATTTGACAGTTAACAAATGATTCTTAGAAATTGTTTATAAGGTTTATAGTTAATAGTAAATGATTGGAATTGAGAACTGACAGTGAACAAATAACAGTTGGATGTTTAAAAATGATTGTTGAGAATTGACAAAAAAAATTAACAGTTGTTATTTCCTAATTACTTACTTATAATAAATAATGCTATCAGTTAAAAAATGACAGTTGACAGTTAAAAATGATTATGAGAAAATGGAAATTGTCAGTTGCTAGTTTTTAGTTCATGTAAAATGTATAACAGTTAGGTATTGTCAAATGACAGCTCATAATTGATGAATTGTCAGTTGACAAATGACAGTTGAGAGTTATAAAGTCGTTATTAAAAATTAGAAAATAATAGATGGTAGATGTTAGTCGATAGTGAAAAGTTTACTCTTAACTGTTAGGTATTAATAAATCAACAAATGATGCTATTATTACACAAATGACAGTTGTCAGTTGAAAACGGATTATTTGGAATTCGATCATGACAGTTGGAGGTTGCTAATTGATGTTAAAAAGTTTACACTTGACTGTTAGGTATAAACAAATGGCTCTGATAATTGACAAATGATGCTATCAGTTAAAAAATGATAAAATTGATAGTTAAAAATGACTATTGGAAATTAAACAAAAAAAGTTGGCTGCTTTTACTCATTTTTAAAAAATTCACACTTGATTCTTAGTCATTGACAAATGACAGCTGATAATTGACAAATAATGCTATCACTTGACAAATGGCAGTTGGCAATTATAAAATAAAAGTTGGTGGTTGTTAGTTGTTTTAAAAAGTTTACGCTTAATTGTTAGTTAACTGATAATTGACAAATTATGCTTTTAATTGACAGATGACAGGAAATACTTGAAAATGATTATTGGAAATTTGAAAATAACTGTTGGTAGTTATTAGTTTATATTGAAAAGATAAACTTTACTATTAGGTGCAATCAGCTGCCAAATGACAGTTGACAGTTGGTAGTTGAAAAATGATTATTAAAATTTGGAAAATGACAGTTACTTGTTCTTAGTTGATGCTATAAATTTAGACTTGACTATTAAATCTTAACATATGATAGCATATAAATTACAAATGATGCTATCAGTTGACAAATGACAGTTGACAGTTAAAAAATAATTGTTAATAATAAAAAAATTAAAATTGGTAGCTTTTAGTCGTTTTTAATAAGTTTACACTTGATTCTTAGTCATTGACAAATAACAGCTGGTAACTGACAAATGATGCTATCAGTAGATAAATGACAGTTGACAGTTGAAAAATTATTATTGGAAACTATAAAATAAATGTTGATAGATGTTAGTTGTTTTTAAAAAGTCTACCCTTGATTATTAACAAATGACTATTCATAGTTGATATCATCAATTATTGACCAACCATTGTTGGAGATTGGAAAAAGACATTTAGTAGTTAAATCAGGTATTGACAAATGATAGCAGATAATTAACAAATGATGGTATCACTTACTAAATGGCAGTTAATAGTTGAAAAATGGTTGTTGGAAATTGATAAATGAAAAGTGATGTTATCATTTGAAAAATGACAGTTGACAGTCAAAAAACGATTATTGGAAATTGGAAATAAAAGTTGGTAGTTGTTAGTTGATGTTAAAAAGTAAACACTTGACTCTTGGGTATTGACAAATGACTGCTGAATGTATGTTTAGTAGTATGATGTAGTGCACCGATTCTTCAACCCTAATGTGTCAAGTTTAATGCAGTGTACTTTGGTGCAGGAGTTTGTTGAACAAAGCATTTGACCCTCGATTTAACACGGATTCATTTTTACTCCTGCCCGGGGCGATTTTACTGAGATGGTGAAGTATGTTGAGGATGCGGGTACTACTTAGGCGATATGCTAATGATGAGTCCAATCATTTGTTGTTACAACAGAATCTACCTGCTACAAGATGGGTTGCCGGTGCTGAAATGAATGAATGAATGAAAAATTATGTTATTAATTGGCAAATGACAGTTGACTGTTAAAAAAAAGATTTTTGGAAATTGGAAATAATAGTTGACAGTTGATACTTGATAATGATTAAAGGAAATTGTAAAATTACGGTTGGTAGTTGTTAATTGATGTTACAAATTTAACACTTGACTGTTAAGTACTAACAAATGATAGCTCATTAATGATAAATGATGTTATCAGTTTACAAATGACAGCTGACAGTTAAAAAGTGATTATTGGAAATTGGATATGTCAGTTGATAGTTGTTAGTTGATGTTAAAAAATTAGACTTGACTGTTAGATATTAACCACTGACAGCCTATAATAACCAACCATTACTCTCAGTTAACAAATGCCAGTTGATTGAAAATTGAAAAAAAAAAACTATTGTTAGTTGTTACTTGATGTTTTAAATTTAACACTTGCTTGTTAGGTAATGACAAATGACGGCAGATAATTGACTAATTATGCTTTCAATTGACAAATGACAGTTTCTGCTATTAGTGACCAAATGACAGTTGATAGTTGAAAAATTATTGTTGAATCTTGGAAAATTACACTTGGTAATTATTTGTAATAGATGTTTCATGTAACTCTAATAGTTTATTAGGAATTGGCAAAAAATGTCAAAATTTTCAATTTTTATTTTTTTCTCAAAAGTTAAGAACTTTATGAAAAATATGTTTTAATAAAACTTGTTCAGTTTTTCATTCCCTTTATCTTTTATTTGAAAACATTTGTAATATTTTTTATATTAAAAGAATAATCGGAATAAAACAAAAAACGGCCTCGAGTAAACATCAACTTCCGGTTTTTGAATGTTCACCAAAAGCTTTTCAGTTCCAGTTTTTAATGACAAAACCTTAAGTTTAAAGTGTCATCTCAAACATATCATTCGTTTTTGAGATACAGCGCCCACAGACATTTTCATGCACGAAAACAATACTTCCCCTATATATATACTATATAGGGAAAGTAATTAGCTGTACATTATGGACTTATTATTAGATTTATAGACATATAGATAGATAGTTTTTGTTTATCCATTGTACTTACATAATAAAATTCAAAATACTTTCTTAGAAACATTTTTTACTTTCCCTATACACGTAGTATATAGGGGGAGTATTGTTTTCGTGATTTTTTTTTGAAAAATTTTTTTTGCGGAAATATCCGTTTTGGGGCCCCCTGAGTCCATTGCACTAATTTCTGGAAAAAAAAATTGTGTGTCTGTGTGTCTGTGTGTCTGTCGGTGGGCGCTGTATCTCAAAAACGAAACATCCTATTGAGATGAAACTGTAAACTTAAGGTTTTATCGTTAAAAAGTGGAACTGAAAAGCTTTTGGTAAACATTCATAGACCGGAAGTGGATGTTTACTCGAGGCGCCTTTTTGTTTTTTCGTGATATTTTTCTAAATATGAAAAATTTAAAAAAACTGTTCAAACAAAAGTTAAAGGGGATATAAAAATGAACAAGTTTTATTCGAATATGTTTTTCATAAAATTCTTAACTTTCGAGAAAAAAAATAAAAATTGAAAATTTTGATATTTTTTGCCAATTACTAATAAACTATTGGAGTTACATGAAAGTTATATAACAAATAATTTTAGAAAATTCAAAAGTGCACATATTATTAAGAATAACATTTTTGCGTAAACCTC
Organism: Ontholestes murinus; assembly: GCA_963969525.1. NCBI lineage: Eukaryota > Metazoa > Arthropoda > Insecta > Coleoptera > Staphylinidae > Ontholestes > Ontholestes murinus. The sequence goes on along the minus strand of OZ018390.1, from coordinate 75,864,788 downwards.
ATAGTTTTCGAGAAAAATATAGGGAAAGTACTATGATGGCCACATCACCATTTGATTGAACATGGAAAGGCTTGAAATCATAAAAATATGATCTTCTACTCTTGCCTACTGTTCCTTCGATGACACTGCTGTCTCTTTGGTAAGAGTTTGTTCCACTATTATCTTGTCAAGTTTGACTTACTTCCCTCTGAAGAGAGGACTTTAATTAGATTTGTTATGACTAAAACTAAAAAAAGTAACGGTAGCTTCATATCTTTCAGAGAATGGTCTGTCTTGGAATCATGGGGGCTATATCCACCACTCCCACTGTAGCAAAGAAAGATTTACTAGACCTAGTGGGATATTAGTACAAAATATCTAACCAGTTAACAGTGATGAAAGGCTGTCCATATCCAAACGACCCCATCTATCAACTGTTATCAGAAATCCCTTATCGGTCATTTATCATCTGCCATGAGTCTGCATGTATGTCATGAAGAAATAATCTGTTATCTGTCAACTATTATTTATCATCGGTCATCTGTCATGCATCAATATGAATGATAAGCAAAAAAAAATGTTTTTAAATTTGCCTCTGATAACTGTGACAAATCATCATCGTCATTTATAACTAGTTATTTGTCATTTGTCATCTATTAGCTATTAACTATCATGAGCGTTCTGCATTTATTATTTATTATCTGTATTTTATCAGAATATAACGAATTAAACATATATAGGTTTTATAATTAAATTCACTTGGTTTGTTTCACAAATATTTTTTTTTTAATTTCCGACTAGTTTCGGCTTAATGCCATTATTAAGAATGATATAATGGCATTAAGCCGAAACTAGTCGAAAATAAAAAAAATATTTGTGAAACAAATCAAATGAATTTAATTATAAAAACTATATATTAACATAATGTTTCACAAAGTGATTAATGAGAAACAAATATATGATGAATTAAACGTATTTTAATCACTTATCTATCATCTGTCGTATAGTAGACAAACATTTTAAATTTATACACTGTTAACTGATTTATAATTGGCCATCTGTCATCTGACATCTTTCTTCAATCATCCGCCATCTATAATCAGTTGTGTGGTGGCAAGTATAATACCTCTATCAACTGTCATATATCATCCCCCAGTTATAACTGGAAATCAATCATTTGTCATCTATTAGCTGTCAACTGTCAACAGCCATCTGCATTTATCATTTAACATCTATCGTGTGTCAGAATATAAAGCACTAAATATTTTTAATATCTCATCTGTCAACTGCTAACTGGCATCTATCATCTGACATTAGGTAGACAAAAATTTTAAATTTATACTGTTAACTAATTTATAATTGGCCATCTGTCATCTGTCATCTTTCTTCAATCATCTGCCATCTTTAATCAGTCGTGCGTTAGCAATAACATGCAAAAATTAATTTGAATCATATGTTATCCGTCATATATGGCAAAAAAATATAATTTTTATTTGTTATCTGTCAACTGTTATAAACCATTCATTAACTGTTATCTGCAATCTATCTTCCATCATGTGTCAACTTGTATGACATGAAAAATATGTTTCTAATCTGTTATCATCCATCACGAATCAATTTATGGATAAATAAATACTATTTTTAATTAAGAGATAAGTTTTCTGTCAACTATTATTTATCATCGATCATCTCTTATCTATCGTCGCGTATTTATCATCTATGATCTATAATCTGTCATGTTTCAATATGAATTCTGTCAATCTGTTAACTTTTTTAAATCATCTGCTATCTATAACTGATAATTTGTCACGGGGCAAAATGTATGGCGTAAAAATATCTCTTTATTTTATCCTCTGTCAACTGCAATCTATCATATAACATCTGTTGCCTGTCATCTGCTATTTGTTAACACATATAATATAAAAAACTAAGTTTCTAATTTGTAATCTGCCAACTATCATAAATCAATCTTTGGTGATCTGTTATTTGTCATCTATAAGCTGTTATCTGCCATCTGAAGCATTAGCGCGAATCGCGCTCATTCTAGATGCGGTTGGCTCGAGCGCGCACCACGAGACACGCTCGTGTTTATTGTAATTTGCCTATTTTTTTTTAAATACGAGTCGCACTCGTGATTATAGGTGAAAGGGTTAATTCGATATCTGTCAACTGTCACCTATTCGAGTCATCGTTCATCTATCACTTGGTAAATGCTATCAACCATCTGCATTTGTCACCTATCATCTGCCGTTTCTTAACATGTATGGAATTAAAAAAATGTTTTTAATTTATTCTCTATACTGTCATCTATCATCTGCTATCATGTGTTATTCGTCATCTGTCATATGCATTAACACGTAAGTTAAGAAAAATATGTTTTTAATCTGCAAACTAGCTAGTATAATTCATCTGTCTGCCAACTGTCGTGTGTCAATGTCTAAAAAGAGATTTTTTTAAATTTGTTACTTCTCAACTATTTTTAATCATCGGTTATCTGTCGTTCATCGTCGCTTATCTATCATATGGTATCTATAAATATGTGTTTATTTGTTTATCTGCCATCTATAATATGTAATTACGATTTTTATTTGTCATCTGTCAACTAGAATAAATCATCTATCAGTTACTATTTGATATTTCTCTTTTATTATTTAAATTCTATCATATGTCGGATGAAAGGGAATCGTTTTTATTTGTTATCTATCAACTGCCATCAGCCACGAGTCAATGTATAAAAAGAAGAATTAATTTTTTATTAGTCATCTATTGATTATCAGCTATCATCTATCATCCTTCATCTGCCGTACATAATGTATCAGCGTGTATAACAAAAAGAAATATAGTTTTAATTTGTTCTCTGTTAACTATCTTTTATCGTTCTTCATCTATCATCTATCGTCGCTCATCTATCATGTTGATAGAGATAAATTTAAAAAAATTATACAATATATTCTGGCAGATGACTGATGACATTCTAGATATCAACGATACATGATAGATTATTTATGATATAATTTGCTACATAATAACATGTATGAAAAGAAACGTGCTATCTGTTATCTAACAAATGGCTTCAGTCAAGAGTTACCTAACATTAGTCATGTGTCAGCATTTATGATATGGAGAAATAAATTTTTAATTTGTTGTCTGCTAACTATCATTTAGCATATTTCATCTATCGTCGCATATCTAAAATTTATCAACTATAATCTCCCAAGTGTCAACTATGCTTTTAATTTGTTATCTGTTAACTGTCATCTGTTATCTGTCATTTATCATGTGTTCAAACTTATGATGAAGATGTGTCAGCTGTCATCTATTGAAAATTCTAGAAATCTAAAAAAAATATATTACTAGAAAATTGTAAAACATTTAAACTAATGTTTTTACAATTTGAAAGAGAAATTCGTTAAAAAATTAAAATAAAATTGCTGAAAATGTGTTTCTTTATTTATTTATTTCATATATACACTTTTGCTACTATGTTACAACGAATAACAATACATAGTTATATATAGTTATAAGATTGTAGTAGATGTGAACGTCAGAGTAACATTAACAATGGATGAATGGATCCCCACAAAAACATTTTGATAAAATAAATCCAAAAACTTGCTAATATATTTTTAGATATCTGGAGGAGAATTTCTGGTAATATGTAAGAATCATCTGAGTAGAGAAACTCGAGAAAATATGTTTTGAAAAGAGGTTATTAAAAACTTCTAGAAAAAAAAACTACTGAAAAATTCTATTGCCCTCGATATTTACGGAAAATTTTAGAAAGAAAAAAAAATTCTAAAAATTCGAAACCTGAAGAACGAATTGGTTAATAATCAAATAATCTGAAGAAATACAATTTATAAATCAATTTTAGGAACCTTAAAGAAATTTGTCTCTATTTTTAGTGCTTTAATTAAACTATCTACGACTTGAATATTATTTAAAAAGAATTGGAAACTTGGAAATCGACAGAAATTGAAATGATAATTTTTTTGTAGTTTCATCTATACGTGTTATCTATCTCTTGTCATTTGCTATCAACCACCTGCATATGTCTTCTATGATCTGTCAACTATATGTCATCTGACACCTGTCATCTGTCGACTCTCATCTATCATCTTTCATCAGTAATCATGTTTTTAATTTGTTAACCCTCATTATTTATCTGCCATATGTCATCTATAATTTCTCATATATAATCTCCCAAATGTCAAAATGGATGACAAGAAAAATATGTGTTAAATGTGTCTATAAATCATCTATCGTGTACAAGTAGCCTTTTATTATTTATCATCTATTAGCTGTCATCCGACATAATTAGTAATTAATTATTTACCATCAACAAGGATAATGCGCAAAAATATCACTTTGGTAAATTTTTAATATATCATTTGTCAACTTTTCTGATTTTGATTTATCGTATATTAATTATCATATATCATCTACCATCTATCTTCTATTATGTGTCTGCATAATTGGCGTGAAAAAATATTTTTGATCTGTTATTCATCAAATGTGAAAAGATAGGTTTTTAGAAATATTCCAAAACCTTTAAATAATTCTCGCAATTTGGAAAGTTAATAAACAAAACTAGATATTTTTATCACCTTCAAAATTACTATTATTTTTGAGGAGTAATTACAAACTGAAAGTCTACATGAAAAAATTCTAGAATTCACGAATCTCATAGAATACATGAAAGTGAATTGGTTGATGAAAATAAAAATTAAGATTTTTCTTTAAGAAATGTTTGCAGAAAATATTCGCAATTTGGACAATAAAAATATTGAATATTCTAGAAATGTAATATCTGGAAAGAAAAATGATAGAACTATGTAAAAATCTGAGAGAAATAATAAAGAAATGTTTTAGAACTTTCCAAGAAAATTAAAAAAAAAATAGAAAGGAAATTCATGGAAAAATCCAAACATCTTGAAAAGAACTTGATGAAAAACTTTAATAAGTTGAAGCCAGAAATGACGTTAAGTTCTCGGAATAATAATACAATTCTCGCTATTTGTAATTCATGAAAAATTTGAGCACTCTGAAAAAACCAAAACATTTTAAAAATTAGGATGTAAAATTACTGAAAAATTCTATATCTTTAAAAATTCAGATTCATTTTTAGAGTTTTCAAAAGAGAATTGCAGAAAATTCTATTTTTTTAATTCTAGAGGTCATGAAATCTTTTTTTTTAATAAAAAAAAATAGATATCTTAAAAAAGACATTACCGAATAATTTTTGGAATTTGGATGAAAATTCTGGATAATTCGGGGTAATAATTACTGGAAATTTTAAAATAAAAAAGAAGAATTATTAGAAATTTTTAATAAGATAAAACAGGAAAATTCTCGAAAATCGAAAAAAAATTTCTGAAAAATTCTAGAAATTTGTAGAAAAAATTGCTGAAAAAAAAGAGAAAACAAAAAAAAGTTTTAAAATTATTCCAATAGGATGGATAAAACTCAATACTCACTTTAGAAACATTCTGACAAAAACAAAATAATACCAGAAATGATTAAAGAAACCTTGAGAAAATGTCACAAATAGAAAAAAAATCTGAAATCCTTAAAAAAAGTTAAAATTTAGAGAAAAAAAGACTCGAGACCAAGTTTCAAATTCATTTCAAGAAAATGAATAAAACTCAGTAAAGAAATATTCTGATAAAAAATAAAACAAGAAAATAAAAAATAGGAATTATAATTCTTTTGATGGCGCCATTTTCTATATTATGTATATATTTGTATATTTGTAGAAATAAAGGTGATTTGTTACTATTATTATTAAGAAAATGTCATAAGTAGAAGAATAAGTTCTAGAAGTCTTGAAAAAATGTTTGGAATTTGGATAAACGAATTAATAAACGTGTAAACAATTGTAAAAAGGTTAACAATCAAAAACAGAAATTGCTGAAAAATACCAATGAGATAAATCAAAAAGACATGATGATGGTTGCGTAACGGTCGCGACGTGGTAATCCATAATATAGGCACTTCATAAAACACTTACTTATTATTTTAAGAGATATATTAATTTCCATGTTTATTTCTTCCAAATTGGAATTTTTTTTCTAATGTTCTGCGAAAACCAAGAAAAACCAACCAAAAAAAAGTTTCTTTATTTTTGCAAAAAATCATTTCTTGATTCACGGACCCTTACAATTATACTGATGTTACTGACACTAATAAAAATTATTATTTTTATTATAATTGTAATAAAAAACATAGTAAAAGTTCAGTTCAGAATGTTTGTAAAAAATGTAAAGGTTTATTGCAAAACCTTAAAAAAATCTCAATTAGAAAGAAATAATCATGGAAATTAATATATCCCTTGAAATTCGTGAATAATTATAGAAATGTCGTTAAAAAGTGAATAAAACTAATTACCTACTTCAGAAACATTCAATTGTTGGAAAATCTAGGAATATGGACGTAAATTTTCATCGAAAATTATAGAAATTTAAAATAGGATTGCAAACAATTCTAAAAGTTTGCAAGAAAAAAATTCTATAAATGTTAAAAAGCTTCTAAATTTTTTTCCAAAATTTCTGGAATAGAGGTTTTGGGAATCTAGGAAAATACTTGCATTTTTGAAAAGAAATTGCTTATGAAGTAAAACAGAAGTTGATAGAAAATTCCAATACAATAAAGCAATAAATAAAGGGAAATTCTCGAAGAATACAAGAGATTCTTGAAAATTCGGATAATTATTATTAAATAACTCAAGAAGAGTCTTAAAAATATTCCGTGTGAATAGAAAAATTTAATACCCACTTAAATCAATCAAACAAGAAATTAAGAAGAAAAATTATATCAATCTTAGAATAAAATTGTAGAAATAGATGTTCCTACAATTGCGAATATTTCATAGCAAGTCTTTTAGAATTCTACACATGTTCAAAAAAAAAAAAAAAATTCAAAAAGTTTGAAGACATAATTCTAGAAAATTTTATAGATCGTAAAGTTGATGGAAAATTCTAAAATTTGGAAGACTGGAATGGTTTCTATATATATGAATATAAACTTAAAGTCCTTACGCCGTTCCACAAAATTAACATGCAAATTACTTTCGTAAAAAGAGAAGAAGTTATTTCAATAAGTGATTTGTTTTGTAGTCTTAGTAAGACTCATTTTCGTATTTTTAATTATTAGAAATTTAAATGTTGTTAAACAATTTTAGAAATCTGGGAGTAATATTATTGAAAATATTTTTATAAATAGGAAATGGAAGAGCGGGAAAATTTAAATTTGTTTTAGTAGTCTCGAAGAAAATTTGTTCAATTTAGAAAATTCTAAAAATCTGGAATAGAAATTTTAGTAATCTTGAAACTTCACGCAATTTTTAGATAAAATAAAGCAAGAATTAATGGAAGGTTCCGTATAACACTGGATTGTTGAATAAAGGGAAGTCAAAATTGGTTAAAATCCACTTTTCTTGAGTTAACAGTAATAGTTATTCTTATTGTACTGTTCTGACGAGTCGAATAGTGTTTGAAATCGGTCAGAAAAATAAATGTATACCTTGTTTAGGTGTAATGGCCGTCGAGGAGGCGCCCGGTGGTGATAAAATGATCGGCGCGGGTGTCGTATTGGTCGACCCCAGGTGCAGCGGGGTTAGCTGTTGCTGTTGCTGCTGCTGCTGCTGCTGCTGTTGTTGCGGAGCGGTAGGTGTTGCAGGAGGAGGCGGCGGCGAGCCGGCCGAGGTGGACCCGACAGAACCAGGATCGCTAAACCCCTGCGTGCTGCTGTCCTCCGGCGTATCGAAGAAACTCAAATTAAACTCGGAACCGGCGTCGAAGGACACATCCGGGGAGATCTTATCCGGAGACGGTGCACTACCTAAATTCCCCGACAGCGACTGGTCTATTTTGAAAACATCCATTTCGGACACTGGGTATTAATTAATATGGCCGTACGGTTATCAGACGTATTAATTGATTAATCCATTGTGAGGGTGTCGGTCGCGTGGTCCTCACCGACGACAGGTGGTTGGCAGGGGCCGTCGCGACGCATGCTGGCCATCCTGCCACGTGATCACCACGAGAGGAAACGACTGCGGTGGCGGCGGCAATCCGTCGGCATGGTCGTTAAAGCGGAAAAGAAAACGGAACGGATCGGAACGTAAAGACGACGGCGGCGACGGCGACGACGACGACGACGGCGGCGGCGACGGCGTGTTTGGCTCCTCTCGCACGGCACGGCACAGCACAGGTAAGTAAGCGAGCACTAGTGAACGAGTGCGTTAGTGTGAGTGAGTCGGAGAGGAGGGACTAGTGACCATGCCATGCTACATACTACATGGTACATGCTACCGGCACAAGTTCATTGCCCTCTTCTCTCGTCTCTTCATTCTCTCCATCATCCACACTCTTCTTTATTCCACCGATCCACCTAATCCAGCATTACATTTCTGTTACGATAACAATGCAAATTCACACACATACACACACACATTAAAACCAAGAGATATTTCAAGGTCATGCCCACACCCACGCTTCCAACTAACCCCATCGTAAACACACTACTTGCACTACCTTCTTCCTTGTCCACACACACACACACACACACACACACACACACACACATATATAACAGTGTCTTATTTATAAATTGCGTAATAAGAAGACCGAAACGTATTCACCAGTTTACGAGCTCCTTCCGGAATATTCGCACCTGCTCCCATTCCTAATCCCCCTTCACAATCTCAAACAATACAAACCGTATTGATTTATTTATTTCAGCTTACAGTATTAAGCAAATTCAATATATAATTTAAAAAAAATTAAATACACCTTTTTGAAAGCGTAAAATTTTAATTGCAGCAAAATATATTTTCCTGCGATGATTGGGAAATCTAACAAAGAAATTTTTCGAGATTTTGCTTCAGTTAATAAACAAATGATAGATTTAGTTTATTTTAAAGGATTTTAGTCGTTGGTAATTGTTTTTATATATTTTTTTCAAAAGAATAAAAGCGTAACATTTCAATTGCAACAAACTCTATTCTCCTGCGATTATTGGAGAATCTAGGGAAGGAATGACTGTTGATTTTGCTTTAATTAATAAAAAAAGATAGATTTAGTTTATTTTAAAATATTTTAGACGCTCGCAATTATTTTTATATATATTTTTTAAACGAATAAAAGCGTAATATTTTATTTGCAACAAACTCTATTCTCCTCCGATTATTGAATAATCTAGCGAAGGGATATTTGTAGATTTTGCTTCAGATAATAAACAAAAGATGGATTTAGTATATTTTAAAAGATTTAAGTCGGCGGCAATTGTTTTCATATTTTTTTTTCAAGCGAATTAAAGCGTAATATTTTAATTGCAACAAACTCTATTCTCCTGCGATTTTTGGGGAATCTAGCGAAGGGATGACTGTAGATTTTGCTTCAGTTAATAAAAAAAAAATAAATTAAGTGCATTTTAAAAGATTTTAGTTGTTTGTTCGATTGTTTTTTTTTTAACAAATGTAAGCGTAATGTTTTTATTGCAACAAACTTTATTCTCCTGCGATTATTGGAAAATCTAGCGAAGGGATGATTGTAAATTCTGCTTCAGGTAATAAACAAAAGATGGATTTAGTATATTTTAAAGGATTTTAGTCGTTGGTAATTGTTTTTATACTTACTTTTTCAAACGAATGAAAGCATAAAATTTTAATTGCAACAAACTTAATTTTCCTGCAATTATTGGGGAATCCATCGAAGGGATGACAGATGATTTTGCTTTAGTTAATAAACAAAAGATGGATTTAGTTTATTTAAAAAAAAACTTAATCGTTGGCAATTGTTTTTAAATTTTTTTTTTCCAAAAGAATTGAAGCGAAATATATTAATTGCAACAAACTCTACTCCTTCGATTATTGGGTAATTCAGGGAAGGGTTGATTGTAGATGTTACTTCATTTAATAAACAAAAGGGTTTAGTAAGCTTTAAAAGATTTTAGTCCTTAGCAATTGTTTTTGTATTTTTTCAAGCGAATGAAAGAGTAATATTTTAATTGCAACAAACTTTATTATCCTGTAATTATTGAGGAATCTAATAAAGGGATGACTGTAGATTTTGGTTCAGTTAATAAAGAAAAGATGGATTTAGTATGTTTTAAAGGAATTTAGTCGTTGGCAATTGTTTTAATATATTTTTTTAAACGAATGGAAGCGTAATATTTTAATTGCACAAACTCTATTCTTCTGCTATTATTAGGAATCTAGCAAAGGGATGACTGTTGATTTTGCTTCAGTTAATAAACAAAATATCAGTTTAGTGTATTTTAAAGGACTTTAGTCTTTAGCAATTGTTTTTATATTTTTTTTCAAACCATCAAAACGTAATATTTTAATTGCAACAAACTCTATTCTCCTGCGATTATTGGGGAAACTATCGAAGGGACTGTAGGTTTTGCTTCAGTTAATAAAAAAAAGATGGATTAAGTGTAATTTAAAGAAATTTAGTCGTTAGCATTTGTTTTTATACAATTTTTGTTTAAATGAATGAAAGAGTAATAATTTAATTGCAATATATCTATTCTCCTGCGATAATTGGGGTATCTAGCCAAGGGATGATTGTAGTGTTTGCTTCAGTTAATAAAAGAAAGGTCGATTTAGTGTATTTTGAAAGGTTATATTCGTTGGCAATTGTTTTTATATATATTTTTTCAAACGAATTAAAGAGTAACATTTTACGTGCAACAAACTCTATACTCCTGTGATTATTGGATAATCTAGCGAAGAAAGGACTGCAGATTTTGTTACAGTTAATAAAAAAAGATGGATTTAATGTATTTTAAATGATTTTAGTTGTTAGCAATTGTTTTTATATTTATTTTTTCAAACAAATGGAAGCGTAATATTTTAATTCCAACCAAACTTTATTCTTCTGCGTTTATTGGGGAATCTAGTGAAGGGATGATTGTAGATTTTGCTTTAATAATCAAACGAAAGAAGAATTTGATGAATTTAAAGTGTTTTAGTTGTTGGCAATTATTGTTATATTTTTTTTTTAAGCGAATTAAAACGTAATATTTTAATTGCAACAAAATCTATTCTCCTACGATTATTGGTGAATCTAGCAAAGCGATGATTGTAGATTTTGCTTCAGTTAATAAACAAAAGATGGATTAAGAGAATTTTAGAGAATCTTAGCCGTTGGCACTTGTTTTTATATAATTTTTTTCAAACGATCAAAGCGTAATATTTTATTTACAACAAACCCTATTCTCCTGCGATTATTGGGTAATCTAGCAAAGTGATGAATGTAGATTTTGCTTAAGATAATAAACAAAAGATGGATTTAGTGAATTTTAAAGGATTTTAGTCGTTGGCAATTGTCTTTATATTTATTTTTTCAAACGAATGAAAGCGTTATCTTTTAATTGCAACAAACTTCATTCTCCTGTAATTATTGGGGAATCTAGCAAAGGGAGGACTGTAAATTTGGCTTCAATTAATGAACAAAAGATGGATTTAGAGTATTTAAAAAAAAATTAGTCGTTGGCAATTGTTTTTATATTTTTTTTTTCAAACGAATAAAAGCGTAATATTTTAATTGCAACAAACTTAATTCTCCGGCGATTATTGGAGAATCTAGTGAAGGGATGATTGTAGATTTTGCTGAATTAATAAACAAAATATGGATTTAGTGTATTTTAAAAGATTTTAGTTCTTAGTCTTTGTTTTTATATTTTTTTTTTCAAACAAATGTAAGCATAATATTTTAATTGCGACAAACTTTATTCTCCTGCGATTATTGGGGAATCTAGTGAAGGGATGACTGTGGATTTTACTTCAGTTAATAAACGATAGATGGATTTAGTGTATTTTAAAGAAATTTAGTCGTTGGCAATTGTTTTTATATATTTTTTATTCAAACGAATGAAAGCGTAAAATTTTAATTGCAACAAAATATATTCTCCTGCGATTATTGGGAAATGTAACAAAGAAATGTTTGGAGATTTTGCTTCAGTTAATAAACAAAAGATGGATTTAGTGTATTTTGAAAGATTTTAGTCGTTAGCAATTGTTTTTATATTCTTTTTTCAAGCGTATAAAAGCGTAATATTTTAATTGCAACAAGCTTTATTCTCCTGCGATTATTATGGAATATGGCGAAGGGATGACTGTAGATTTTGCTTTAGTTAATAAATAAAAGATATATTTAGTGTATTTTAAAGTATTTTAGTTGTTGGCAATTGTTTTTAATTATTTCTTTAAACTAGAGAAAAAGTAATATTTTATTTGTAACAAACTCTATTCTCCTGCGATTATTGGGGAATCTATCGAAGGGGTGATTGTATATTTTCGGTTAATAAACAAAACATTTATTTAGTGTATTTTACAGTTTTTTAGTCGATGGCAATTGTTTTTATATTTTTTTCCAAACGAATTTAAGCGTAGTATTCTAATTGCAACAAACTCTATTCTCCTGCGATTACTGAGGAAACTAGAGAAGGGATGACTGCAGACTTTACTTCAGTTAATAAACAACAGATGGATTTAGTATATTTTAAATGATTTTAGTCGTTGGCAATTGTTTTATATACATTTTTTTCAAATGTTTGAAAGCCTAATATTTTAATTGAACAAACTTTATTCTCCTGCTATTATTAGGAATCTAGTGAAAGGATGACTATAAATTTTGCTTTAGTTAATAAACAAAAGATGGATTTAGAGAATTTTAAAAGATTTTAGTTGTTGGCAATTGTTTTTATAATTTTTTCAAACGAATGAAAACGTAATATTTTAATTGCACGAAACTCTATTCTCCTGCGATTATTGAGGAATTTAGTGAAGGGATGACTGCAGATTTTGCTTCAGTTAATAAACAAAAGATGTATTTAGTGATTTTGAAGGATTTTAATCGTTGCCAATTATTTTTATATATTTTTTCTCAAAGAAATTAAAGCGTAATATTTTAATTGCAACAATCTTTGTTCTGCTTCGATTATTGGGAAATCTAGTAAAGGGTTGACTGTAGGTTTTGCTTCAGTTAATAAACAAAAGATAGACTTAGTGTATTTTAGAAGATTTTAATCGTTGGCAATTGTTATTATAATTTTTCTTCAAACGAATACAAGCGTAATATTTTAATTGAAACAAATCTATACTCCTGCGATTATTGGGGTATCTCCAAGGGATAATAGTAGTTTTTGCTTTAGATAATAAACAAGAGGTAAATTTAGTGTATTTGGAGTGGTTTTAGTCTTTGGCAATTGTTTTTATATATTTTTTTCAAACGAATGAAAGTGTAATATATTAATTGGAACAAACTCTATTCTCCTGCGATTATTGGGCAATCTAGCAAAGGGATTACTGCAAATTTTTCTACAGTTAATAAATAAAAGATGCATTTAGTTTATTTTCTAAGATTTTAGTTGTTGGCAATTGTTTTTATATTTTTTTTCAAACGAATGAAAGTGTAATATATTAATTGGAACAAACCCTATTCTCTTGCAATTATTAGGAATCTAGCGACAGGGTGATTGTTGATTTTGCTTCATTTAATAAACAAAAGATGAATTAAGTGTATTTCGTAGGATTTCAGATGTTGGCAATTGTTTTTATTATTTTATTCAAATAAATAAGAAGCGTAATATTTTAATTGCAAGAAACTCTATTCACCTGCGATTATCGGGATATCTAGCCAAGGGATGAATGTAGTTTTTGCTTCAGTTAATAAACAAAAGGTAGATTTAGTGTATTTTAAATGGTTTTTGTCGTTTGCGATTGTTTTTATATATTTTTTTTTCAAAGGAATTAAAGCGTAAGATTTTAATTATAACAAACTCTATTCTACTGTGATTATTGGAGAATTTAGCGAAGATATGACTGTAGATTTTCTTCCAGTTAATAAAAAAGATGGATTTAGTGTAGTTTAAAAAATTTTGGTCGTTGCATTTGTTTTTTATATTTTTTTTTCGAACGTATGTAAGCGGAATATATTAATTGCAACAACTTAATTCTCCTTCGATTATTGTGTAATCTAGTGAAGGGATGACTGTAGATTTTGCTTCAGGTAATAAACAAAAGATGGATTTAGAGAATTTTAAAAGACTTTAGTTGTTGGCAATTGTTTTTATAATTCTTTCAAACGAATGAAAACGTAATATTTTAATTGCACGAAACTATTCTTCTGCGATTATTGGGGAATTTCGTGAAGGGATGACTGTAGATTTTCCTTCAGTTAATAACTAAAAGATGGATTTAGTGTATTTTAAAGGCTTTTAGTCGTTGGCAATTGTTTTTATACATTTTTTTTCAAACGAATTAAAATGTAATATTTTAATTGCAATAAACTATTCTCCAGCGATTTTTGGGGAATCTACCATAGGGATGACTGAATATTTTGCTTAAGTTAATAAACAAAATATGGAATTAGTGTAGTTTAAATGATTTTAGTCGTTAGCACTTGTTTTTATATAATTTTTTCAAACGGATAAAAGCGCAACATTTTAATTGCAACAAATTTATTCTCCTGCGATTATTGGGGAATCTAGTGAAGGGATGATTGTAGATTTTGCTTCACTTAATAAACGAAAGATATATTTAGTGTATTTTAGTAGTTGGCAATTGTTTTTATTTCAAACAATTCAAATCCTAATATTTTAATTCCAACAAACTCCAATCTCCTGCGATTATTGGGAAATCTATCAAAGGGGTGATTGTATATTTTGCTTCAGTTAATAAACAAAAGATGAATTTAGTGAATTTTAATTGATTTTATTTGTTGGCAATTGTTTTTATACATTTCTTTTTCCAACGAATTAAAGCGCAATATTTTAATTGCAACAAACTTTATTCTCCTGTGATTATTGGAGAATCTAGCAAAGGGATGAATGTAAATTATGCTTTAACTAATAAGTAAAAGATGGATTTAGTATATTTTAAAGGATTTTAGTCGTTGGCAATTGTTTTTATTTTCTTTTTTCAAACGAATGAAAGCGTAATATTTTAATGGCGACAAACTTTATTCTCCTGCGATTATTGGGGAATCTAGTGAAGAGGTGATTGTAGATTTTGCTTCAGTTAATAACCAAAAGATGGATTAAGAGAAATTTAAAGAATTTTAGTCGTTGGCACTTGTTTTTATATTTTTTTTTTCAAACGATCAAAGCGTAATATTTTAATTGCACCAAACTCTATTCTCCTGCGATTATTGGGTAATCTAGCAAAGTGATGAATGTAGTATTTGCTTTAGGTAATAAACAAAATTTAGTGTATTTTAAAGGATTTTAATCGTTGGCATTTGTTTTTATATATTTTTTTCAAACGTATTAAAGCGTAATTTTTTAATTGCAACAAACTATTCTCCTGCGATTATTGAGGAGTCTAGCGAAGGGATGACTGTAGATTTTGCTTCAATTAACAAACAAAACATA
This sequence comes from Ontholestes murinus, assembly GCA_963969525.1. NCBI lineage: Eukaryota > Metazoa > Arthropoda > Insecta > Coleoptera > Staphylinidae > Ontholestes > Ontholestes murinus. Next base: position 75,849,428 of record OZ018390.1, on the reverse strand, counting down.
GACTTAGCGTATTTTAAAAGATTTCAGTCGTTGGCAAATGTTTTTATATTTTTTTTCAAATGAATCAAAGCATAATGTTTTAATTGCAACAAATTCACTTCTCCTGCGATTATTGGGGAATTAAGCGAAGGAAAGACTGTAGATTTTGCTTCAGGTAATAAACAAAAGATGTATTTTGTGTATTTTCAAGGATTTTAGACGTTGGCAATTGTTTTTATATTATTTTTTTCAAATGATTTAAAGCTGAAAATTTTAATTTCAACAAACTTAATTTTCCCGCGATTATTGGAGAATTTAGTGAAGGAATGATTGTAGATTTTGCTTCAGTTAATAAACAAATGATGGATTTAGGGTATTTTAAAGGATTTTAGTCGTTGGCAATTGTTTTTATATATTTTTTATTCAAACGAATTGAAGCGTAAAATTTTAATTGCAACAAAATATGTTCTCCTGCGTTTATTGGGAAATCTAACAAAGAAATGTTTGGAGATTTTGCTTCAGTTAATAAACAAAAGATGGATTTAGTGTATTTTAAAGGATTTCAGTTCTTAGCATTTGTTTTTATATTTTTTTTCTCAAACGAATGGAAGCATAATATTTTACTTGCAAGAAACTCTATTTTCCTGTGATTATTGGGGAGTCTAGCTAAGGGATGACTGTACATTTTGCTTTAATTAATAAACAAAAGATCAGTTTAGTGTATTTTAAAAGATTTTAGTCGTTGGCAATTGTTTTTATATTTTGTTAAACGAATGGAAGCGTAATATTTTAATTGCAATAAACTCAATTCTCCTGCGATTATTGGAGAATTTAGCGAAGGGATTAATGTAAATTTTGCTTCAACTAATAAGTAGAAGATGGGTTTAGTATATTTTAAAAGATTTAAGTCGTTGGCAATTGTTTTTATATATTTTTTCTTAAAACGAATCAAAGCATAATATTTTAATTGCAACACACTCAATTCTCCTGCGATTAATAGGGAATCAAGCAAAGGGATGACTGTAGATTTAGCTTCAGATAATAAACAAAAGATGGATTTAGTATATTTTAAAGGATCTTAGTCGTTGGCAATTGTTTTTATATATATTTTTTTAAACAAACTAAAGCGTAATATTTTAATTGCAAAAATCTCTATTCTCCTGCGATTTTTGGGAAATCTACCAAAGGGATGACTGTAGATTTTGGTTAAGTTAATAACCAAAAAATGGATTTAGTGTATTTTAAGGGATTTTTTAGTCGTTAGCAATTGTTTTTATATTCTTTTTTCAAGCGTATAAAAGCGTAATATTTTAATTTCAACAAACTCTATTCTCCTGCGATTATTGGGGAATCTGGTAAAGGGGTGATTGTAAATTTTGGTTCAGTTAATAAACAAAAGATGGATTTAGTGTATTTTAAAGGATTTCAGTTGTTGAAAATTGTTTTTATATATTTTTTCAAACGAATGAAAGCGTAATATTTTAATTGGAACAAACTTCATTCACCTGCAATTATTGCGAAATGTAAGGAAGGGATTTTTGGAGATTTTGCTTCAACTCATAAACAAAAGAAATATTTTGTGGATTTTAAAGGATTTTGGCCGCTGGCATATTTTTTTAAACGATTTAAAATATCATTGTTTGGATCAGTTTTAAACTTGTAGAATCTTCGCAAAACAGTTTCAGAAAATGTTCAAAAATATATCTCTGTAAAGAAAAATTGTGCAGATTTTTTTTTGTAAGAGCTGCTAGAAAATTCTACAATCTCGGATTAAAAATATGGAAAAAATTGAGATTTAAAGGAAGTCCAACTTAATCCAGAAACTTGAAACTCTAAATTTAATTACAAACATTTATATTTATAGTACTGAATAATCATTTCCTTGAGCAACGTTTAAAGACGACAAATTTATTAATCCCGAGTATAGATTTAGAATCTAATCTTTTTCTTCTTCTTCTTCTTTTGCTTATCTCTTCATCCGCCCGTTCATTCATCTACGTGTTTCTGATTGTCAGATGAGACGGAGTTATATCTTTGGCGCAGTCTCGAATAGGATACGGTTAATTGGTCCGAGGCAGTAAAACCTGAATTCTAATTCGATAAGTTATTCAGATTAAAGATTGAACAACGGCGAAATAAAGAGTTTAAAAAAAAATCGAGCGTTTCCTGCACAATGAATGCTCCCGTTTCGAACGAAACCTTTCATTTCCTTTTTTAGTCATTCGTTCGAAAAAAACTAGAGGATTGCATTTTTGCTACGTTATCTTTTTAAAGTTTTATAGAAGATATTGAAATTTTTAGGTATTTAAAGGAGAAGGATTTCGTGGAGATGGGGAAAAAATTTTAGGAGGAGAAGAAGGAAGGCGAAAGATCGATACAGTAAATATGGATTCGAAGATAATTATTATTGTGAGGCAGGAGAAGTGCGAGTTGATCGCGTGTGAATGAACTTTAGCTTATGAAACCGGTTCCATTTCTCAGGAGGTATATCCACACCAACACACACACACACACATACATACCTACATACACGTGTTCTTTCGTTTTCCTCCGGCAGCATCTCTTTCGTGGTGCTCTCGCTGTACGCGATACGTGTACGTACCAGTAACATCCCCTAACTGAGTAACCTGTTTCATTATTACGAAACCATATCGTACCTTTGAATACGCGCACATACACATATATAAAAAAAGGAATAAAAGAAATTCGATTCGACAAAAAGGGTGCACAATGGGTATGCCCATTACCACGTTTCCTCTTTTGGGGTGCGGTGGATTCTCAATGCGAAAAAATCATTTCCTTCACTTATAAATATATAATCGTATATTAAAAATTGATTATGATCAATTCAACCAAAAATAAATACCATAAATAAATAATAAAATTCAAACAATCATTTGTTTGCCTCCAAAGACTGCACATAAAGAAACACTTGAAAAACAATTGCCATACAATTAAAATTTTGTATGTTTACTTAAAATTAAGTCTAATTTTAGATTTTCTAAAAAAATCACCCAACGATTATTTATTTTTTCTTAAAATCCCATTCAAACAAATATTTGATTAAATTACGAGATTGTAGTTTAAAAATCGGCTGAAAGAAAATGAAAAACAAATGCCACAAAAAATATAATTTTGTAGATTGAGTTAAAATTAAGTCTGCTTTTAGTTTATCTACAAAAATTCACCCAGCACTCCTTTGTTTTTCTAAAAATTGTACCTCTAAACAAACATTTGGTTAAATTCCAAAATTACAAATTAAAAATCACCTGAAAAAATAGAAAAACAATTGTCACGAAACTAAAATATGGTAGATTTTTTTCAAAATTCAATCTACTTTCAGTTTTTCTTTAAAAAATTACTCAACACTCGTTTGTTTTTCTAAAATAAGCATTACAACAAACGTTCGATTAAATTACGAGATTGAAGATTAAAAATCATCTGTAAAAAAATTAAAAACAATTACTATTAAATTAAAATTTTGTAGATTTTCTCAAAATTATATCCACTTTAATTTTCCTATAAACAATCACCAAACAGTCGTTTGTTTTTTATAAAAATTGCATTTAAACAAACATATAATTCATTCCTGAGATTTAACATTAAAAACACCCTTAAAAACATGGAAAAACAATTGCAATAAAATTAAAATTTGGTAAGTTTACTCAAAATTAAATCTACTTTTAATTTTCGTATAAAACATTCACTCAACCCTAGCTGATTTTACTAAAAATTGCATTAAAACGAAAATCTGAATAAATTCGAAGATAATAGATTAAACACCGCATGAAAAAAATTAAAAACAATTGCCATAAAATTATATTTTGGTGTAATTACTAAAAATTAAATCTACTTTCAGGTTTTTTATAAACATTCAACCAACACTACTTTGTTTCTTATTAAATCGCATTTAAATACACATTTGATTTAATTCCGAAATTGCACATTAAAACACAACCTGAAAATATGAAAGATCAATTGTTACAAAATTAAATTTTAACAGAATTGACTTAAAATTAAGTCTACTTTTAGATTTTATATAAAAAATTACTCAACACTCGTTTGTTTTTCTAAAAAATAAAATTCAAACAAACATTTGATTGCCTCTCAAGACTGCACATTAAAATTCACTTGAAAAAATTGCCATATAATTAAAATTTTGTATGTTTACTTAAAATTAAGTCTTATTATAGATTTTCTAAAAAAAATCACCCAACAATTGTTGATTTTATCTTTAAATCGCATTCAAATTAATATTCGATTGAATTACGAGATTGTACATTAAAAATCGCCTGAAAAAAATTGAAAAACAAATGCCACAAAAATTATAATTTGTTAGTTTGACTCATAATTAAGTCTATTTTTAGTTTTTCTACAATAATTCATCCAACACTCATATATTTTTCTGAAAATCGTATTCAAACAGGCCTTTAATTAAGTCTTAAGATTGCACGTTAAAAGTCACATGAAAAAAATTGAAAAACAAATGGCACAAAATTAAAATTTTGTTTTTTAATTACTTAAAATTAAATATACTTTAAGTTTTTCATTAAACATCTACGCTACATTTGTTTGTTTTTATAAACAAATGCATTTAAGCAAGCAATAAATTCAGTTTAAAATTATACATTAAAAAATCGTCTGAAAATTATAAAACAATTGCCATAAAATTAAAATTTAGTACTTTTATAACAAATTAAGTTCACTTTCAGTTTTCGTATAAACATTCGCCCAACACTGGTTTGTTTTACTTATAATCGCATTCAAACACACATTTGATTAAATCCATGAAGACACATTAAAAATCACCTCAAAAAAAATTGCAACAAAATGAATATTTAGTAGATTTACTTAGAATTAAACCTACGTTTAGTTTTTCTATAAAAATACTTACACAATACTTGATGGTTTTTCTAAAAATCGCATTCAAACAAACATTTGATGAATTTAAAGATTATATTATAAAAATCACCTAGAAAATTTTGAAAACAATTGCCACAAAGTTGTTGTTTAGTAAATTTATCGAAAATTAAGTCTACTTTTAGTTTGTATATAAATACATACCCAATAATCATCTGTTTTTGAAATTTAAAAAAAAATTAGTCAAATGTTTTTATTTAAAAAAATCGAAATTTCTGAAAAAACTAGAGATGATTTAATTTTAGTTTTTTCATCTGTTTTATAGCTACATCTATTAGCAGTGTTGTCAATAAATTCAACTAAATCAGTTGGGGAAGTTCCGTGAAAACTAAGAAAATTCAATATAACGCATTTGTTCTAAAAAAAGGTCTGAAACTTGAGGTGAAATTCCTGAAAAACTAGTGATGTTCAAATTTTTATTTGTTTCACAGCTACATTTTTTAGGAGTGATGTTAAAAAAATTATTTAAATCCGTTAAGGAAATTTCTTTAAAATTAAAAAAATTAAGTCAAATGTATTTGTTTAGAAAAATCTCGATTTTGGTGTGAAATTTATAAAAAACTAGTGCTGATTTTTTAAAATGTTTGCATTTGTTTTATAGCTATATCTATTAGAAGCGTTGCTAAAAAAATTCATCTATATTAGTTTAGGAAATTCCGTGAAAATTAAAGAAATCCAATATAACGCATTTGTTCTAAAAAAATAGTTTGAAATTTGAGGTGAAATTCCTGAAAAACTGGTGATGACGTATTTTTAGATTTTTATTTATTTCACAGCTACATTTTTTAGGAGTGATGTTTAAATTTTTTTAATTCAATCCGTTGAGGAAATTACTTCGAAATTAAGAAAATTAAGTCGAATGTGTTTGTTTTAAAAAATCTCAAATTTGAATTGAAATTTCTGAAAAACTAGTGATGATGTATTTTTAGTTTTTCATTTATTTTATAGCTGCATGTATTAGGAGTGATGTCAAAAAAATTTCAACAAAATCAGTTGGGGAAATTCAATGAAAATTAAGGAAATCCTATTTATTGTATTTGTTCTAAAAAAAAGTGTGAAATTTGAGGTGAAATTCCTGAAAAATAATGATGACGTATTTTTACATTTTCATTTGTTTCACAGCTACATTTTTAAGGAGTGATGTTTAAAATTTTTTAATTGAATCCGTTGAGGATATTTCTTGGAAATTAAGAAAATTAAGTCTAATGTATTTGTTTAGAAAAATCTCGATTTTGGTGTGAAAGTTCGGAAAAACTAGTGATGATTTTTTTAAATGTTTGCATTTGTTTTATAGCTAAATCTATTAGGGCTGTTGACAAAAAAAATTCATCTATATTAGTTTAGGAAATTTCGTGAAAATTAAACGTATTTGTTATAAAAAAAAGTTTGAAATTTGAGATGACGTATTTTCAGATTTCCATTTATTTCACAGCTACATTTTTTAAGAGTGATGTTTAAAATTTTTTAAATAAATCCGTTGAGGAAATTAAGAAAATTAAGTCGAATGTGTTCATTTAAAAAAATCTCAAATTTGAAATGGAATTTCTGAAAAACTAGTGATGATGTATTTTTAGTTTTTTCATTTATTTTATAGCTACGTGTATTAGGAGTGATGCCAAAAAAAAATCAACAAAATCAGTTGGGGAAATTCAGTGAAAATTAAGGAAATACAATTTATTGTATTTGTTCTAAAAAAAGTGTGAAATTTAATTTGTTTCAAAGCTACATTTTTTAGGAGTGATGTTAAAAACATATTTAAATCCGTTTAGAAAATGTCTTTCAAATTAAAAAAAAATTGAGTCGAATGTATTTGTTTAGAAAAAATTAGATTTTGGTGTGAAATTTCTGAAAAACTAGTTATGATTTTTTTAAATTGTTGCATTTGTTTTATAGCTACATCTAATAGGAGTGTTGCCAAAAAAAATCATCTATATTAGTTTAGGAAATTTCGTGAAAATTAAAGAAATCCAATATAACGTATTTGTTCTTAAAAAGAAGTTTGAAATTTGAGGTGAAATTCCTGAAAAACTAGTGATGACGTATTTTCAGATTTTCATTTATTTCACAGCTACATTTTTTAGGAGTGATGTTTAAAAATTTTTAATTAAACCCATTGAGGAAATTTCTTGGAAATTAAGAAAATTAAGTCGAATGTGTTTGTTTAAAAAAATCTCAAATTTGAAGTGAAGTTTCTGAAAAACTAGTGATGATGTATTTTTAGTTTTTTCATTTATTTTATAACTGCATGTATTAGGAGTAATGTTAAAAAAATTTCAACAAAATCAATTGGGGAAATTCAGTAAAAATTAAGGAAATACAATTGATTGTATTTGTTCTAAAAAAAAAGTGTGAAATCTAAGGTGAAATTCATGAAAAATAGTAATGACGTATTTTTAGGTTTACATTTGTTTCACAGCTACATTTTTTAGGAGTGATGTTAAAAGAAAATATTTAAATCCTTTAAGGAAATTTCTTTGAAATTAAAAAAATTAAGTCGAATGTATTTGTTTAGAAAAATTTCGATTTTGTTGTGAAATTTCTGAAAAACTAGTGATGATTTTTTTAAATTGTTGCATTTGTTTTATAGCTACATCTAATAGGAGTGTTGCCAAAAAAAATCATCTATATTAGTTTAGGAAATTTCGTAAAAATTAAAAGTATTTGTTATAAAAAAAATTGAAATTTGAGGTGAAATTCCTGAAAAACTAGTGATGACGTATTTTCAGATTTTCACTCATTTCATAGCTACACTTTTTATGAGTGATGTTTAAAATTTTGCAATTAAATCTGTTGAGGAAATTACATGGAAATTAAGAAAATTAAGTCGAACGTGTTTGTTTAAAAAAATCTCAAATTTGAAATGAAATTTCTGAAAAACTAGTGATGATGTATTTTTAGTTTTATCTTTTATTTTATAACTGCATGTATTAGGAGTGATGTCAAAAAAATTTCAACAAATTCAGTTGGGGAAATTCGGTGAAAATTAAGGAAATCAAATTTATTGTATTTGTACTAAAAAAATTGTGAAAATTAAGGTGAAATTTCCTAAAAATAGTGATGATGTATTTTTAGATTTACATTTATATCACAGCTACATTTTTTAGGAGTGATGTTTAAAATTTTTTAATTGAATCCGTTGAGGAAATTTCTTGGAAATTGAGAAAATTAAGTCGAATGTGTTTGTCTAAAAAAACTCGAATTTAGTGTGAAATTTCTGAAAAACTAATGATGATATATTTTTAGTTTTTTCATTTATTTTATAGCTACATGTATTAGGAGTGATGCCAAAAAAAATATCAACAAAATCAGTTGGGGAAATTCAGTGAACATTAAGGAAATCCAATTTATTGTAATTGTTCTAAAAAAAGTCTGAAACTTGAGATGAATTTCCTGAAAAACTAGTGATGACGTATTTTCAAATTTTCATTTCTTTCACAGCTACATTTTTTAGGAGTGATGTTAAAAAAAATTATTTAAATCCGTTAAGAAAATTTCTTTCAAATTAAAAAAATTGAGTCGAATGTATTTGTTTAGAAAAATTTCGATTTTGGTGTAAAATTTCTGAACTAGTGATGATTTTTTTAAATTTTTTAATTAGTTTTATAGCTGCATCTATTAGAAGTGTTGCCAAAAAAAATCATATATATTAGTTTAGGAAATTCCGTGAAAACTAAAGAAATCCATTATAACGTATTTGTTCTTAAAAAAAGTTTTAAATTTGAGGTGAAATTCTTGAAAAACTAGTAATGACGTATTTTTAGATTTTCATTTGTTTCACAGCTACAATTTTTTAACATCACTCCCCAAAAATGTATTTAAATCCGTTAAGGAAATTTCTTTGAAATTAAAAAAATTAAGTCGAATGTAATTTGAAATTTTTTAGAAAAATTTCGATTTTAGTGTGAAGTTTTTGAAAAACTAGTGATGATTTTTTTAAATTTTTGCATTTGTTTTATAGCTACATGTATTATGAGTGCTGCATCTATATCAATTTAGGAAATTCCTTGAAAATTAAAGAAATCCAATATAACGTATTTGTTCTAAAAAAATGTTTGAAATTCCTGAAAAACTAGTGATGACGTATTTTTAGATTTTCATTTTTTTCATAGCTAAAATTTGATTAAATCCAAAATTATACCTTAAACTTCACACGAAAAAAAAATTTAACATTATTTTTCACAAAATTAAAATTTGGTATATTTACTCAAAATTAAGCCTACTTCTAGTTTTTAAATAAACACTCCTTTATTTTTTATATCACCTCTAAAACTCTGGTAAATGAATTGTCGGAAATTCGTTGGAAAAATTCTAGAAATCTAAAAAAACACTTATTATAAAATTTTCGAAAATATCACAAAATTTCCACAAAAAATCTAAAAGGCTCATAATTTTTTTGCAGGAAATAGAACTTGTTGCAACGTTCTAGAATATGTAAAGAAAACTCTCGTAATTTAGAAGAAACACTGTTGGAAAATAATTAAATCCTTGAAGAAAATCAGGAAAACTTGAAAATTTTCTAGAATTGCCAAGAAAAATTATAAACCTGAAAAAGAAGTTGTTATTTTTTTAAAATAATTAAAATTAGCTTTTTTCTTATTTGGCAGAGATTTAACTGAAAATTTTTGATAAAATAAAGCTAGAAGTGGTAGAAAATTCTAGAAATATAGAAAAAAGTTGTACTCTATGATATTCATTAATTCCACTGAGTCTCGAGCCTTCTCATGAACAATACTCTGAGGAAAATGAAGAACTTCCTGAAAATGAAGAATCATTTATAAGAGAACATGAAGAACGAGAAAGTGACCATAAAGAATGCGACCAATCTGATGACGAAGACCCTCTAACATGACCTGAAAAAGAAGCAGAAAATCTGGACATATCTCAAAAAGAAAAGAAATCTGAAAGAGAAAAAAAAAAAGAAAAAGCTGAATTGAAAGGATATACTGATGCAGACTGGGCATCCTGTTCTTTTGATATAAGATCCTATTCTGGTCATTGCTTCATAAATAATGGTGGTTCTGTTAGCTGGGACTCAAGAAAACAACTGCTGAATCCGAATACATGACTCTGACAGAATAAAATCAATACACCTAACAAAATTAGAAGCTGATTGAGAAAATAAGCATAACAATCTACAATGATAATAAAGCTGCATAAAAATTGGCCATAAATCCTTTAATCAGTACCAAATCAAAAGATATAGATATCAGGCAACATTTTATAAAGGAAGTGATACAGAGTGGAAATGTTAATGTTGCATACAAAAGAACCGAAGAGATTATTGTTGACATACTAACAAAGTTACTGCCATGACCAAAATTTGAAGAGTGTCGCAGAAGTCTTGGGCTGAAGCAGATGGTATTCCGTGAGGAGGAGTAAAAGAATTCAATAGACTAGGCCATTTTAAATTGTCAATGTCACCTCCGTTCTGTCACTTATTGAAATTTTTCTCCACGCTTGTGTGTGCTCTTAAAATCATAATTTTCTTATAATTATAGTGAATAAAACACTGTGAAAGATAAACTCTGTGTATTTTAGTTGCCATAAATGAATAGTCAAATTACTAGAAATTACTAGAATCTATTCAGAGAGTCACAAAAGAAAACGTTTTGAATCTTTCAAAGAATAAATTATAGAAATCTGAAAAAGGGAATTGTTGAAAAGGGAATTATTGCAATTTAGGAGAAATATTTAAGGGAGATTATGATTAGGCATCCTTAGTTGTTACAAGTTTTCATGCACACATTGCTTTTTGGCTAAATTTGATCTATAAAAGTAGTTTTGATCTTCACATCACTATTTTTAGATTTGGACAGCTAAGTGAAAAATAATTACGACCATCAATATGAATTCATATATTAACATTCACAATCTTAAGTTATATGTTTGTTTCCTTTTATTTAACAAAAAAACTCATTTTGGCCATTTTTTTTTGTTTCGACTCAGAGCGGTTGGAAACAGCGCAAAATCGTGTTTTCGGCGAGGACGTCACGCTTTTGGGCCAACGGCCTTTTCGGTGGAGGATTCGCGGCCGAAACTCCGGTGCCTCGCCCATCTCCTCTCCATCCTCTGCTTCTCTTCTCGTATTCAATTAAAATAGCTCGGCATTAAATTATTATTTATGTATATCGGCCTGCGCGCGGAGATATCGTAACACACACACACACACACTATCGTTAATCCTTCCATTCAATTATGCGCCATTAGTTTCGAAACCTCTTTGACGTGATTAATCCTAACGGTAATCCTGCTGCGTTATTAGAAAAATTCGTTTAAATATTCACCAAATTACTTAATTACTAAGAGGAGATAATGTGTTTGTTTAATCTGATAATGTAAAGTTTTATTATTAGTCCTAATTAGATATTGAATTGATGAGGTGGATACTTGATGATGAAGTTTCATCAAGTATCCACCTTACCAATACATTGGAATAGAACAACAGATGTTGAATTAAATTCAACATTTTTATGTTAATTAGAATTAATCTTTTAATTATAACAACATAGTTGGGAAGGTTTCACTTTTATTGTTGATAACTGCAACATGTTTCACCACATAGTGGCTTCATCATCATCATCTGAGTCTGATGAGGTCACTGTGTGGTGAAACATGTTGCAGTGATCAACAATAAATGTGAAACCCTTCCAAATATTGTTGTGATATTGCTTAATACAAATCACTTCCAAGAGGTTTCGAAATTGAATGAAAGGATTAACGATAGTCTGTATTACGATTAATACTAACATCAGGATTAGTCTTCAAAATCAAAAGGAAACCATCCACCTCAACAAATACAATTATTCAACAAAAAATATTTTAAATTAAGTAATTACGTTCTAATTTCATTACATTATAGGACAAAATGTCGTCATCTCATTATTTTCTGATTAAGAAATTTTAATATATGGGAAAGGAGGAATAAGTTGATCGAGTGATTCTAATTGGATATCTGTAAATTGTCCGGTACAGTTACACCGTTCGGTTTCGATCGATAGTCCGGAATATACCGGGATTCCAGTGTTTAATTAATTAGAGGAGATTCGGAATTCGAGAGATTGTATCATAAAGGTATAATTATGTCGGAGCTCGTTAATCAACTAGTTTTCTGCAAGTCAAGCGAAAATTTCTAGCTATTTTTTGGTGTAAATAATACGAGGGACTTTTTAAAAGCAGCAACCCATGGCGCCCTCTTTCGTTACATATAGTTTAACCTATTAACATCGTCTCTTGTAATTTTAAACGCTGTCAGTTAGTTTCAAGTTGTTATTAATATAACATTAGCTTAATCTATTACTAATCCTCCCAATTCCGATTCAATTCGACAAATGTATTTTTTTTTGCTAGAATTCGCAACCTTATCTGTTTTTCCTGCAAATTATCACTTGTTTTTCTAACAGGATTTTTAAACACTAACAACAAATCATGGTATTAAAAATGAAAATTATTTTTGTTTGATTTGTAATTTTAAAATGCACCAAGAAGTAAATGCCTCAAGTGTCTTATCGGAATGTTCATTAAAGAAATGGTCCTTATAGTGGTGTGAGGGCTCAGTATCCTACCACAGATGAACCATTAAGATGTTTCTAATAGGATATAAACAATTTTGGGATCATCCTGTGACGATGAGATGGCCTATTGCTAAGAGATTCTGAAAACCATTTCAATCGGCCTTCAATATAGTCACCATTTAAAGCTATCTTTTTAAGAGGAGCTTTCTTTGGTTGGGAGGATTATTTAGATTATAAGTTTACCACCTAGTAATTGTAAATTGACTTGTGTAAGATTTATGGATCAGTAGCACCAATAAAATATTATTATTATTTCCTCCGTGTATGAACTGTCGTCCTTCTTTGGACAAACTTTTTGGCCTAATATTGCCTTATTCGGTCCACAAGTTTACTAAATTTCGAGGAATAGGTGGGCACAAACCTGTTACTACCATCCCCCTGCCTAGATGTAGTATAGTGGCATACTACCTGCATTAGGACTAATAACCATCTGGACTGACATTTCCGACTTGTCTCGAAGGTGACAAGTCTAAAAAATCTTAATTTCACTACCCGTATTAATGTAGAAAGGAAATCACAAGAAACAAATACCTCAATCCAAGATGTAACAGCATAAAGCCAATGGATTCATGGCTAAGGGGAAGCTAAGTCTGATTTATGCGTAGTCTGGGTACCAGGCAATCCACAATTTCAATAGCCTTATTATGACATGCTATAATGGACCTTCTTCTTTTCATAGCTACTCGTGGAACGAAGATAGACCAAAACCCTAAACATTAATTAAACGATACTTCAATGTCCAAAGATGTTGAAAAGGAGCCAAAACCAATGTGCTTATGAAAACTTGTAGCAAAATAACTGCGAATGCTATCCATGACTTATCAGATTATCCCTTAAATATTTCTCCTAAATTGCAACACAATATGCTTATGAAAACTTGTAGTAAATCAACTGAGGATGCTATCCATGTCTCATCAGAATTTCCCTTAAATATAGATCCTAAATTGCAATAATCTTCTTCTACGGTTTTAGTACTTTCCAGAAATTCCTTTTTCAGATTACTATAATTTATTTTTTTAAAGATTCAAAACTTTTACTGTTGTAACTCTGCGTGGATTCTACCAATTTCCAGCAAACTTGCTCCTATTTTTTTAGAATTTTCTCCTCCTCATAGCTTTATTTTATCAACATTGTTCAGTTATAACTCTTCCAAATATCAAAATAAAATTTCAATGATTTAAAAAAAATATTAATTATAACATATTTTTCAGGTTAAATTTTTTTTTGAGAATTCTAGAAAGTTCAAACAATTATTCCAGATTTCCTTCTTTATTTTAGGTCATTCTTAATATACAATCTTAAACGCGTGTTAAATATTTATAAAAATTAAACTAAAATAGGTTTTAATTTGAATAATTGTATCAAATTTAAATTTAATTTTTCTAAATTGTCTAGATGATTTTTAATGTGTAAGCTTCGTATTTAATCAATATTTTGTTTTTTCTATTTCTTAAAGTATTTAATAATTTTCCAACAGTGTTTCTTCTGAAATACGAGAATTTTCTTTACACATTTTAGTTCCATTCTAGTTTCATGCAAAAGATTTGTCGAGCCTTTTAGAATTTGTTCAGAAATTTTGCGGTATATTTCGAAAACTTAATAATACTTTTAGATTTCTAGAATTTTCTAACGAATAATAAATTTAAAAATACGAAAACATTTCGTGAATCTACAACAGTGAGTTTCACGTCATCTCGGTGAGGTATCGATTGTCGTAGTTATTTTTCACTTAGCTCTCCAAATCTAAAAATAGAGATATCCACATTACTAAAAAACTACATTTATCAATCAAACGGAGCCAAAAAGCAATGTGTCCATGAAAACTTGTAGCAACTAAGGATGCCTAATCATAATCTCCCTTAAATATTTCTCCTAAATTGCAATAATTCCCTTTTCAACAATTCCCTTTTTAAGATTTCTATAATTTATTCTTTGAAAGATTCAAAACGTTTTCTTTTGTGACTTTCTGTATAGATTCTAGTAATTTCTAGTAATTCATTTATGGCAACTAAAATGTAGAGAGTTTATCTTTCACAGTGTTTTATTCACTATAATTATGAGAAAATTATGATTTTAAGAGCAGACACAAGCGTGGAGAAAAATTTCAATAAGTGACAGAACGGAGGTGACATTGACAGTTTAAAATGGCCTAGTCTATTGAATTCTTTCACTCCTCCTCACGGAATACCATCTGCTTCTGCGACACTCTTCAAATGTTGGTCGTGGCACTGCCTTTGCTAGTATGTCAACAATCATCTCTTCGGTTCTTTTATATGTAACATTAACATTTCCACTCTGTATCACTTCCTTTATAAAATGTTGCCTGATATCTATATCTTTTGATTAAAGGATTTATGGCCAATTTCTAGGCAGCTTGATTATCATTGTAGATTGTTATATTTTGCTTATTTCCTACATTAGCTTCTAACATTGCCAGGTGTATTGCTTCTTTTGCAATTCAGCTGTTGATAGGGCCACTGTCTCCTATTTTCTGATTCTCAGTTAACAACACCACCATTCTTTATTAAGTAATGACCAATATAGAATATTCTATCAAGAGAATAGGATGCGCAGTCTGCATCAACATATCCTTTCAATTTAGCATCTTCATTCCTTAAGGATATTAACTTCAGGTCTCTTGTCCCTTTTAGGTACCTGAGTACACTTTTAGCAGCTTTCCAGTGTTTTACACCATAGTAAGCTTTGAATTGGCTGAGATAACTCACCGCATGCGTAATGTCGGGGCGGATGGACTCATCTATGAAAGTAACAAAGTATTTACAACAAGTATTACTTTCCTCTGGCACGGGGCCACATACGTCTCAATGTACCGTGTGAAGTCTTTCTTGAGCTTTCGTTTCTATTCGTCTCTCTTTCAGAAAAGGTAAATTTGTCATTTTCCTTTTAAACATGCTTCGTATTCAGGTTTAAAATGTAATCATTTCATAGTTTCATTTTGGAGAGTTTGCTTTGAATCTTTCTCACTCAGATGTTCCATTTTTCTATGCCAAATGTCTATTTTAGTATACATACGTAAAACCTGTTCTTTTGCTTTTATGTCGACATCCACATAGTATAGTCTATGTCTTTTGATACCATTAATTTCCATTCCTTGTGAATTCTTTATTGTTGCAGTTTCCTTCTTGAAGATTACGCTATAACCTTTTTCAGTTGCTCGAGCCATAGATGACAAGTTTACTGATAAAATAAGTAATTGTGGAGGCTTTGACTTCGTGATACATTTTGATAATTCAAAATAAATAAAACAATTATCTTTGTTGGGATCGCTTTTTATTTACACTAGTTGTTTTATTTATTTTGAAGTTTACTGATAGTTTTGGTATGTGTAGTGTACTTTGTAGGTCAATGACTTGTCCTCTAATTTTTATTTGAGCGACTTCTTTCTCTTCAGTTGTCTTCAGTTTTATCAGAGGCCAATTTTAGGATTTCGTCAATTGGCTCTCTAGATAGGAATAAACTTCTGTCATTCAACATGTGTGAAGTACAATCGCTGTCTATACATATAGGCTTTTTCTATTCTCTTTCAGGTATCTTTTCTTTTTGAGGTATGTCCAGAATCTTATTTTCTGCTTCTTTTTCAGGTCGTTTTGGGGTGTCTTCGTCATCTGATTGATAGCATTCTTCAAAATAGTCACTTTATCGTTCTTCATGTTCTTAATTTTCGGGAAGTTCTTCATTTTCCTCAGAGTTTTGTTCATTAGAAGGTTCGAGCGTCAGTGGAATTAATGAATATGATAGACTACTTTCTTTCTTCTAAATTTCTAGAATTTTCTATCACTACTAGCTTTATTTTATCGAAAAATGTTCTCTTTCAAATAACAATTTAACAAATTTAATGATTTAAAAAAATATAAACCTGAAAAAGAAGTTGTTAATTTTTCAGGTTTATAATTTTTTATTTAGAATAAATAAATTGAAATTCTTGGGAATTCTAAAAAATTCAAACAAATTTTTCATGATTTCCTGATTTTCTTCAAGGATTTAATAATTTTCCAGCAATGTATCTTCTGAATTACGAGAATTTTCTTTGCAAATTCTATAACCTTGCAACAAGGTCTTAACCAGATTACAGCAAAAAATATTGGGTTTTTGATTTTTTATTTTAGAAATAAAGTGATATTTTTCGAAAATTTTAAAATAAATTTTAATTTTGTAATAATTGATTTTTATTATTTGTTTCACACGAATTTTAAAATATAATTTTGGGTTTAATACAATTTTTGTTTGATCGCAGTTTTTCAGAAAAACAAACGAGTTTTAAGTAGATGTTTATGGAAAAACAGAAAATAGACTGAATTTTGTATAAATTGACCAAATTTCAACTTTTTCACATTATCACTTTCTTCACAAATTGTATTTATTCACTAGATGTACATTTCGAAACACGAAGTGTTCTTTATCAATAGTTAAAATGACTTAATTATTAGGATTAATTAAAAAAAATTAAAAGTTGTGGTTTACAAAGAGAAAAATGTTTACAATATTGTCAATTTGGACAAAAAGCATGTATTAGTTGTAATAGTGAATTATTTAGTTCTAATAATTTTTATTTAATTCTAATAATTTTGTATTTTTGATTGAAAATCCATTGATTTTTAATGTGGTAAATGTGTTCTTTAAAACGTGTGCTTAAATTTCTTTGCGTTTGTCTTTGTAACGTTGGTACATAAATTAATCTACAATATTTCTTTTGTGTATATTCATTAATTTGGTTTAAACAAGTTATGGATTTTATTCTGTGTTTATATGAATGTTTGTTTATTAATTTTTTAATGGTATTTTTGTTATAACTAAGTGATTCTGCTATTTGTAAAATTAGATTGATTTAATTTTCTCTATTATATTTGGATAATGGTAAGTTAATTGTTCTGTAAATCATAGAATGACAAGCTGCCATTTTATGTTTCCATGGACTGTTAGAGTCTGCATGGATATAATTAAAAGTATGTGTGCCCTTTCTATATATATATATATATCAAATTCTAAACTATTGTTAACTATTGTTAATAATTAAATCGAGAAAAGGAAGTTTATTATACTTTTCTAACTCAACAGTGAAATTTATTGATTCGTATTGGTTATTTAGTGGTGATACTAAATTGTCTATATTATCACTTTTTTGACTATAGCAAAAACATCATCTACATAACGGCACCATATGCGAGGGAAGTTGGGTATCAGGTTTTTAGCTTGTTTTTCTAAATTATTGAGGAAAATATTGGCTAAGAAGGGGGATAAAGGATTACCCATAGCCGTACCAAAGGTTTGTTTATAGTATCTATTGTTGAATTCAAAGGTATTACATTCCATGACCATTTTTGTTAGTTCAATATATTGTTTTATGTCCTCGTTATGAATTTTCTTCTATAATATTGTGTAGAATTTTAATACTACCAAGTGATGAAACGTTAGGAAAAAGAGATTCTACGTCAAACGATACTAAAATTTCATCTGGGTTAAGTTTTATGTTATTTAGTTGTTGTATTAGATGAATCGAATTTTTTATAGATAATTCATTTTCAATTTTTAAATTGTTAAATTTTTGTACGAGCCACTTTGCAATTTTATAAGTTGGTGAATTGATATTAGATACTATAGGTCTATATTTATTCCCTGGTTTATGGATTTTTGGTAAGTAATACAAACGTGGCAATGTTGGATTTTTCATTTTGAGTTTCCAAGAAGTTTTTTGGTCAATTAAAGACCTTAAAGATTTTTTAACAAATTATTGATCTTTTTCCCATAATTATTGAGGGGACTTTTATTAACTAAAATGTAGGGGCCTGATTCTAAATTGACACTTTCTAAGTAACTGGATTTATCAACAATCACTATAACGTTACCTTTATCAGATTTGAGGTAATAGCAATTTTTTTGTTTTAGTGACAATTTTTTTTTTGATTGTTTTTCTATTTTTTTTTTCAAGTGAATTTTATTCAAATATTTATTTAAGAGTGATTTTTATCTAAAAAAAAACGAGTGTTTGAGGATTGTTAATTGGCAAACTAAATTATTTAATTTTGAGTAAATCTGACAAGTTGTAATTTTGTAGCAATTGTTTTTCATAATGATGGTTGCGATTGTTACTATGTGGTAATTCATAATGAACACTGAATAAAACTCTCACTATGTGGTTAAAAACATAGTAAGTGTTTTATTCAGAGTTCAATTGTTTTTAAATTTTTGCATGAGAATTTTAATATATGAGTCTTGAATTTTCATTAAATATTCGTGTGAATGCTATTAAAAAAAACAAAAGAGTGTGACTATTTTTGGAAAACTATTAGTAGAAAATATTTTGAGTTAGTTTACTGAATTTGAGTTATCCAGAAATTATTTTATTAAGTTTATTATTTATTCAGGAGATCTTGGAAAATCTTGGATTTTAATTAAGGTTTATTTGAATGCGATTTTTAGAAAAACAATCAAGTATTGAGCGAGTATTTTTATAGAAAAACTAAACGTAGATTTAATTCTGAGTAAATCTACTAAATATTAATTTTGTGGCAATTTTTTTGAGGTGATTTTTAATATGTCTTCATAGATTTAATCAAATGTGTGTTTGAATGCGATTAAAAGTAAAACAAACCAGTGTTGGGAGAATGTTTATACGAAAACTAAAAGTAGACTTAATTTGTTATAAAAGTACTAAATTTTAATTTTATGGCAATTGTTTTATAATCTTCAGACGATTTTTTAATGTATAATTTTAAACTGAATTTATTGCTTGCTTAAATGCATTATTTTATAAAAACATACAAATGTTGCGTAGATCTTTAATAAAAAACTTAAAAAGTATATTTAATTTTAAATAATTAAAAAACAAAATTTTAATTTTGTGCCATTTGTTTTCCAATTTTTTTCATGTGACTTTTAACGTGCAATCTTAAGATTTAATTAAGCGCCTGTTTGAATACGATTTTCAGAAAAATATATGAGTGTTGGATGAATTATTATAGAAAAACTAAAAATAGACTTAATTATGAGTCAAACTACCAAATTATAATTTTTGTGGCATTTGTTTTTCAATTATTTTCAGGCGATTTTTAATGTACCATCTTGTAATTCAATCGAATGTTTATTTGAATGCGATTTTAAGATAAAATCAACAGTTGTTGGGTGATTTTTTTAGAAAATTTAAAATTAGACTTAATTTTAAGTAAACATACCAAATTTTAATTATATGGCAATTGTTTTTCAATTTTTTTCAAGTGTTTTTTAATGTGCAGTCTTGAGAGGCAATCAAATGTTTGTTTGAATTTTATTTTGTAGAAAAACAAACGAGTGTTGGGTAATTTTTTACAGAAAATCTAAAAGTAGATTTAGTTTTAAGTCAATTCTGCTACAATTTAATTTTGTAATAATTGTTCTTTCATATTTTTTTAGGTTGTGTTTTAATGTGCAATTTCGGAATTAAATCAAATGTGTATTTAAATGCGATTTAAAAAGAAACAAACTAGTGTTGGTTGAATGTTTACAAAAAAAAACTGAAAGTATATTTAATTCTTAGTAAATACGCCAAAATATAATTTTATGGCAATTGTTTTTAATTTTTTTAAGGGTGTTTTTAATGTTAAATCTCAGGAATGAATTATATGTTTGTTTAAATGCGATTTTTATAAAAAAAAACAAACGAATGTTTGTGGTGATTGTTTATAGGAAAATTAAAGTGGATATAATTTTGAGAAAATCTACGAAATTTGAGTAATTTTTTAAAGAAAAACTGAAAATAGACTGAATTTTGAAAAAATCTACCAAATTTTAATTTCGTGGCAATCGTTTTTCTATTTTTTCAGGTGGTTTTTAAATTGTAATTTTGGAAGTTAACCAAATGTTTGTTTAGTGATACAATTAGAAAAACAAAGGAGTGTTGGGTGAATTTTTGCAAAAAAACTAAAAATAGATTTAATTTTGAATCAATCTAATAAATTATCATTTTTATGGCATTTGTTTTTCATTTTTTTAGGCGATTTTTATTGTACAATCTTGTAATTCAATCGAATATTTATTTGAATGCGATTTTAAGCTAAATAAACGATTGTTGGGTGAATTTTTTTGGAAATTCTAAAATTAGATTTAATTTTAAGTAAATATACAAAATTTTAATTGTATGGCAATTGTTTTTCAATTATTTTCAGTTGAATTTTAATGTGTAATATTGGATGTTTGTTTGAAAATGATTTTTAGATAAATGAAATTAGTATAAAATATTTAATTTTGAGTAACACGCAGTCATAGCCACCTAGATTTTTTTGATATAATTTGTAGGTATTATAAAATGTTGTGAATGCTAAAATAAATTTTTATTTCTGGTCAAATCAGATTTGCAATTAAATAAGTGAAAGTGTGCAAAACATCAAAAATACCACCACGTCTGAGTGTTGAATGGGAAAAAATGGAAGGAATCCATTTCCTCCTTGCTGTCGTAAGAAAACGATTATGTTTAAATAAATGTGCGCATTAATACCATTTAAGCAAAACAATTCCGTTAGTCACTAACTGAAATGAGCGCGCGTTTATAGAGAAAATCTATTACAGCACTAGCAGCTAATTCCTGCGTACGAATTATTGTTACGATAACTTCATATGATGGATTTTCTTCAATAAGTATTTAAAATGCTTTTTTCTTCATTGTTTTTAAAGTATCAAAATAAAAATAGTAGAGAAAAGGGCATTTTAAACACTTTGGATAATATATTAATTGATGAGTCTGTTATTAGTTGAAAATTCATATTCACTCTTTAGACGTACTCTTCACGTACTCACCATCCCAAAAGAAATATATTTTCAGTTGAATTGTGTACATCTTGAATATAATTTCAGTTTATTCAATTTAATGTGATGAAATTGATCTTAATAACTTCTCAAAATCAAGATGGTACCATAAAGTGAATCCTCTATATTCTGAAAGATTGAAGTTGTGGTAATTTTTGTGTTTTAAAATTACATGGAGTGCTGATATTGTTTTCGTTATGGTGTAACGTGTGCAGTAAATAAATTACAAGGTGGCGAGTGGTCTGTGCTAGTGATTGGGTCTCGAAGCCGACCACAATTACTATATTTATAATATAAATATAGAGGCGGACGTTTAACGCCGCATTAGTGGCTTTTACCCACAGCCGTAAATGCCACAATGGGAATTTATTACGGGCGGGAGAATTAATTTCAATGTTGCACACTCGCACAATGTGTTAGTCTCAACCAACAAACAAAAAATACATGATATAAACCAAATACTGTATATCCGAATGAGCAATCAACGTCAAAAATCAAGAAAGGGGAACAACACGAAAAAAAGAATCTGAAACTCGAGAAGAACTACAAGGAAGGAACAACTAGGGTATGGACGTAATTCATGACTTAGTCATGTCTTTTTGAACAAGATTATATTTTGCTAAAATACTTCCTAAACATCTGTAAGTGAAGGAAGATCAAATTAATATAATCGTTCTATAATAATAATTTTAATGAGTTTCAATTTTTCAGCGTTTTATGGTCTTTTCAAGCACTAGAAGAATTTTAAAATGTGCCAGGCGCGATATTTAGCCCAACTGTTTTTGAAAGCTTTCCAATTCGATACTTCAAAGATTAGTATTTAATTCTAGATTTATCTGAAGAAAACACTTTTCCTGCTTGAGAGGGAAATGTGTCTAAAAGTTTTTGTCGAATGTAAAATTTAATTTTTCATGAGCCTAATTATTTCATAAATCTCCGTAAAATATAGTTTTTTTTTTGTTTTGAGTCGTCTTCTTTAGATTATTAGAATACATCTAGTCGTTGCGTGCCTGCTGATGGCACTTTTTCATAATCCCAATTATAATTATGGATCGGCCTAATAAATTCTCGGAAATCCAGAAACACGAAGGTCTAAAACAAATCGGTTTTTTTCCGGATAATTGTTACTTTTTGGATGGATAGTAAATGGAAATCGAATAATCATTTATTTAATCGCAATTGATATTAATTTTATTACTTAATGAAATATACGATGTGAAATAAATAGTAATGTATTTTTTTTTATTTCTTAACTAAAAATTTGTTTTTGATGTGAAACAAACAAAAAATCTTCTGTAAGAGTAAAGTAGGAGGAATGTGCAATATAATTTTAATAGACGCCATTAAAGGATGGCCGTAAAGAGGCTTGTTTGCGTAACGTAATTTGTCCAATTAGTTACCTGCGGCGCGTAATTAAATCCCTCATCATTTCATATTTTACCCCATTCCGTATTTATCATGTGCGTGCACATGTTTACGAGGAATGTACGTTATTCCGACGTTTATGTTCTAGATTGCTACCAATTTCTAGGAGGCGAACGCAAAAGGATTAAAAGAAATGGGAGGAAAGTCGTGGTGCGTGCATTTCCTGGATTACAGATATGTTGAAAATGTTTGAAATCCAATCGACTGTTACCGTAATAATATTGATTGTGTACAAATATGTAAAATTCAAAGCAACATTCTTCCTAATTTAGAACTGTAAGTGAAATGTTTTACCAACTTGCAATTCATTTAAAAGTTCCTTACTTAACTGATCGTTCTTAAATACTTTATAGGTTTAAACGTTTATATCGAAAGAGCTACCTTTTTTCATTTGCCAAATTTGATGACAATTTGATCAAATTTGTCCAAATCAATCCAAGATTATATATCTGTAGAAATTATCACTCAATTGATGTTCAGGCCAAACAAAAGAAAAGCGGGGGCTGATAAATACTAATACTAAGTCAGATATTGATGTTTTTTTTTAAATTTTATTTGTGTGTTTGTAGAAAAAGAGATAGAAAAGGTAAATAGTGTGGTGAATGGAAATAATAAAGGTGTGTCAGGAAACGTTGCGGCAGCACATGTTTGAATAAAATTGAGGAAAAAATGTGGATGCGCGCCGAAGGTAGACAATAGTTTTTCACACGATTTATAATTATCTCGAGTTAATAATGTGCTTCCTAGTGATGATGCTGTTGATTTGATGTTTTGTGTTTGTATGTGTGTGTATGTGTGGTATTCTCTTTTTGTGAATGTTCTGGCATGGCAGTGGACGGTGAGTGTGAGGTGAGGTTAACGTCCTCGGTTATTCCTCTCCTTCGGGCCTCTGCCAGCTCTACCAGCTATTACTGTCTTGTCTCTCCACCAGGTATATATACATACGCACATACACATGCAGACATCACATTACTACAACTTTTTCTTCCGAAAATAATCATTTTCATTGTCGAATTTAATTTAAGTTAAAAACTCATGATTATTCTTAAATAAATTGTTCTTAAAGATAATAGCACTTTATTTATTTTAAATTATAGTTTAGAAATTCATATAAATGATGAATTTGCAATACGAAACTCACACAAGATATAAAAATAGAATAATCAAGCAATATCAGTCAATTGTGCGTTGATAACAAAGATAAAAGACAAAAGCAAATCAAAACCAATATACCAATACAACTACAATTGACCATGTTCAAATAACAAACAAAAAACCACCAATACTTGTCTAGTCAAATATGAAGGCAAATACCCAGAATTTATAAGACTAACCCTAAAACTACATATCCATTGCACTACTATCAACATTAAACAAAATTTTAGAACAAGTCATACAAATACAAATTAACTCGGACAGTTAAGCTAGCAAAGATACTTTCGTTTTCTCACCAGACAGGGCAGAAAGACCGATGGTCGATAGCCCAGACGGACTAACACCATATATTTGTATTGTATCCATATTTATTGTTTCTATGTATTAAGTTTTGTCCAAATAAAGATTATTGTATGTATGTATGTACAAATTAACAACCACCTATCAACAAACAAAATTATATACAAGGAACAATACTTTTTCCAAAACACTCAGGGACAACATCCACAGCAAATGACCTCATAAAAACAGAACTAGACAAAAAAGTATCTGCCTTATACATCTATATGAAAAAAAACATTTGACACTATTTCAAAACAAAAACTGCTAGACAAATTCATGGCAATCGGTATAAGAGGCAATGAACTAAACTCATCAAAATACATTTAACAAACCGAACACAAATAACAAAGACAAATGACACCTAAAGCAAACTACTCGTAGCTTACTACCGACACTATACATAATATACACAAATGACCTACTTAAAAAGAAAACCAACACAGGAAACAACTACGAAGACATACAGACAGATATAAGCAGAGACATCAAATAACTCCAAAATTGGTACCACCAAAACCTACTGACTATTTATTTATTTATTTATTTATTTATTCGTGCAATTACAAGAAAACAGTTTACACAAGTCAATACGGTATACCAAGACAACGCTAACTTCTAGGTTGTTTACTATAAATGAAGAAAAAACAGAATATATTATTTTCAACAACAGACATAAAGCTAAATTGAGAATCAACATCAGAGGAACAGCAATAAAACAAATAAATGAAATAAACTAACTAGAATTAAAAATACAAGACAACCTCAAATGAGACTACCATATAGAACATCTCGAAGTCAATAGCGACATTGGCTAAAATCAAAAACTACAAGCCAGAAACGACTAGAAATATACATAGAGCGTATAAATACCTATCTAAACTATCTGGGGACACACAATCAAGATAAACTTAATGATACAATAAAGTACTAAAAATACTAAATAAACTAGATAGAAAAACAAATACCCTAGAACTTTATAAACAAACACAAGAACTTAACATAAAAAATGATAATCTTAAGTAACCTACTACTTATCTATAAAATAGAACACAACTTGGTCAAGAGAAATATATAAAAACTTGGCAAAATATTAGAACAAACATCTGTCCAATTGTCAAGAGTCAAATTATTTAAAAAAAAACTACTGCTAATGTCAAAATACAAACATAAAACTGCTGTCAAAATATAAAAAAAATCTTCTGTCAAATTGACAACTGTCAAAATATAAAGAAAAATTTAAAAAAACTTAGGAAAATATTAAAACAAGCATCTGCGAAATTGTCAACTGTCAAAATATAAAGAAAACTTTTTGCAAAATATTTAAAGTCAAATTATTAAAAAATTGTCAGCTGATAAAATTAAAAAAAACGGCTTTCAAATTGCCAGCTGTCAAAATATAGAAAAGATCTAACTGCTGTCAAATTGACCACTGTCAAAATATAAAGAAAAACTTCTGTCAAATTGTCAACTGTCAAAATATTTAAAAAAACTCTGAAATTGTTAGCTGTCAAAATATTTACAAAAATTTAGTAAAATATTAAAACAAACATCTGTCAAATTGTCAAATTATAAAAATACTGTCAAATTGTCAACTGTCAACATACAAAAATTAAACTTCTGTCAAAATTTCATCTCTCAAAATATAAATAATAACTGTTTTCAAATTGCCAGCTATTAAAATATAATAAAGAACTGCTGTCAAATTGTCATCTGTCAAAATATAAAAAATACTTCTATCACATTACAAACTGTCAAAATATTTAAAAAAATTTAATGCAGGGTTTTTAAATTCTTATTTAAAGGATGATTTAATTGTTAACTGTCAAAATACAAGAAAAAATTATGACAAATTGTCAGCTGTCAAAATATAAAAAACGCTTTATCAAAATATTGAAAAAAAATATCTTTCAAATTGTCAACTTTCACATTATAAAAAAAAAACCTCTATCAAATTGTCAACTGTCGAGATATAAAAAAAATACCGTCAAACTCTCATACGTCAAAAAATAAAGAAAACTCAAAATATTTAAAAAAAACTGTCAAATTATTAAAAAATTGTCAGCTGACAAAATAAAAAAAAAATGCTTTCAAATTGTCAGCTTTCAAAATATATTAAAGAACTGCTGTGAAATAGTCATCTGTCGAAATATTAATAAAAAACTTCTGTTACATTACAAACTGTCAAAATATTGAAGAAAAGATCTTGTCAATATCCAAAACAAAACTCTGATAGCAGTACTTTTTATATTTCTAATTATCGAATGATATAATTATTAACTGTTAAAATATTTAAAATGTACTAATGTCAAATTATCAACTGTCAAAATCTAAAAGAAAACTACTGTCAAACTAATCAGCTCTCAAAATATAAAAAATATTTAAAATAACTGTCAAATTATTAAAAAATTGTAAGCTGAAAAAATTTAAAATAACTGCTTTCAAAATATAGAAAAGAACTGCTGTAACTCAAATTGTCAACTGTAAAAATATTTAAGAAACACCCTGTCAAAATGACATCTGTTAAAACAAACATTTGACAAATTTTCAGCTGTCAAATTATAAAAAAACTACAGCCAAATTGTCAGTAGTCAAAATACAAAAATAAAACGGCTGTCAAACAGTTAGCTGTCAAAATATTTAAAAAAACCTTCTTTCAAAATAAAAAAAACAACTGTCGAATTATTAAAAAGAGTTCAGCTAACAAAATTTAAAAGAACTTCTTTCGAATTTTCAGCTGTCAAAAGGTAGAAAAGAACTGCTGTCAAATTGACAACTGTCAAAATATAAAGAAAAACTTTAACAAATTGTCAACTGTAAAAATATTTAAGAAACGCCCTGTCAAATTGTCAGCTGTCAAAATATATTTAAAAAAAATCTTGGCAAAATATTTAAACAAACATTTGTCAAATTGTCACTGTCAAAATACAAAAATAAAACTTCTGTCAAATTTTCTGCTACCAAAATATAAACAAAAACTGTTTTCAAATTGTCAGCTATAAAAATATATAACAGAACTGCTGTCAAATTGTCACCTGTCAAAATATTTAAAAAAACCTTTGTCAGAATATTTAAAAAAAGTGAATGCAGGTTTTTTATATTAATATTTAACTTATAGTTAACTGTCAAATACATGAAAAAAAAATATGTCAAATTGTCAGCTGTCAAAATATAAGAAAAACTTTTGTCAAAATATTGAAAAAGGATCTTTCGAATTGTCCACTGTTAAATTATTTAAAAAAAAACTGTTGTGAATTTACAATCTGTCAAAATCTAAAACAAAACTCTCACAGTAGTTTTTTTTATATTTCTAATTAACGAATGATACAATTGTTACCGGACAAAATATTTAAAAAAACTACTGTCAAATTGTCAGATGTCAAAATACAAAAATAAAACTTCTATCAAATTTTCAACTGCCAAAATATAAATAAGAACTGTTTTCAAATTGTTAGCTAACAAAATATAAAAAATAACTGGTGTCAAATTGTCATCTGTCAAAATATATAAAAGAAAACTTCGGTCACATTACAAACTGTCAAACTATCTAAAAAATTGGAATGCAGGTTTTTTATATTCCAATTTAACGTATGGTTTAATTGTTAACTGTCAAAATACAGGAAAAAATTATTGTCAAAACATAAGAAAAACTTCCGTCGAAATATTGAAAAAAAGATCTTTAAAATTGTCAACTTTCAAATTTAAAAAAAAACGCTGTCAAACTGTCAGCTGTCAAAATATAGAAAAGAACTGCTGTCAAATTGACAACTGTCAAAATATAAAGAAAAACTTCTGTCAACTGTCAAAATATTTAAAAAAAACCTGTAAAATTGTCAACTATCAATTTTATAAAAAAAGCTACTGTCCAATTGTCAACTGTCAAAATATTTAAAAGAAATGAAGCAGGTTTTCTATATTCCAATATAACGGATGATTTAATTGTTAACTGTTAAATATAAGAAAAATTTTTGTCAATTGTCAACCGTCAAATTATTGAAAACAAAACTGTTGTGAAATTGCAAGTTGTCAAAATCTAAAACAAAATTCTAACAGCAGTTTTTTTATATTTCTAATAAACGAATGATATAATTGTTAACTGTCAAAATATAAGAAAAGATTATGTCAAATTGCCAACCGTCAAAATATTATAAAAACTTCTGTTAAAATATTGAAAAAAATCTGTCAAATTATATTTAAAGAAACAGTTGTGAAATTACAAGCTGTCAAAATCTAAAACAAAACTCTGACAGCAGTTTTTTATATTTCTAATTAACGAATGACATAATTGTTAACTGTCAAAATATTTAAAAAGAACTGGTCTCAAATTATCAACTATTAAAATATATAGTCAGCTGCCAAAATATACTTCTAATTAATGGATGATTTACTTGTTAAGTATTAAGAAAAACTACTATCAAATTGTCAGCTGTCAAAATTTAAAAAAAACTGCTTTAAAATTATCTGCTGTCAAAATATAGAAGAGAATTTCGGTCAAATTAACAACTGTCAAAATATAAAGAAAAACTTCAGTCAAATTGTAAACTGTCAAAATATTAAATAAAACTGTCAAATGGTCAGCTGTCAAAATATTAAATAAAACTTAAAAAATATTAAAACAAACATCTGTCAAATTGTCAATTGTCTTATTATAAAAAAAACTATTGCCAAATTGTCAACTGTCAAAATACAAAAATAAAATTTCTGTCAAATTTTGAGCTGTAAATAAAATATAAAAAACTTTGGTCATATTACAAACTAATGATTATTTTTAAAAAAATAATTCAGGTTTTTCATATTCCTATTTAACGAATTATTTAATTGTTAATTGTTAAAATACAAAAAAAAATGTCAAATTGTCTGCTGTCAAAATATCAGAAGAGTTTCTGTCAAAATATTGAAATAAAGATCTTTCAAATTATTTAAAAAAACTGCTGTCAAAATCTAAAACAAAACTCTGACAGCAGTCTCTCATATTTTTAATTAACGAATGATATAATTGTTAACAGTCAAAATATTTAATAAGAACTGCTCTGGAATTGTCAACTGTTAAAATATAAAATCAAATACTGTCAAATTGTCAGCTTTCAAAATATGTAAAACTTCTTCAAAATATTTAAAAAAAAACTCTCAAATTATAAAAAAAATTACTGTTAAATTGTCAATAAAAACCTTCTGTTAAAATATAAAAATCATCTGTCTTATTACAAACTGTCAAAATATAATAAATAACCTGTCAAATTGTCAGCCATCAAAATATTTTAAATAAACTTCTGTCATATTGTCAGCTGTTAAAATATATAAAAAAACTGCTTTCAAATTATAGAAAAGAACTGCTGTCAAAATATTTTTAAAAAACCTGACAAATTGTCAACTGTCAAAATATTAAAAAAAAGATCTTTCAAATTGTCAACTGTTATAAAAAAATACTGTTGTGAATTTAGAAGCTTTCAAAATCTAAAAAAACTCTGATACCAGTTTTTTTTTTATATTTGTAATTAACGAATGATACAATTGTTAATTGTCAAAATATTTAAAAAGAACTGCTGTAAAATTGTCAACTGTTAAATTATGAAAAAAAACTACTGTCAGGCTGGCAGCTATCAAAATATAAAAAAAAAAACTTCTTCAAAAATATTTAAAAAACTTAATATATCATATACTTATTTCTCATTAATCACTTGGTGAAACATTATGTTAATATATAGGTTTTATAATTAAAATCAAAATATTTGTGAAACAAACCAAGTGATTTTAATTATAAAACCTATATATTTAAAAAACTGTCAAATTATATTTAAAAAAAAACTAGTGTCAAATTATCAATGAAATATAAAAAACGGCTGTCAAATTACACACTGTCAAAATGTAATAAAAATCTTGTTAAATTGTTAGCCATCAAAATAGTTAAAAACACTTTTGTCAAATTTTCAGCTGTCAAAATATTTTTCTAATTAGTGGATGATTTACTTGTTAACTGTCAAAGTATAAAAAAACTGCTGTCTAATTGACAGCCGTTAAAATATAAACATAAAACGGCTGTTAAATTATCAGATGTCAAAAAACAATTGCTGTCAAATTACAAGCTGTAAAAATATTAGAAAAAACTTTGACAACGATTTTCTTATATTTATAATTAACGGATGATTCAACTGATTTAAGTATGGATTTCAGAATAGGCCTTAAAACTAAATTAGTAATTTGATTTTTTTCTCTTTAGTTTTCAAGTTAGGTTGGGTTAATTTTTTTAAATCGAATCGGTTATTGAATTAAATTTGATTGATTTTAGATTAGATGTTTTAACCATTAAAACCTAGGTTTTTTCTTCAATTCCAGATTAGGTTAAATTTAATTAAATTGGGTTATTTTTTCAAAAAGTAATAATAATAATAATATAAGCTAATCAACATATTAAGCTTATATTATTAAAATTATTGGGTCCATTCATTCTTATTGATCTTAGTTTTAGATTTTAGTAATTTAATCAGTTTTTTTTTTTTTGGAAATACATATTTGTTACTATTTTGATCTCATGAAAAATTCATTGGCGATCTGAAAGAATTTTAATTTTAATTTTACACGACGTTCGCTAAGTAATAAATGCAGAGAGCATAATGTACCCCCAATTAAAAGAGTATTACTCCATCAAGTATATGCAAATGGGCAGTAAGGGATCATTAAATAACAATCGGTCACGTGTAAGTAACGAAAGTGCCAAAGAGACGTGTCGGATGAATAAATTATAATCAAGGAAAAAAGTATCAACCAGTCGGAATAATACAGCTTTATAATATCTTTCCAATAACGTCACGTAATTACATTATTTAATCGCGGTGTTCATAAAATTGGCGAAACGGGTTTCGCGATATGTGGCGTATGCGATTATTTATTGCGAAACGTTGCGAGTGAAAACAATTTATTGCATGAAAGCAACGTCCAGCAGCAACAGCGGCGGTGGCGGCGGCGGCGGCGGTTTCCTTATGCAGAACTCACTCCCGACTTCCTACAATTTCTTGTGTCGCCCAGGAGTACTTTTATCCATTACTCCTTTTCACCTTACGCAACCGCCGACCGTTAATGTTTATAAGGAAAACGCGCGTTACTAATTACGAACACAATGTTATTACACAATTACGTAAATGTATTTGGTATTAAAGTATTAATTACGTGAGAAATAAATCAATTTATAAATTAATGGGCTTTAAATTAACTGAAATTGATTATTGAAATTGATTCGTTTTAGCCTCAATGGCCCAATTTTGTGAGCAAATAAAATCGTTTATTATTATGTGAACTTGAGCCTTTCTATGTGAAGTCAAAATTTATGTATACATAGAATTATTCGTAAGTCTTGAAACAGTTATATTCACATTGTATAAATAAATAAATATCAATTATTATTATTATATTGTCTCTATCATGTGACAATTTTTACGTTTTTACGTTTATAAATATAGTTTCGACAACTTTACCTTAATTATTATATTAGATAATTAAAAGTTTAAAAATTTAACGTGAGACTTCAGTACATCAAACAAAAAATTATTATTTATTTAAATTTGAGTATTCCAAATGTATCACAATTTAAAATTAATTAGAGGTTTAATTGTGGAGGCGTTTACCTTGTGGTACATCTTGAATATAATAACTTTGTTTTACCACTTTATTTAAAATTACACCCTTCATTAAATTAGAGATTTTGAATTCGTGGTACAACTCAAATTTAAATAAATGGCATGTTTTCGAGGTTATTAACTATTAAACCATCAATTCAAAAATTCTAAAAATGTATATTTAATCGTATAAAAGCAATCGAAATAAAAACAATCGAATAATCAATCATTCGCTCGACTCCAGCTGTTACACACAAAAATATCATCTATTTATTTTTTCCCTCTTCCTCCTCCTCCTCCTCCTCCTCCTCCTTCTCCTTGTTCACTCGACATCGAGTGAATTTCGCTTTTTGTGTTCCTCGCCTGGGGCTCTTCGAAGGCATTGAACTGCTCCACGATTAAACATCCAGAGGATTAATACACCGTGCCACAAACAAGAAACAACGACCAGAGCATGAGTGGAACGATTTCGTAAAATGTATTTTGCCGATAGTAAATTACGCTGCGATTAATTAGAATGGTGAAGAGCAAGAAATCTAATTACAATGCTGATATAAATAAAACTGCGTACAATGTGTAAAACTTTTAAAAAAACAAATAGTTTTCTTTGTTAACTTGGTGGTAAGTTTTTAACGAAGGATTTGAAACACTTTAAAAATTTAGTCCATCAAAATCATATGATTGCAATTTGCAACCCCGAAGGTGTTCGCACAGTAGCTACTCTTGCAATACTATCTCTCCAAAATATTTGATAATACGTCAAATGTACCATTTCAGGAGGGCACGATCTTGTTTTACGTTTCACACACATCATCTTTCAGCGAAGACCGTTTAGAGCGATGTTGCAGCGTTTACAAATTTTTAGTATGCCAACGACTCCAAAAATCTTGGAAAAAGCTTGAAAATTAAACTCCACAAGATAAGATCTTCTCCTTAAGGAACACTCAATGGTTCCAAAGTAAGAGCCAGGAGTTAAAACTGACAGATCATTGCACTCAGAACTAATCTGGGCACAAAGGTCATGAATTAACGTTTATCTCAATTTTAACTAGGATAGTGTCCAATTCCTCATACTCAAGTGTTTCTTAATACATTTCACCCATGTTTTCCAAAGCTCCCCTTCCCTCCCTATATATGTAACACTGGAAGGGTGGTTAAAGTGTCACTTAATTTCCAATTTTCCAACAGAAAACTGTAGAAGCATCTGATTGGCTTCTACAAAATTTGTTGCACAATAGTTGTATAAACGAGCTACAAAACGACTGTTTAATTCCTCATAGGTAAACATCTGCTCACCAAAAACTCGTATCAAGTGTGTCTTTATAGATTTCACTCCTGCTTTCAAAAGCCCTCTCATTTCTGAAGCACTGGGAAGGTTGAAGTGCCACTTAATGACCAATTTTCCAAATGGAATTCTGTAGAAGCGTCTGTTTGGCTCCTGGAAATTTTGTTGCATAATCGCTGTGTAGACCACGATGAGCTTACAACGACGAAAGCAAGCTAGGAAAGCTTCCAACGACAACGAAGAAACCAATTCCAAATAAATAGCCTTCGTATTCAAGCAAATAAACACACATATATACGCCTTTGAAGACTTTGCTTCACAGTGGTTACCCGAAGTGGTACTACATGTGTTACCTAAGTTAAGTTTCAAATTTCCTTAGAGAATACTATAGCTTGTGAAGTTTCTCATGTGACGGTGTTTTACGTATACAACTTGTAATGAAGCGTAATATTTAAGCAACTGCGAAAGCGACGAAGAGTTATTCAATAAATTATCAACTATATTTCTAGGAGTGATTGCTAACAAAGTAATAGGCCTTTATTCTGTCAGTACAAAGGCACCGTTTGCCATAATTCCTTCGACAGTTCATCAGCAAGAGTTAAGCCCCAACAAGAACAATAAGCTAGGTTATCCAGACCATTAGCTGATTGTACATCATATATATATTCACCTGTGCGGTAAGGATCTCAAAGGTCTCCAAAACAGATTCCATGAGGTCAGTCAAGAAAACTGCCGCAGACAACTCAAGCTGACGGATTGAATAAACAAGAAATTTGTCTTATTTACCAAAACCTGCTTTTAACGCATCAGTGAAGGAAAGTATTTAATACTTCAATGTATTATCCAAGGTGAAACGACGAAGAACTTGCGAAGTGATAAATGACAATTGCAATTTAACGCCTAACCAAATAAAATGTCATGTTGACAGAATATATACATTATTTTTACATATTGAAATATCAATTAATTTAATGGAAATAGTAATTTATAAAAAGAAGAAATGAGCTTAGAAGCTGAATAATGGCCGCCGGAAGAACCCCAACGAAGATTCTTCATGAGAATAGGCTAAATGGGTCAGAGTGGAAGAACATTTTGAGGAAATGAACTCCGCCCGGGTCTCTTCAATTAAAATTTTAGTTATATTATTTATAATAGTATGTATTTTTGATTAACTTATGAAGAGAAACAAAGCAAACAATAAATAAATAAATAAATAACCATGTTTCTATGACATAGGATGAAGAAACTTCATCCCAATCTAGGCAAAGTGTCCATAAGTGTTAATCAATTTTAGATTAGTCCTAGAGAAAAAGAAAACAATCTGAGTCTGGTTGCTAATGGAGTCCAAAAATTTTAGCACTAGGATTGTCATTATCTCCCAGTGACCACGATAATGTAACTAATCTTTCACATTAGTAAGTAAGGCATGAGCATTGCTTGTCCACTCAACATACTTAATTCGAGGTCTCTCGATTTCAACAAATCAGCAATTTCTTTAACGAGAAATTTAGCCTCTTGCAAGGACGAAAGGCCCAAAACAAGATCACCCACATAAACGTCTGTGGATACGACATGCAAAGCACGAGAATATGTTGATTGTTTGATTTGAGTTAATTCAAGAATTGTACGGTTAGCGAGTTATGGAGCTGTCAAAATTCTCTAATTCATTCAAGGGAGAAAAACGCTAAAATACTCTTTGAAATTTGTGATGATCTTCAAGTACAAATATTTGATGTCGATATTTTAAAAGAATAGGGAAAATGTCGGTTTGAATATTTAATGAATGAACCAAGAATTTCGCTGAAGCTTCAAACACGACACGACCTTTGGTTTTATGAGCCCATCTTCTTCTATGTAAAATTTTTGTATGTTTTGTATTATTTTTTGTATATATTCATGTCTAATTTGTTAGGAAGAAAGCTAAAGCATAATAAATAAATAAATAAATAAAGTTGAGGTTGGTGACACAGTAATATAGTGGTGAAACAAAATTATTGTGTCACATTTACAAATAATTTAATATTTTCCAACGGACTTTCTCTTGCAGCAATAGTATCAACTATGGATAAGAGACATGGAAAAAATCATTTTCTTATGACATTTCTCCAACAAATTTTTACTACATTTATCTAAATTCTTCTCGAAAATCTAAAAAATTTGGTACCAAACTCGATAATTTTTCTAAAAAATTAACAGAGCTATGGATAAAAATATAATTTTCCAAAGCCTACTAGGTACGAAATTTAAAAATTAATACAATAAAAACAATTGGATTTAGTAAGAAATGTAATTAATAAAAAGTACTTACTTTTATAACATTTATCAATAGTTTTTGAAAATGATAAAATTTTGAAAATTAAAAATCGTAAAACTAGTTATAATAATTTTTTTAAAGATTTGGATTCTTCATAAAAAAATATGAAATTTGATATAAAACATCAATATTCTACCACTGAAATTAGGAAAGTTACAGCTAAAAAATTAAAGATTACATGGCCTTCTTGAGTCGACAATTAAAATTTAATATAAAAAAAACTATTAGTGTTAGTGAGAAAAGTAATTAATAATAAAAAATTACTTTTATTAACATTTATCAATTACACTTTGTAAATTTTGAAAATTACATAATTTAAAAAAAATTAAAAGATATAACTGTAGATATTAATAATTATTTAAAAGATTTCGATTAATCATAAAAAGTTATGAAGTTTGATATAAAACAACAATATTCTACCATTAAAATTAGGAAAGTTATAGGTAAAAATTAAAAATTTCATGGCCATCTAGATTATAACATTTAAAAAAAATTAATATAATGTAAAGTTGTAAATTTTATTTCATTTTCTTTGTAAAAGAGGATTCCGTAAATGATTTCAAATTCAACAATAAATAATAAGTTCTACAGAATTGTATATACCATACAATGTGCTTCAAATTTTTAAACGAATACCAATAGAACGATAACCGAGGAAAAATTATTAAACAATAATTATTTACTTAAATTTAATAATAGCAATTAACAAATTTTAAAAATCAATTTAAAATCAGTTAAAAAAAACAAGATCATTTCTCTAACATAAATTTACTACCTGTATTTAAATTTCTCTTGAAAATCTTAACAATTTAATACCAAATTCGATTATTCTACTAAAAAAATGAACAGAGTTATGGATAAAGAATGTAATTTTCCAAAGCCTACTAGATACGAAATTTAAAAATTAATACAACAAAAACAATAGGATTTAGTGAGAAATGTAATTGATAAAAAATACTTACTTTTATTACATTTATCAATCGCAACTTGTAGATTTTGAAAATGATAAAATTTTGAAAATTAAAAATTGTATAACTGTAGTTATTACAATTTTTTAAAAGATTTGGATTCTTCATAAAAAAATATGAAATTTGATATAAAACATCAATATTCTACCACTGAAATTAGGAAAGTTACAGCTAAAAAATTAAAGATTTCATGGCCTTCTAGATTCGACAATTAAAAATTGATATAAAAAAACTATTGGCGTTAGTGAAAAAAGTAATTAATAAAAAATACTTACTTTTATTACATTTATCAATTGCACCTTTAAGATTTTGAAAATGGAAAAATTTTAAAAATTACAAAAAAATGACTATAGTTATTATTTTTTTAAAGATTTGGATTAATCATAAAAAGTTTAAAAAGTTTCCATGAGCGTTTAATATTTTTATAAGATAAATTTTTAAAAAAATGTTTAATAGCAATCAATTATTTGTCGTTTCTCATTTGAAATATATTATGTCATCTGTCATTTGTAATCTGCCATCTGTCATCTGTCATTTGTAATATGCCATCTGTCATCTGTCATCTTGTTATCTTGCCTTTTACATTTGTCATCAGTCATTAATTTTACAAACAAAACCTTTATTTGAGTTTATTTGTATGTATACATATACAATTATCAACTGTCATCTGTTATTTGTCATGTATCAGCAACATTATAATAACTTTTAGTTGAGTTTATTTGCCAACTAACATCTGTCATCTATTATTTGAATTCGGGTATCTGTCATCTGTCACCTGTCATTTGTCATCTGACATCTATGATCGGTTGACTGTCTTGGTGACATATGACAGTCAACAAATTATAGATGACAGATGACATATGACAGGTGACTATTTGGTAGTTTTGCCTATATAAACACACCTTCATACTAAGATCTAAAGGCTAAAAAAAAACGTTATACCATAGAGAGACTTCCTTATCTATATGGCTTCAACATCAACTGCTGTGCATTACCTTCTTCTCCGCCGAGGCCTTTCATTAATAGCCATAATGGCAACTGTTTTTTTTTAAATTTAACTCGACTATGAGTTAATAATGCATTTGTTTACATCAACTGTTTTTCAAATCCATCTATTCATAGGATATAAATCTCTGGTCCAGCTTTAAAAAAATATTTTTAGCCTTGATCCTTATTTTTAGCTTTAGCGTATACGTTGATCTGCCCGCAGGAAGCCAAACTATCGGTCAAACAGACTTCTGTAGACATCAAGCCAGCTGACAAATCTATGCCTCAATAACCTTTCCAGTAACATCCCTTCCATATCAAAGAGACCTAGCTGCTTTTATCTGGAATTGGTGAAGGATTTGTCCTACTCTGGCATCAGCATTACCCACGTATAATGAGATGTGAATAACTCATCACTAAACAGGGATAATATAACACCAAGAGGTTCTTCAACTACAAAACATCTTCTAATACAATATTTGTTTGAGTTGATAACCACCGAGAAAACTGTCGACAGCCACAATAATCCACTCAAACAGGTTTCTAGTGCAACGCTTAGACAATAGATGGCACCATTATGGTAATATCTTTTTTTATCAATTGTTGCTTGTCAACTGCATCTATTACCAGTATGACTCTGATTAGTTAAAAGTCATCTGTCAATTGTAAATTGTCATTCATAATTATTACTTGTCAACTGCATTTGTTAACCTTCTACTACCCCATTATTCGCATTATTCGTGTTGATGTCTTTTGTCAATTGTTGATTGCCATAAAATAAATAGCATTAGTTAACCGTCATCTGCCAATTATTACTGTAAGCTGCATTTGTTAATACGACAATAGATTAAAGATTAAACGTATTGTTATTGTTATCAGTGTACTGTTATTTGTGAATCGTCGATTGTCAACTACAGATGCATGCACTTGCCGAATGATATATGTAATTTCCATTTACTTAACTGTCATTTATTAATTATTAATTGTCATGTCACAAATGTTATTTATCAACTGTATTATTTAAACTGCCGATTACTTTAAGCAATTTGGCACTTGTCAACTGTTATCTGTTTATTGTTACTTGTCAATTACAAATGTTGTCATGTGTCAATTGTTATCTTTTACTAGTATTAATTACCTCTCGATTGTATCAGTCGTCAATTTTTTTTCTGTTGATTGTTACATATTAATTTTATTTGCTACTTGTCGACTGTCACTAGTCAACTGATTTACCTATTAATTGTTAGATATTAATCAACTAAAGGTATTGATCGCTTAATGATAACTGTCGCGTGGAAATTGTCATCTGTAAATTTTTCAATTATCAACTGTATTTGTAACGTGTCCACTGCTATTTGATAACTGTTTCTATTCATGATTACTTATGAGTCAACTGTCATCTGTCACTTGTTACTTGTCAGCTACATTCGTTACTTGTCGGTTGTCTAGGACTATTGTTACTTGTGATTTGATAATCATTATTTTTTACTATATGGTGAAGTGGTCATATGTCGACTGCCATATGTAACTTATCAATTGTGATCCGTCAATTGTTACTTAACAACTGCAATTGGTAACTACCTACTGTTATATGATAGTCAACTATCATTTGTCAATTGTTAGTTGTCTACAGTTTGTCACTGCAACTGTCAACTGCAATAATATAAACATTA
Source organism: Ontholestes murinus (assembly GCA_963969525.1). Classification (NCBI taxonomy): domain Eukaryota; kingdom Metazoa; phylum Arthropoda; class Insecta; order Coleoptera; family Staphylinidae; genus Ontholestes; species Ontholestes murinus. The sequence continues at coordinate 75,810,406 of OZ018390.1, read as the reverse complement.
GTTAACTGCCATCTGTTATTGGTTACTTATAAATTGCAAATGTAATTTCTGCCGATTAACATACCTCAATTATCATTTGTCAATTGCTAACTGGTAATTGCTACTTGTACGGCATGTTGTCTTTCTATTGACAACTTACATATTTGACATCGACTGTTAGTGGCACCTTTACATATGTCAACTGTTATTTGTGAATTGTTACTTGTCAACTCAATTTCCCAATTGTCATCTGTCAATTGTTCAATTGTCATCTGTATTTCTAACATGGCAACTGTTACTTATTATTTCTTAAAGTTACTAGTCAATTGTTACTTTTCAACTCTATTTGTCACTTATTATTTACATATTAGCTATATAATAATTACTTGTCATTTGATAATTGTTATTTTCAACTGTATTTATCATCTGTCGACTGCTATATGTTATTTGTCAACTATTATCCGTCAATTATTACTTATTAATTACAATCGTTACCGCTCTACTACTATATTATAACAGTCAGTAGTCAACTGTGAATTCTCACTTGTCAACTATATTTGTCACTTGTCAATTCTTTAGCTATACTATATGACAATTGTTATTTGTCATAAATTAATTTTCTACTGCATTTGCCACTTGTCGAATGCCAAAAGATAAGCGTTATTAATTAACTGCCAACTGTCATTTGTTACTTATCAGCTGCATTTGTTCCTATATACTATCATTATATTATTGATGTTAGTGTACATGCCACTTGCTGTACCATTTCTCAATTGGTATTTGTTAATTAAATAAAACATCAGTTTGGCACTTTTTTTCACTTGGTTTATTTATCGCTAGACTCTTACAATCCAAAAAGTGGTAGTTTTTTTAATGTGTAGATTATCAAATCACAATTATCACTTGTCAACTGTTATAAATTAATTGTTGTTTGTCAAGTGCCACATGTCGTCGTTCTTATGACAACTGTCAACATTTTTATTGTGATGTGACAACTATCACTTGTCAATTGTTGGCATATTAGTTCTATTTACTACCTACCGACTGACACTAGTCTATTGACATATATCAACTGTTATCTGTGAATTTTTAGCTGTCAACTCAATTTGTTAATTGTCATTTGTCAATTGTCATTTGCCAATTATTCAATTGTCGACTGAATTTGTAACAATGCTACTACTATTTGGCAACTGTTACTAGTCATTTCTCAAAGTTACTTATCAACTCCAATCATTATATAATAAATGTCACTAGTCAATTGTCATCTGTCAACTGTATTTGTCACTTGTCACTTATTTAGCTATATGGCAATTGTTACCGTTTATTTTTTAATTTGATAATTGTTATTTTTAACTGTAGATATCATCTATTTATTTATTTATTTCAGATTTAACACTTAGGCTACCTTGTTACAACAAATAAAATATAGTCATATAATAATATATTATGACCGTTAAATGGTAACCGTCATATTTATCAATTGTCATCTGTCAATTGTTTAATTGCTGGCTATATTTCTATCGTTTCAACTGTTATTTAATAACTACTATTGTTACTCATCAACTGCAATTGTTACATGTCGACTAGCATATGATAAATATAACTAATCAATTATTATTACTTGTCAACTCGTCAATTGTCCACTGTCATTTTAGCTATACAGGGTGAGTTTTTTTAGATGCTCTCTATGGAAATCTCGGAAACTATAAGAGATAGAAAAACGTTTAAACGGGAAAAGAAGTGCAGTTTTATAAGACGAATAATACTTTACTTTCAAGGTTTTCAAAAAAAGGAAGGGTAACTAGATATTTTGAAAAAAGTGTCTAAATTTATTTAAATCAATATATCTCGGTTATTATGATAGATAGCAAAAAAAACTGTAAAGAACAAAGTTGTGGATAATTTTACGCAGATTAATAAAATATATTCAGAAAATATCACCATTATTTTCCCAGATATGACGCAAATATAATTTTTTTAATGTAAACCATAGTTGGCTATGAAAGTTAATATGCTTTTATTCTCAATAAATTATTATATTATTAGAAAGAGATAAACATCTTCATTGAAGATAGTATTACAATAATCCGACATAACAAGTATAATGATTCTTCGTCCTCCTCTTCTTGGCTATCGATCTTTAAGCCTTTATATTATTACTTTTACAGTTTTATATTTAATAAATTGTGTTAAAGATAAATCGTAAACAAATATTATTTGTAATATTAGTAGAATAATATATAAATATTATTTGATTACATTTGTTTAATTGAATTTTTAAAAATCAACATAGGCAACACAATTTGCACTAAACTGAATAATTAAATATTAATATATGTTAAATATTAATTAATAATTTAAATGAATACCTAAAATATAAAGTATATTATATTTTATTACATAATATTAATAATATTTATATAATTCGTTTCATAATTAAATAAATCATCGTAATTTTTGCGGGCATCATAATTTAAAAACAGATTCTATTTTTTTCTTGATATAATCCTTATGAAAGTTTCGAATTCCGAAAACAAGTTCACCAATTTATTTACCTCGCAAGTTCTGAAGTTGTGCATGAGTGTGTGTGTGTGTGTGTGTTTGTATTTGTGTATGCGTGAGTAAACTTGGTAAGCGGGGCGAGCACGAAGAGCGAACGAATTTTGTTATTATCATTACGTGTAAGCCGAGGATGAATATTTAAATTTAATTAGCATACCTACCTCGGGATCGGAGCGCTATTGAGCTCGGACTCGACGCCTCCAGGGGACTGGCCGGATTCGAGCCCGCTTCTTGCTTGACGCTGCCGAAGAGGGGAAAACATTATTTAAATTATGATTTTACATTACATTAAATATATATAAAAATACGAATGTTTGTTTACTTAAAATACGAGAAAGTATTGATTTACTCAGGCCAGGAGTCGGATTAAATTTATAGAGGCCACCCACCCATCCTACATATGGGATGGGTGGTATCTATAAATCATCATTCTAGCATCCAGAGCTATTAAAACTATGTTAATGTTAGCGTTCAGATGTTCTAAAGAAGGATTGTAGTTTAAATTTAAACATATTTTTAGAGTGGGTGGGTGGCTTCTAACTCACCCTCAGATCCAAACAGTATACGCCGGAGATATTTTATAAGCGTATTTTTAATTTTTTTTAACACGAGTTAAAATAACTTGTAATCATCTTCACGTAACTCATCAATCAACATTAACATTACGAGTTAAAAAGTATAAAATTTTCAATCTCAATAAAATTTTTAGAAAATTGTTGATTTTTGAAATCGAACTGGCAAGAACAGATTTTCTCTGTCTAATAAACAAAACAAGGAAAATGGCAAATTGCTTTAAATTTAAGTCTTGAATTATAATTTTTCCATTATATCCTTATTTGAAGAACGCATACGGATGCAGAAATTGAGTGTTGAGCGTGTAATATTATTGCAACGCGTAATTATTTCGGAATTCGAAAAAAAAAAAATTACGAAGGAACGTTCTTCCTTGGAGCAACAGTGCACCGATGGGCTGAGCAAATAACACTCATTGAAAACCGAGTGCCGTGTACCGTTAAGTGTTTCGTTATCATTTTTATTATGCTAATTAGCTATGCAATTACGCACATTTCGCGTACTCGTAATTATAATAATTATATCTCGACGCACGTGATCAAACAAAATCCAACGAGTCAGTTCGTGCTGCTGTACTACAGTCTATACCTCATGGTCGTTTAAATTAATATTTACATATTAGCAAGAATTAAGCGCCAAAATGACTGGCATACCTTTCAATTATGGACTTAATGGTTGATTACCCAATTACAAATAAACAATTGAATTGCGAATTTCCAATTTTCACCTCTTGCCATTATATTTCATCCCAGCAATACATTGATGAAAGAATTTTTCAAATCCGACAATTCGTTTAAGAGTTATCAACAAAAATGTAAAAACAATTGACAATCGAATTTTGATTTTTTATCTTATACCATTATATAAAATAAAATAAACCGTTTGGTGTTATAATTTTCCAAATACGATTACCCATTAAAGAGTTATCGCCAAAACACTGAAAAACAATTGAATAGCGAATTTCCAATGTTCACCTCTTGCAATTATATTTCATCCCAGCAATATACTAATGAAAGAATTTTTCAAATCCGACAATTCGTTTAAGAGTTATCAGCAAAAATGTAAAAACAATTGACAATCAAATTTTGATATTTCATCTTATACCAATATATAAGATAAAAGAAACCGATTGGTGTGATAATTTTCAAAATACGATTACCCAATAAAGAGTTATCGCCAAAAAAATGAAAAACAATTGAATAGCAAATTTCCAATTTTTACCTCTTGCCATTATATTTCATCCCAGCAATACACTAATGAAAGAATTTTTCAAATCCGACAATTCATTTAAGAGTTATCAACAAAAAACGAAAAACAATTGACAATCAAATTTTGGTATTTCATATTATACTAATATATAAAATAAAAGAAATCGATTGGTGTTACAATTTTCAAAATACGATTACCCATTAAAGAATTATCGCCAAAACACTGAAAAACAATTGAATAGCGAATTTCCAATTTTCACCTCTTGTCATTATATTTCATCCCAGCAATATACTAATGTAAGAATTTTTCAAATCCGACAATTCGTTTAAGAGTTATCAACAAAAATGTAAAAACAATTGACAATCGAATTTTGGTTTTTCATCTTATACCAATATATACGATAAAAGAAATCGATTGGTGTTATAATTTTCAAAATACGATTACCCATTAAAAAGTTATCGCCAAAACACTGAAAAACAATTGAATAGCGAATTTCCAATTTTCACCTCTTGCCATTATATTTCATCCCAGCAATATACTAATGAAGGAATTTTTCAAATCCGACAATTCGTTCAAGAGATATCAACAAAAAACGAAAAACAATTGACAATCAAATTTTGGTATTTCATATTATACTAATATATAAAATAAAAGAAATCGATTGGTGCTATAATTTTCAAAATACGATTACCCATTACAGAGTTATCGCCAAAAAACTGAAAAACAAATGAAAAGCGAATTTCTAATTTTCACCTCTTGCCATTATATTTCATCCCAGCAATATACTAATGAAAGAATTTTTCAAATCCGACAATTCGTTAAAGAGTTATCAACAAAAATGTAAAAACAATTGACAATCGAATTTTGATTTTTTATCTTATACCATTATATAAAATAAAAGAAACCGTTTGGTGTTATAATTTTCAAAATACGATTACCCATTAAAGAGTTATCGCCAAAACACTGAAAAACAATTGAATAGCTAATTTCCAATTTTCACCTCTTGCAATTATATTTCATCCCAGCAATATACTAATGAAGGAATTTTTCAAATCCGACAATTCGTTTAAGAGTTATCAACAAAAATGTAAAAACAATTGACAATCGAATTTTGATTTTTCATCTTATACCAATATATAAAATAAAAGAAATCGATTGGTGTTATAATTTTCAAAATACGATTACCCATTAAAGAGTTATCGCCAAAACACTGAAAAACAATTGAATAGCTAATTTCCAGTTTTCACCTCTTGCATTATATTTCATCCCAGCAATATACTAATGGAAGAATTTTTCAAATCCTGCAATTCGTTTAAGAGTTATCAACAAAAAACGAAAAAACAATTGACAATCAAAATTTGGTTTTTCTTCTAATAAGAATATATAAAACAAAAGAAATTGATTGGTGGAATTTTTTTTAAAGTACGATTACCCATTCAAAAGTTATCGCCAAACAACATAAAAAACCATTGAATTGCGAATTTCTAATTTTAACTCTTGCAATTATATTTCATGCCAGCAACACACAGATGAAAAAAATTTTCAAATCCAATCATCTATAAAAGAGTTATCAGTAAAAAACGAAAAAACAATTGTCAATCAAATTTTTGTTTCTTGATTGTTTCTTTTTTTCTAAATTCCTTCAATTGTTTCTTCCCTTTTTTGCGATAATTATTGAATGGATTATTATTCAAATTTTACCACGAATGAATTCTTCTTGACTTTGCTATAAAATTAAAAAAAAAAACTAAAAATTGATAGTCAATTGTTTTTCTTTTTAGTTTTTTGTTTATAATTCTCCAACAGATTGTCGGATTTTGAAAATTCTTTCTTTAGCGAATTACCGGTGTAAAATTTAATTGCAGGACGCGGAAATTAGAAATTCGTCATTCAACTGTTTTTCAGTATTTTGACCATAACTCTTGTGAGGGTGATCTGATTTTAAAAATTGTACTACCAATCACTTCGTCTCATCGAATATATTGCCTTAGAATAAAAAGCTAAAATTCGATTGTCAATTGTTTTTTAATTTTTTGTTAATAATTCTTAAACAGTTGGACGGATTTGAAACATTCTTTATGTGCCGGATTACTGCAGTAAGATAAAATTCCTACATGCAAAATTTGGAAATTCTTCATTCAATTGTTTTTTTGTTTTTCGACGATAACTCTTTAGCGGGTGATCAGATTTTAAAAATTGTACCACCAATCGCTTCGTCTCATCAAATATATTGCCCTAGGATAAAAAGCTAAAATTCGATTGTCGATTGTTTTTTAATTTTTTGTTGATAATTCTTAAACGGTTGGTCGGATTTCAAAATTTTTTTATAAACCGCCACGTTTACTGCAGTAAGATATAATTGCTACATGCAAAATTTGGAAATTCTTCATTCAGTTGTTTTTCAGTTTTTCGACGATAAGTCTTTAACGGGTGATCGGATTTTAAAAATTGTAGCAACAATCGCTTCGTCTCATCGAATATATTGCACTAGGATATAAAACTAAAATTCGATTGTCAATTGTTTTTTAATTTTTTGTTAATAATTCTTAAACAGTTGGACGGATTTGAAACATTCTTTATGTGCCGGATTACTGCAGTAAGATATAATTGCTACATGCAAAAATTAGAAATTCGTCATTCAATTGTTTTTTTGTTTTTCGACGATAACTCTTTAACGGGTGATCAGATTTTAAAAATTGTACCACCAATAGCTTCGACTCATCGAATATATTGCCCTAGGATAAAAAGCTAAAATTCGATTGTCGATTGTTTTTTAATTTTTTGTTGATAATTCTTAAACGGTTGGTCGGATTTCAAAATTTTTTTATAAACCGCCACGTTTACTGCAGTAAGATATAATTGCTACATGCAAAATTTGGAAATTCTTCATTCAGTTGTTTTTCAGTTTTTCGACGATAAGTCTTTAACGGGTGATCGGATTTTAAAAATTGTAGCAACAATCGCTTCGTCTCATCGAATATATTGCACTAGGATATAAAACTAAAATTCGATTGTCAATTGTTTTTTAATTTTTTGTTGATAATTCTTAAACTGTTGGTCGGATTTGAAAAATTCTTTATGTGCCGGATTACTGCAGTAAGATATAATTGCTACATGCAAAAATTAGAAATTCGTCATTCAATTGTTTTTTTGTTTTTCGACGATAACTCTTTAACGGGTGATCAGATTTTAAAAATTGTACCACCAATAGCTTCGACTCATCGAATATATTGCCCTAGGATAAAAAAATAAAATTCGATTGTCGATTGTTTTTTAATTTTTTGTTGATAATTCTTAAACGGTTGATCGGATTTGAAAAATTCTTAATGTGGCGGATTACTGCAGTAAGATATAATTGCTACATGCAAAATTTGGAAATTCACCATTCAATTGTTTTTTTGTTTTTCGACGATAACTCTTTAGTAGGTGATCAGATTTTAAAAATTGTACCACCAATAGCTTCGTCTCATCAAATATATTGCCCTAGGATAAAAAGCTAAAATTCGATTGTCGATTATTTTTTTAATTTTTTGTTGATAATTCTTAAACGGTTGTTCGGATTTGAAAAATTCTTTATATGGCCGATTGCTGCAGTAAGATATAATAGCTACATGCAAAATTTGGAAATTCTTCATTCAATTGTTTTTTAGTTTTTCGACGATAACTCTTTAGTAGGTGATCAGATTTTAAAAATTGTACCACCAATAGCTTCGACTCATCGAATATATTGCCCTAGGATAAAAAAATAAAATTCGATTGTCGATTGTTTTTTAATTTTTTGTTGATAATTCTTAAACGGTTGATCGGATTTGAAAAATACTTTATGGGGCGGATTACTGGAGTAAGATATAATTGCTACATGCAAAATTTGGAAATTCTTCATTCAATTGTTTTTTTGGTTTTTCGACGATAACTCTTTAGCGGATGATCAGATTTTAAAAATTGTACCAATAATCGCTTCATCTCATCGAATATATCGCCCTAGGATAAAAAACAAAAATTCGATTGTCAATTGTTTTTAAATTTTTTGTTGACAATTCTTAAACGGTTGGTCGGATTTGAAAAATTCTTTATGTGGCGGATTACTGCAGTAAGATATAATTGCTACATGCAAAATTTGGAAATTCGTCATTCAATTGTTTTTTTGTTTTTCGACGATAACTCTTTATAGGGTGATCAGATTTTAAAAATTGTAGCACCAATCGCTTCGTCTCATCGAATATATTGTCCTAGGATAAAAAAATAAAATTCGATTGTCAATTGTTTTTTAGTGTTTTGTTGGTAATTCTTGAACGGTTGTTCGGATTTGAAAAATTCTTTATGTGGCGGATTACTGCAGTAAAATATAATTGCTACATGCAAAATTTGGAAATTCTTCATTCAATTGTTTTTTTGTTTTTCGACGATAACTCTTTAGCGGGTGATCAGATTTTAAAAATTTTACCACCAATCGCTTCGTCTCATCGAATGTATTGTCCTAGGATAAAAAAATAAAATTCGATTGTCGATTGTTTTTTAATTTTTTGTTGATAATTCTTAAACGGTTTGTCGGATTTCAAAATTTTTTTATGTGGCGGATTATTGCAGTAAGATATAATTGCTACATGCAAAATTTGGAAATTCTTAATTCAATTGTTTTTTGTTTTTCGACGATAACTCTTTAGTGGGTGATCAGATTTTAAAAATTGTAGCACCAATCGCTTCGTCTCATCGAATATATTGGCCTAGGATAAAAAACTAAAATTCGATTATCAATTGTTTTTTAATTTTTTTGTTGATAATTCTTAAACGGTTGGTCGGATTTGAAAAATTCTTTATGTAGCGGATTACTGCTGTAAGATATAATTGCTACATGCAAAATTTGGAAATTCGTCATTCAATTGTTTTTTGTTTTTCGACGATAAGTCTTTAACGGGTGATCAGATTTTAAAAATTGTACCACCAATCGCTTTATCTTATGGAATATATTGCACTAGGATAAAAAACTAAAATTCGATTGTCAATTGTTTTTTAATTTTTTGATGATAATTCTTAAACGAATGATGCATAATCATTTTCAAACAATAATTTTCATTATTTACTTTAGCATAATTGCATCTACACTTTTCTTTACTGATAAATTATATTTTGGCGCCCAATCGAGGGCCTTTATTATTATTGAAACGATTCCTCCAAAAAGAATTGGCCGCGTTAAAGTTGTTACCCATTACACCTAGCCGGTTGTAAATGAATTCAATTCCATTTGAATTCATCCCCCTCGTCCTCGCATTTCAGTTATTTCGGGATGCGCACCGCGACTAATAAATCGCGACCTTCGGTAATTGTTTCGGGCAACAATAAGACATCCCCGGAGAGATGGAAAGCGGGGGAAACGGGCGAAAATGGGGATGAGGATATGCAGTCGATGTCGGTGGTGGTGGAAATTGGGTCACCACCCCGAGCGCTCGTTACAAATATATATATATATATTTATTAGAGAGAGCGGAATCGATAAATTCGTACGTTCAGCGAACAAAGAGGTCCTCGCCTGGGTATTTATTTTTTTTTGCGTTCGTGTTTTGTTTTGCAGATAAATTGAAAATGTGGAATTGATTCGCAGGTTAGACTATCGATTACCTGCAAAAAAATGGTTGACCCACACTCCAACGCAGTATTTTCTATTTTCAGTGTTTACGTTTTCAAGGGAAATTAATTTTGACAATGTGTGCGTGTGTAGGTGTTTTGTGTGACAGATTGGTACCTTGTATAGGTCGAGTCGGCGATGGTGGTTTCGGGACTGGGAGTGGAGCTAGTCGGCTCCATAATGAGTGCACAGCGGGCGCGAAACTCATTATCCCATGGCCGGGATGCGAACCGGTGTCAGCGAGAATCCCAGGACCGAACCGCCGCCGTGGCCGTCGTTCACATGCACACGCACGCACGCACCACCGTTTGCCGAGGGCTGCAGCTCGTTTAGTTTTATTCGTTGGTCGGGGGGGTGGTAGTTCGGTTCTCGCACCGAGCTATTCAATATTTTCCAGCGGCGCGGCGGCGATTATCTGCGCATGCTGCTGCCTGAATGCGAGGGTGTTTTGTTCCGCTGTTTACGCTCTTCTTCTCCGCTCTTCGCCCAATTTCCCCCCTGTTCGCATCACGTGCGTCACACTTACACACATTTCTAAATTAACGCGAACACCACGTGCACACTGGAAACAAATGGGGGGACGATTAACGCCGCGTCGCGATTCCCACCCTCAGACACGCGACCCACTGCACCGGATGATAACGTGTGGTCCGCAAATTAAAATTAAATCATTCACCGGATAAAAATAGCTACACTCAAACCTAAATATATAAAAATAGATTTAAGTTATTTAATCCATTACTTATGGTTAATACGTTTAAATACGAGGGATGGTAGGAAAATAGAACATGTTTACACCGTGCGGAGCACTGGCGAATAGAGTGTGTGCTAACACGTTTCAGCTGTTTGTGTGCAAAGTTACCTCTCGCTGGTATTCACTGTTCTATTTGTGTGAGTGTTTATAATAATCAAGACAATGAAGAACAGCACCAGTTGTGAAGTTAGGGCTCAAAAAATGTAAGACCTTGCGATCATTATGGACGACCTTTCAACCATCCACCCTATAATCCAGATTAAGCTCTTTAAGATTACCTACTGTTTACAAAATCAAGCAACAAAAGACAAATTAAGAATCTTAATATCTTTTTTTTGGCCATGCTTGTTATTCTAAAGCTCTCTTCATTCTGCGCCAAGTGAAGATCATCAGCGTTAATGCCAGTCCATTTATTCATTTATTGAAAACTTCTTCTTCTATCATTAAAAGAATACACCAAAAAAAATCCTGATTAAAATTTTGGACGGACGAAGATCACAATGACAAATTTTGTTCTTCCACTCAAACCCTTCTAGTACCATGATGTTGCGAAGGCTGTAATCCTTATACACATCTGGAAACTGTTATATATACTTATATAAAGTTTATAGAAGTTTCTGGAATGTTTATGTCAGCATGATTTCATCCAATCCACCTTTTTTCTTCTATTTTATCATTTAGAATCAAACTCAGGAATTCGTATCCACGTCCTCTGTATAGGTGTTCGAGGTATTCCAGTTTTCGGCGTTTGATTGTCTGTCTGTAATATTACACCTATTCTCCGGAGAACTTCTTCGTAGCGGATTCTGCTTGTCCACGGTATTTTAAGCAGCCTTCGATAAATCCACATTTCAGAAGCTTCAATTTTATTAATGCCTATTGTGGCGATTGTCCATGTTTTACACTCATGTTTAACATCTTGCAAACCGCCCTCGTGTTGTTGGGCACAATTAATTATGTATTTATAAAGATTTTATTTTTTGATTTTTTTTCTTTAGATTCTATTAATTCCTTCGCTTACTGGATCGATTTCAGCCTAAGGGCAAAACCCTACCCTTATGCATTAACCTAGCGTACTCTTGACCTACCACAATATACTGTATGTTGACCTTAGCGTACCCCTGACCTACATTAACCCACAATCCATTGAGGTAGGTCAAGAGTACGCTAGATAAACTTATAATGTATTGCGACTAATCTGGAAAATCAGCTAGGGGTTAATTTGTCATGTATTGGGGTAGGTCATTGATTAGATCAATATAATGTTTACTGGGTTAGGTTTTTTATAAAAGTTTCGACTGTCTTCAGACAAGTTTAAAAGTATGTATTAGAATATTTCCAACAGGTTAGGGGCTAATATTTTTATCTATTTAAGTTTAATTTGGTAAAACGGTTTAAAACTTGCTTTAAAACAGTTGACAAAAAACAAAAAAATTAATGAAAAAAAAAGGAGTGAAAAACTTAAAAATAGTGGCTTAAATGTAAGAGGTAAAAATTTGTATGTAGAATGAATAAGTTTTATGTTTAAATGTACGTTTCTAAGTTTTACAAACAATTAGCACGAAATTAATTAACTAATAAAATATGCAACCCAATACACAAAGAAAGAAAAGGCAGGAAACTCAACATCATGCAATGCAATAAAAGAAAATACACTGGATATCTTCTCAACGACCAAACTGTTTTAATAAATTCGCCTCTCTTAAATTTACAATTTCTTTTAAAAAATCCCACCCACATAAACTTTGTACGTATATTCATTGTAATTTCTTCGCCTGAAGAAGCCACAGTGTGGCAAAATAATTGCAGCTTTATAAAAAATATATTTGAAAGTGATTAAATAAATTTATACATCTTAATAAATTATTACTACTAATTTTATTTATATAAAAATATGCAGCCCAATATACATTAACCAAAGTTCCCTAGGGAGCACAGCACTTAAGCAAGAATAACACTAACAATTTATTAAAACATTGATAATGGTCACTTTGTGTCCGAAATATGTATTAGTGAATTTAAATAAAATTGTGAAGAAAGGTTTTTAGTGTTTTTTTAATTAATTAAGATTATCTTCACGTAATTCACAAAAATCAAAATATACTAACAATCTTACGCATTCGCTATTTTATATAGTTTTTTTTTAATTGTACTGAAAAATATTATTATATTAAAAAAGAATAAATTTAAATTAATTTATTTAAAATTTTATTGAGTAAATAATGTAACAGTTGGTGACAGTGTTGAATTTTTCAAGGCTACCAACCCACGACCATTTATTTACTTTCCTGAATTAAAGTGGGGTTAAATGGAGAGCTGACATAATTCGATCATCTGTGCTATTTTAAATATTTACAACAGCGACCGTGCCCTTGGTGAAGAACCCTCATACGCGAAAACGCCGAGCCAGTGGATGATAATCGTGCGGGCCCAGTTGGAGAGTGTAAAGACCCATTTTGGTCGAGTAAACGCCCATTGGTATTTTTAGAACGAATTTTTCTGCTGAAATGGAGGATATCTTCCACTGGTGCAGGGAGGGAAACGCCCTCCAGGTGAGGGTATGGCTGGACGACACCGAGCACGACATGAACCAGGGGTACGTGTTACACACGGTTGCTACCTTATTTGGTGTGCTCACCACGACCACACTTTATCAGTGTTTTCTTACGTAATTTTAATTTCATCGAAACGAACCGTGCTGACCACATCCTGTATCGTATTATTAGGGTTTGGTTTTGTTTAAAAAAAAAAAAAACATGGCCGTGCGTATTTGTTTATACAACAAAATGCTACCATTTGTCATGGTAGTCAAGGTGATAACAAACATGAAAATAAACAATGTTTATAAATTTTCTATAATCGAAGTGTGAATTATCAGTTTGTAACCTGCAGTGAAAAAAAAACTTCAGATAAGTATTTTCCTTAAATACAGCACTAGAAGAAGATAACTTTAAATAGCAGGTTAATTAGTAATAGCATAATAACTTCCATTATCAGCTAAAGCATTTTTATAGTCGAGCCGTCGAGAGCTGACTGTGACTAATGCATTTTCGTACTAAGAACCGTATAGCAATTAGTAATATCTATCTTGAGATTCGAAGTTGAAAACCACACGTCTGTTTTTCTTGTGGTTGTATCCAAGTAAATGTTTTTTCGGGTCTTATTTATATATGTTATCTACTTTGTTGGAATAACTCAGGCTAATTTGTTCTTGGAGGAAGTCAAATTAATAAGCATTATCTCGTTATATCATCATCTTAGGATGAACGGGTCTGATTCCTCCAATATAGAGCGATGAGTCACAGTCAGCTTTCAATGGCTGAACTATATTACTTAATAATTATCAATTGTCAACAGTCGATGCTGAAAAAAAATGGTTAAGGGTAAAAAAGTAACGATTGTTTCACTACCATTATGCATAGATTATTATACGATTATTGCATTAGCATAAATAATAATTTATTTATTATTGTATTTGCAGTGATGATCATGGCTTCAGTCCTCTACATTGGGCTGCCAAGGAGGGTCACATGAAGATCATTGAAATGCTGCTTTTGCGGGGGGCAAGAGTTAATGCAACGAATCGAGGAGACGACACACCTCTGCATTTGGCGGCCGCACACGGACACAGGGATATTGTTTTAATGGTAGGTCGATTTTACCGATTTTATTTTTGGATGCTATTCGTTAAAGTAACAAGCCCATTTGTACACAAATAACACTTGTTCGATAGTCAAACATTATTACTACTATAATAAATTAATCTGGAATTCTAAGCTAATGCTTATAACTTATAACCATTTATGGGAATTTACAAAAGTGATTATAATGCTTATAAGTAAATAAAACATTTGATTAATTATTGTAATTTATAATTATAGCTGTTACGACAAAAGGCTGATGTGAATTTTACCAACGAGCACGGCAACTCGCCCCTTCATTACGCCTGCTTCTGGGGCTACAAGGAAATCGCCGAAGATCTGGTCAGGCACGGCGCCATCGTTTCGATTGCGAATAAATACGGTGACACGCCGTTGGAGAAGGCGAAGGGTTCGCTACCGAAAGCCCTTCACGACATAGCCGTGGAGAACGGGCAGGATTTAAAGCGTATCAAGTTCAAGGACCAAAGCTGGCTGGGCTACAAGACGCGTTCGCGCGACGCCACCCTGAGCCGTTACAAGGGTATCAACACGAGGGATTTAACGCGCAAGGAGAAGATCGCGTCGAGTCCGAGCGGCGATTCGTACCGCGGTGTCTGGCAGAAGAACGAGATCGTCGCGAAGGTGTTGAGCATTCGGAATGTCACCTCGAGGATTTCGCGGGATTTCAACGAGGAGTTTCCGAAATTGAGGATTTTTTCTCATCCCAACATCCTTCCGGTGATCGGGTGCTGCAATGCACCGCCTACTCTGATCGTAATCAATCAGTACATGCCCATGGGATCGTTGTATAGGGTTTTGCATGAAAGCACCGATATCGTCGTGGATATCGCACAGGCTTTAAAATTCGCATCACAAATCGCTAGAGGAATGGCTTTCCTACACTCATTGGAACGTATAATTCCTGAATATCATTTAAACAGCAGACATATCATGATTGACGAAGACTTAACGGCGCGTATAAACATGGCGGATTGCAAGTTTTCCTTCCAGGAGAAGGGCCGCGTTTACTACCCCGGCTGGATGTCGCCGGAAGCGCTACAGAAGAAGATTTCAGACCGTAACTGGGAGGCCTCGGACATGTGGAGCTTCGCCATCCTCCTCTGGGAGTTGGCCACACGGGAGGTCCCGTTCGCCGATCAGTCCCCCATGGAGGTGGGCATGAAAATCGCCCTCGAGGGCCTGCGCATCATCATCAAACCCGGAATATCGTCGCATCTATCCAAGCTGATCAACATCTGCATGAACGAGGACCCCGGCAAAAGACCCAGGTTCGACATGGTGGTGCCGATCTTGGAGAAGATGCAGCGCTGAGGAGATAGGGGGGCGGGCGGCAGGGGGCGATAACGTGTGTTCACATAGCTTTAATCAGGTTTTAAACGTATTAACTAGTATTTATTGATTTCGTTTCCAGTGCCTTATACATTGCCTTAAAACGCGCTTTTTAACAATTAATTTTTTTATATCATATATATATACATATGAACTTGTAAATAATGAAATATTCCGCTTTTTAAAGTTAATAATGTATATTTATAGATCTTCCATATATATTTTCTAAGAATGTTTAAATCGGAAACGAAAATAAGTGCCTAATAATGATGTCGGACAACGTACAGAATTAATTTAAATAATACAAGATAATTCTAAAAGGGATAAAAAATATTTAAAGCAGACCTTGATTTTTTACAACACTGATTGATGAGATTAATTTAAAATTCAGACATTTTCGAAACACGTAATGCATAATAATAATAATAATAATTTGTTTCTCAACAGATATAACATCCATTAACAGAGAAATGTAAACATAACATAGTACACAGAATGCTCGTATATTCAAATAACCTCTTAAGTAGTTGTAGCTACCAGTTTAAATCACGATTAATTAAATTCTCACTTAACCCGTGATAAAACATTTTTATAATTATAATTGGTTAATTAAACACTCGGTCTCACAGTTTTGTGAATTTGTGAAACAATGCCAAGTGTTTAATTAACACTTTAAATCAATTTAATTGGCCCACAGAACCTAGTAGACAAGGTCATTAAACCCACATTAAAAAGGACTCGGTGATGTACTATTGTTGATGTTGAAGGCTTCTACTTCGGTAAACATGTTGAATGGAATGAAACACACTTATAACTTTTTTTGTATAACACATAGGTGTTATAAAAGTTATACGTGTGTTTCATTCAGTGATGTACTAATCAAGGGCTGTTCTGAATCTCGTTTTATACTAATCGATTAATGAAGTTGGCATTTGTTTATGATTCTAGTGTTTAAAGAACATTACGGTTATGTTTAATATTTGGCATTTGTTTTTTTTTTAACCTAACAACACTCACACTGTTATTAAATTTTATTAAAGCCGATGCCATAAAAAAATTATTACCATTACAATATGCCAAATTAATTGATAATCCATTAGATGAATTAAATAGATGTTTAACGAAAGGAGAATCAATATTAGGGTGAAATAAACAATTGAATAGATACTATATTTATAGATACTAGGAGTTATAAAACTCAGTTTCTCCGTTTTCAACTGTAATAAATTGAAATCGGTTTGTAGCTGTTGTCGGCAGAGAAATAATTCATTGCTTGCAACATTTAATTGTATTAATTTACATAAACAATTTATATAGGTACTCTTCTGATTTATTCTCTCTGAACATACTTTTGTATATAAATAATAATTGAAAGCTTAATTACTAACAATTAAATTTAATTTTTTTTAAACGTAATCACAATTTTTATCGATTAACGGAAAACAAATGCATATTTTAATATTTATGTTGCCATAAATCATTATTCCGTTCATGGTGCTTCATTGTTTAATTATATATATATATATATATTAATTGTTTAATAATAAAAAAAGATAATAAACTCTATCTTTGTTTATCGTTTTCCATTTAAAACTAATTATCCATTAATATTAATACCTATTATTAAATTACTTTTTTTTTTACACATTGATTAATTATTCAGAATGGTAATTATTCTTAATAATTCATTTTTATTATAGAATCAAAGCACTTTCGGTGGTCGAAATGTTTCCATCCCTATATGACGAAATCAAAGTGCACCTAATAATAATGCGAATCACGTTTTGCAATTATTTACAGTGTGATTCTAATAAGTTAATGTGGTCAATTGATTATTCACTGCTGGCGTTTGGTGTGCCTTCGTGCTATTGTTAGCCTGGCAGATATTTCCGTCAAACGATGGCAATTTTTATATAGTAGTCCTCGATATCATTGTCTACATCATCGTATTAACTATATTTATTAGTGTCCCATCATTATGCTTTTTAAAGCAAGTGAAATATATGAAAGTACTCGTTGATCTACACAAGTTTGAGGAGTCACTTTTATTCATCGGGTTGAAGATATGTAATTATTATCAGTATAATTCGTGTCGAATGTCTGGCACAGAGTAGACGTATAATCTTTGCTCTGCTAATAAATCTGCTAATAAATTGTAATAAATACGAAAAAGTGAACCAATATATAACACATCACCTGTTGAATCTAATTATTCAATAAAATGGGATTCACGAAATCGCAAAAAGAAGAAATTACCGAAATAGTAACTCAGGTATTTAAACAGACGGATGTGTTGGAAATATTTGCGGAATTAGTCGCCTCAAAATTGCAATCGACTTTTGATGCATTTGAAAAGAAGATAACAGAAATGAAGAAAGAAATAAGGAATTTTATCGAAGAAAAAACACTAATAATTCACGAACTTGAACGTAAAAATGATATGCTAGAACAACAGTGCAAACAAAACAATTTATGCATATTCGGCTTCCCGGAAACTGAAAATGAAAATATCGAAGACAATATATTGACTACTATCAAGAACAAATTAAAAATTAATCTACGAAAAGAAAACATCAACGGATGCTACAGACTAGGAAAACATCTACAAGGTCACTATTGTTCATAATCTACACGAACGATTTTGCATCATACGTTAATGATACTTTCAAGGTCATGTATGCCGATGATACTACGTTGGTTAACAGCGCTACATCTCTTAACGAGGCAATTCGTGGAAGCCAGAGCGCAAATGATAAATGCAGTGAGTGGTTCAGTAGCAACAAGCTGCTATTAAACAAGGACAAAACAATTAATATGCTGTTTACACTAAAGAAACATGACTTTGATACTCCACCATCAGCTAAGTTTTTGGGGATACATCTCGATCCTACAATGTCATGGAACGCTAATACTGAATCGTTAGCAAACAGATTATGTACAGCAATTTTTCTCTTACGGAATATGTCAGAGTCAGTATCAAATAAAATTTTAAGAACAACCTACTTTGCCACATGTCATTCATTATTAGCTTACAGCCTTCTGGTATGGGGCCACTCTGCTCATAGGCACCGCATATTTGGACTGCAAAGAAGAGCTGTGCGCGTGGTTGCGGGTATTGGTTATAGGGACGACTGTAAATCACAATTGCGTAAACTTAACATTATGACATTACCAGGCCTTTACATATATATGTGCCTTATCCATCTTAAGAAAAACCTCTCAAACTATCAAACATCAGACTCATTACACAATCATAATACCAGACAGAAAGGCAACATTCATATTGATCAAATCAGACTGTGTAAGTCACACAATGGCGCAAATTATTGGGCGCCTAAATTTTATAATAATCTGCCTCTGTTAATTAGAGCATTGCCTTTAAAGCAATATAAGGCATACTTGAAAAATTACATTACTGAACATGCATTTTACTCCTGGGATGAATACCTCAACAAGAGATAAATGCACTACCATTTTAATTTAATTAAATCTGATTTTTTTTTTTTTTAATTATCATGATATAAGTATAATTTTAATGTGTTAATTATTATAATTTATTCATTTTTCTGTGTTCATGTCTTTTTTACTGATTTTAATAACGACTGCGCATTTGTTACCTATTTTAATATAATTTTTAGTTATTTTATCTATTTTATTTATTATCACAATTTTATATGTATAAGTGTTTTAATAGTAAATTATTTGTATTTTGTATATCTCTCCAATCAGAGCATACTTTTATTTTTACATTTATTTATAACATGTATTTATTGTATTTTATTATATATGTAACTTAGCTTTTAGAATTTATTGGTTTTATTTATATTATTTATTTACTGATTTTATTTATACATTGTTTTTTATCTATATTATTTATAAAATGGTTTTATTAATTTTATCTAACTGTTTTTATCTATTTTTATTCTACTGATTTTTTATCTTTAACTGTTTTATTTGTACAATGATTTTATTAATTTTATTTATACATTGTTTTTATCTACTTCTATATACTATATTTATACATTGTGCTTATTGATTTTATTTACACATGGTTGTTAATTATTCTATGTATACACTGATTAATTTATTTATTTATATATTGTCATTAATTGTTCTTATTAATTTTGTCTATACATTGTTTTTATTAATTTTATTTAAACATTATTCTTATTAACTTATTTATGTTGTATCTCATTATATACATCTATATTTTTTCCTTTTTATGACATGTGTAAACTCTGTTGTAGCACGAATAAAGAATAATAATAATAATAAATAAATAATAAGGTAAATCACGCCCAGTGTTGCTAAAGTGTGTGAATTATAAGGACAAATTAAATATATATGCGAACAAAAATAAATTAAAGGGGACTAATATTATAATACAAGAAGATCTTACACAAATGCGGATTAAATTGGTGTGTGATGCAATTAATAAATTTGGTAAACGAAATGTTTGGACAAACGGGGGAAAAATCTTTGTTACACATAACAACAAGAAACATGAAATATTTTCTGCGGAAGTATTAAAAAGTATCAATGTTTAATCGCTTAAAATATTTAATTATAAACACAAACGTTATTTATTTAAGGATTACTAATTATTTTGAAATGTTGTATATCATTTTAAGGATTACTAATTATTTTGAAATGTTGTATAATTTGTATTTATAGTATGCACAATTAGTTAATTTAAACATGTGAATATTATTTATTTTTCGCAGAGTAGAGATTAAGTTATTTGTTTATTTTGCGAACCATAATTATTTTGTACATATGAATTGTTATGGTGCAGATCTTCCCAAAATAGCAGATAAATATGTATTTACTTTAGATGAATGTCAAACAAATATAAAGAATTTCACCCAATTCGCACAAAGCCTTAATATTTTTCAAACAAATATTCGTAGTATTTCGAAAAACTTTGAAAGTTTAGAAACATATTTAGATATTTTAAATATTAAATTTGATGTTATTATTTTAACGGAAACATGGAATTGCTATAATTATCATTATTTTAACATCGAGGGTTACACATTATATCATAATGAAAGCTGTTTAAATCAAAATGATGGTGTTATAATCTATATTAAATCCTGTATTATACATACAAATAAAATGATTGATATCAATGGGTTTAAATTTATGAGAACGAATATAGAGTTGGGTAAACAAAAAATCGCTATTACATCTGTTTATAGGCCTCACACTTATGCGACCAAAGATTTCAACAATTCCCTTCAATTATATTTAAGTAAATATTCTAAAACACAATTTGAAATATTTGCAGGGGATACTAACATAAATATTAATAAAATAAATGACAATTCAGTTAATGAATACATTAACACTTTATGTGAATTTAATTTGCAACCGTGTATAAATAAAAGCACATGCATAGATAAAAACCATAAGTCCTGCATAGATCATTTTTATATAAAATGTAATATGTCATTTGATAAAATTCTCCCCCTAATTGTTGAACAAAAATTACGGACCACTGTCCAGTAACTATAAGTATTAACCTGTCTGAATTACATAATAAATGCAAAGACAATAAAAATAATATGTTTGAATTGAAAATAATAGATTATAAAAAATTGAAAACTAATTTACTAAATCAAAATTGGGATTTTATAACAACATCAACTATAGATGAAGCGTGTAGTAACCTAATAGACATTTTAAAAACAAATATTTTATTAACAATACACACAAAAATTATTAGAAAACAAAAACGCCGAAAGCCTTGGATAACGAATAAGTTGATTGAACAAATTGAACTAAGAGATCACCTACATAAAGTCTATTTAAAAAGTAATACTAATGCTGAACTTTATAATAATTATAAAAAAATTAGAAATAATGTAACAAGCTTAATACGTGATAAAGTTAATACTTGATGCGCTGCACTCTTGATGGAAACATATATTAATATTTTGTAAATAGTAACTCTTGTTTTGTTCCATATTGTTTTTATTTTCATTTATCTGACACGTGTTTCGGTCTTCGCAGACCATTATCAAAGTTAAACTTATGGAACAAAACAAGAGTTACTGTTTACCCAATATTAATACGTGATGCTAAAAACAACTATTATAAAAACAAAATTAATGAATGTCAAAATAGTGGACAACTTTGGAATTTAATAAAACAATCCACGAACACAAAGATAATCAAAACTGTCCCAACGTATTTAAAAAATACACAAAAACGCTTAGTTAATGATAACTTTGAAATAGCTAATGAGTTTAATAAATACTTTGCTAATGTAGGAGAAAATATGGCGAAAAAAATAACACACAATGGAAATAATTATAGACACAATATCACTAATAATCCAAATACTTTATTTTTAAATTCGGTTTTAGAATTAGATATCAAGCGAGCCATAAAATCACTAAAAACAAATAAAAGCACTGGACTAGACGGCATAAGTAGCAATTCTCTCTTGAAATAATTTCAAACCCTCTAACCAAACTCCTAAACAGGTGCTTTGAAGAGGGCATTTATCCGGCTTCTTTAAAACAAACGTTAATACACTCAATATATAAAGCTGGAAATAAAGAAGAGGCAGAGAATAACAGGCCTATTGCACTAACTTCGTGCATTTCCAAAATATTTGAATATTTAATTAAAATTCAATTGCTTGCTTTTATATTTAAATATAATTTATTATCATTAAATCAATTTGGTTTTCGTGAGGGGTATAGTACGGAAGATGCGTTAGCTCATTTTGTCTCAAAAATTTACCAGGCCGTTGATATGGGAAAACCATCAGTGG
Source organism: Ontholestes murinus (assembly GCA_963969525.1). Classification (NCBI taxonomy): domain Eukaryota; kingdom Metazoa; phylum Arthropoda; class Insecta; order Coleoptera; family Staphylinidae; genus Ontholestes; species Ontholestes murinus. The sequence continues at coordinate 75,787,931 of OZ018390.1, read as the reverse complement.
CCATATCATTAGACCTTGCAAAAGCGGTGTGTCATGATATATTATATGATAAATTAGAACTATATGGCATCCGTGGAAAGGCTCTTGAAATTATAAAAAGTTATCTTACCAATAGAACACAATACGTTATATTTAATAAAATAATAAGCAACCCTTTGCCTTGTATCATGGGGGTGCCACAGGGCAGTGTAATAGGTCCGCTCTTATTTATAATATACTTGAATGACATCATTAAACAAGATAATACAGAAACAAGTTATTCTACTATAACCTCCTATGCTGATGACACCGTTGTACATATAATTGGAAATAGTTGGGAAGATGTTTTCGAAAAATCAACGACACTAATTTCAACATTAAAACAAAAATTTGATTCTAACTTACTCAGTCTTAATTTAAATAAAACAAAATTTATATCATTTTCTTCATACAAAAGTAATATTCCAGATATAAATGAAATAACAATTCACACAACACAATGTACTCTTAACTGTAATTGCACGAAGATTGCACGGGTAAATACTATTTCATATCTAGGTATCTTAATTGATCAGCATCTCAAATGGGATGAACATACGACATTCCTTACGAAGAGAATTAGAAGATTTGTCTACCTATTTAATAAATTGAAATTCATTATGAATTTAACTCATCGTCAGCAGGTTATAACATCACAAAAACTTATTATAAAAATAATGTGTAAAAAACCCTACAGATATTCAAGCACGCAAATATTTAAAGATGCAGGGGTTCCCGATTTAAATAAACTGTACGTTATCTCCATTGCAAAATATATATTTAAAAACAGATCAGATTCTAATTTACTTTTTGCTCATGGACATAACTACTCTACACGTATTGCTGAAAATAATATTTCGTATAATAAACAAATTAGAAAGGCAATTGGGAAAACATCTTTTTTGTATTTTGCTGTAAAAGTATACAATTTTTTAATAACACTCTTTGATTTTTATTCAATTAACAACACATATGAGTTCAAATACAAACTTAAAAAGGGATTGAAAAATGTTAATTCTGGTGAAATTGCTGCTATCTTGGAAAGGGTTGCGTAAATGTTATTACTTGTTATACATTTGAAATGATAATTCAATGTGATGCATATTATCTATAAAACACTATTAAGTTCTCTCTCTCAACAAGCTTATAGCTTCGAGAATAGGGAGCTATCAACGGTGTTTAAAGACATGAATTTACAAAAAATAATAATAATACACATTTTTATTGACAAACTATACGTATTTACATTTAAATAATGAATAATGGATGATGTGTTAGTGAGTTAGTTCGTCAAAAGGCTATCGACCAGAGGTCTTTCTGCCTTGTTTTGTCCGGTCATATGGCGTCAGTCGTTAATGCGTAGATGGATGAAACGATGAGATGAAATCAAATATGGTTGAATTAGGATTTTTAAATTTGGGGTTTACACTACGATTTCTAGGAATACAATATAAGGATAATATGTGAAAGTTGAAAGGATTTTTGGAGAATTTTTCTGATAGGAATCGAAGACGTTCTAGGATGGGGATAACTAAAGTGGTATCATAGAGGAGCTGGTTAGAAGGATTGTGTAAGGGATTAAGAGGATGACGGAGTTTTGTTAGGGTACGGAGGGATGCTCGCTCGCTAACTTCGATATTGTGGGAGGTTGGATTGTTGGGATTGGGATAGAGGGCACAACCATAGTCCAATAATGGGCGACAAATCATCTTATATATTTTGACTGCTGTTTTGATAGTGATACCATCGTTTCTGTATGTTAAGCATCTAAAATATTTTGCCCTAGATGTTATTTTGCTTTTAATTATAGCTGTGTGCTTTTTAAAATTGATTTTGGGGTCTATGGTTATGCCTAGGTATTTAACGGAAGTTGAAGGAGGGATAATAGTTTGGGAAATTGAAACATTGTAAGGGGAATTATTGGTGCGATGGTATGGAATTAGGAGTTGTGATTTGTGGGGATTCATTTTAATACGCCATTTTGCAAACCAGTGTTGGAGGGAGTGAATAAGCTCTTGAAGGAATTGGAGGGCTTTTGGTAACGTGGGGTGAATTTACATTTATTTATTTTTCTGTTTATAACATTATATGCTATTGTACTTATATATTATAAATAAATTGTTTATTATTATTATTATTATAAATTATTTTTCTACCTAGGCTTACTTAAATTATTTAGCCCGTTAGTATGCCCTATCATATATATAATACTCCTCGATAGTGAGACCGTGAGGGATGCTATTAAGGTAAAATTATTGATCGTTTGTGTATTTAACTCCATAGCGTTACTAAAAATTGTATTCACCAAGATAATTTTATACTGTAAAGCCATTAACGATGGTTTGCAACAAGAAATAATTTATTGTATTTATTGCGATGATGCAAACATTAACAGATTGAATTGTGTTGAAATTAAGTACACGTGTCAGGTTCATAGGCTTATGTAAGTGTTTAATTATCGTACTTTTCATAAACGTTTAATTAATAACCATTTAAATTTTAGGGTAGCGGAGTTTCTGTATTCCACCCTTCAAACTCTGTTGAAGAATTCGTTCAACTTATACAAGTTCGAGTTCTTTATATTTGTGTTTTCCCTCATGATCGAATGCGGCATTGAAATCACTAATGTTTTGAACGGATTGTTAATACTAAGGATTGGATTCAACATAAAAATATCGACGTCCGTTGCTCTTATTTTAATGCCACTGATTGCTTTAGCTATAGTCTACTTAATATTTGATAGCGTTCGCACAGAGGTAATTTATAATAATAAGAATTACAATAGCTTTAGAAACTAATTTATAATTTTTACCTTAACATCACATCATATGAAGATTATGTTAGTAATTAATTATAAAATATGTATTTAATTATTTTTTTTTTTTTTAGTTTGAATGCACGGGTAGCATAATCCATAAATATTATCTGAAGTATTCGAAAAAGGAGTTAAAGAGGTAGTCGCGATATTTTCAATGATAGTCCTCGATGAGCCTAACTTTTTCCTATACTTTTATAATTTGTCACGTTCGGATTTACTAAATGTAAGTATACTACTGGCCCTCCAATTAAAAAAAACACTTTAATACATTTTTATTGATAATTTTCTAATTATTAGTTCATTTTCTACAACGTAGAGGACTTATATATTTTTTATTGTTTTAGATATATCACTCATCGGTAACAGTTGCCTCTCTTACAATGCAGTTTCGCATGGACACTATGTCAGATTAAATTAATAATGAATGGTTGCGACCATTACCACATGGTAATCCATACTTTAAAAAACAAAATTCACAATTTTTTTTTTGTGGTTACAATTAGTGAATTTTTTAATTCAGTGTGTGCTTGTTATTTGAATATTTTTTGTTTCTTGAATTAGTTTCTCATGTAGATCGTGGTGAAACATTTTCTAATATAGAAATATATTTTATTTGGTTTTTTATAAACCTATTTCTAAGCGGATTAAAATGTATGATGTGTTATCAGCTTTATCTTTAAAACCAAATATTACAGTAATTAAAATTTTAACATTTAGGACTAGCAAAAATTAAAACCAATCAACTTAATTTACTTCTTTATTTATATTAATTAATAGTAACAAGTTACATATCCAGATGCCTATTACAATCACAGAACTTAAATACAGGTATTGTCGGGCTGTAAAAATATTTGTCTACAATGTCAGACAGTTAATATTATGCATAATAATAATATGTACACACATGTACAAGTGTAACAAACAACTTTTGTTTTTTATTATTATTTCATTTTTGTTTTTTTTTGGTAAACACTTTTCGACTCAATCAATTGTTTTGTTTTTTTTTTTGGTAAGAGGCACATTCATTAATACGTGTGTATGTGTGTGTGTGTGTGTACGTTTTGTTGCGCAGTCCTCGTTTCCACCGTTTCTCATCTGTTTATCATCATTTTTGATAAAATAGACACTATAGTAAAAATATATGTATTCATAACTGTACACGATCAAGTGAGGGTATATAGATGCTAGAAAATTGATACAAATTGTTACAACGGTATCATTGACTTTGTTTTTATTGTTAAATTACTAAATGATTCCATAAATTAAGAGATAATCAAGATAATCAATTTGTTAATTGATTTAATTTATTTCTGGAGTCATTTAGTAATCAATTTTTTTTTATTTTCTTGCATTTCTACGCGAAAAATGTGTTTAACGCTAAATGTTTTTTTTTTTTTTTTTTTGAAATCCCTTAAGAGGTGTCACAATGTAGGATTACAATATTTTTATTTTTATTTTACATAAGCGGAGTTTTCTTGTTTCCTAATTGATACAATATATACACAATATTTATAAAACAATTTATTGTTGAAACTCGTTGTAAATTCTACACTTTTTAAATAGTTAACAACAAATACTGCTCGATCTATAAAAAAGCGGACGTTTCTAGTTAAAAATCAAATTTAGACTGCAGAAAATAATTATTGATAACCGAATAACTATTTATATGCACGTACAATGTTATAACGAATGTATAAAAATTGCCATTGAGATGTATTTTATTATTACTGTTGTTATTATTAATTATTATACAGGGTGATCCAATTTTAATGTTATGATTTTTAATATTGAAAATTGACTTTTTTTAAAAATAAAATATATTAAAGTGATTTACTAGTTACAAGAATTACAAAATAAATAATAACAGTGTGTTTTTTTGTAAAGTTTAATCGTGTGTTTTAGCTTAGAAACAAATAGTATGTCAGATTTTGATGTAAAACGTTACCAACTTAATACTGATTTGATTAACAGCTGGAAAATAAAATGTTAATGCCATTAAATGAAATACGAGTCTTCTCCTATCTTCACTCCTATTCCATTTAATAGTCGGTGCAACTTCGTGTAATTCCTATTGTTGGTTTGAGTTTACGTAAAGTATTTTGTAAATGAAAATAACACACAGTTTATTCCTTACTTCACTTGTTTATTAAGTGTTAGATATACATTTCGTTCACAAGTGAAGTAAGGAATAAACTGTGTGTTATTTTCATTCGTGTAATTCAACAGTAATTAGACTAGTAATTCCTGTTTATAAAAGGATAATTCTAAAACTGTTTCATTAATTAATTTAAAACTGATCGATTTGCTTATGAAAAATTAAATAATTAAATTCATCGCCTCAAATTTATATACAAAGTTTAACAACTTAATAAACCCAATGATTAACACTGTGATTATTTTTGCTAAAATTAACAATTATTTAGTGAATATGAGTGAGTATATTTCTTAAATCATTTTCTCGCTTATTTTTTGGTGAAACCTATTATGAGTGAGTATGTTTCGTTAATTGCGCAGGGTTGGTTAGAGGATAAACCCACCCTACATTTATATTTATTCTTCGAACACTGATTTATCACTCCAAAATACTTCACTGTTAATCTAGACGTTCAGAAACTTAAAAGCAAAGTTTTAGTGTAAGTATGTTAGTATTTTAATAACTAGAGGATATATTAGTAGCCACTAACACACCCTACATATATTAAAATTTAAAATAAACTATATGGTTGATTAATTTATAATTTAACTCATAGTAAAACAGTTTTGGATTAAATTAATCTTCTGTATCGAAATGACTTAATCAAATATTTGTAAACATAGTGTTTCAGTAATTAAAAGTAAATAAATATGGAAGGAGGGTGGGTATCCACTAACTCACCTGTCTAATTCATAAAATACGTTTGAATTTAATTGAATAAATATGTGAATATTAAACAAAATTATTTTCATTATTACTTTCACAATTTGTTAATTACAATAAACTACTCTCATGTATGTTGTTAACAAATTCGAATAGTGTGTTTTGGTTTAAGTTTCAATATATATGTAGGGTGGGTGGGTGGCCACGATCACACCCTCCAATTACTATATAATAAACAATTATTTAAAAAAATAATGCAAAAACACGTCACAAGGTGTATTAAAGTAATAAATAAAACGGGTAGTATTATGATGCAATTATTTAATCAAACTGGGGTGTAAATTTTTATTCGAAGGTGCGATAGTGGCCACCCACCCACCCTACATATGTATTTGAAATAAATCCACTGTGACATGTTTAATTTTCTAAAAAAAATACACCAACATTATTGTACATGTTGTTTATGAATTTATAATCAGTGTTTTAGTTTAAGTTTCAATATATATGTAGGGTGGGTGGGTGGCCACTATCCCACCCTCCAATTACTATAACATAAACGACTGTTCTTCAATAACACCCCAACAAATTGAAATGTAAAAATAAATTAAGCATATGCTTTCTGTTGTTATTTTTCAGTTGTTTAATGAAAGAGGAAAGTATGTTCTAATAATTGGAGGGTGGGATAGTGGCCACCCACCCGCCCTACATATACATTGAAATTTAAAATCACTGTCACTTTTTAATTTCCCAAAACCATCCACCACTGTTGTAGTACATGTTGTCTATGAATTTAAAATCAGTGTTTGAGTTTAAGTTTCAATGTATATGTAGGGTGGGTGGGTGGCCACTATCCTATCCTCCAATTACTTGAATATAAACGATTCTTTTGAAAATAATGCAAAAAGAACACATTCAAAGCTAAATTAATATAAATATAAAATATGTTGTTATACGATGTAATTATTTCCTTAATTTAGGGAGTAAATTTATTGATTGGAGGGTGGGATAGTGGCCACCCACCCACCCTACATATGCATTTAAATTATAACCACTGTCACACGATTAATTTCCAAATATACACTAACAATTATGTACATGTTGTTTATGAATTTGAATTCAGTGTTTTAGCTTAAGTTTCAATACATATGTAGGGTGGGTGGGTGGCCACTATCCCACCCTCCAATTACTATAATATAAACCACTATTCTTCAATAATACTTCAATACATTTTTGAAAATGTAATAATAAATGAAGCATATGCATTCTGTTGTTATTTTTCATTTTTTTAATCAAAGATAAAAGTAGGTTCTAATAATTGGAGGATGGTATAGTGGCCACCCACCCGCCCTACATATACATTTAACTTTTATTCACTGTCACTCTTTTATTTCCCAAAACCATCCACCACTGTTGTAGTACATGTTGTCTATGAATTTAAAATCAGTGTTTGAATTTAAGTCTCAATGTATATGTAGGGTGGGTGGGTGGCCACTATCCTATCCTCCAATTACTTGAATATAAACGATTCTTTTGAAAATAATGCAAAAAGAACACATTCAAAGCTAAATTAATATAAATATAAAATATGTTGTTATACGATGCAATTATTTCCTTAATTTAGGGAGTAAATTTATTGATTGGAGGGGGGATAGTGGCCACCCACCCACCCTACAAACACATTTAAAATATAACCACTGTCACACGATTAATTTCCAAATATACACTAACAATTGTGTACATGTTGTTTATGAATTTGAATTCAGTGTTTTAGCTTAAGTTTCAATGTATATGTAGGGTGGGTGGGTGGCCACTATCCCACCCTTCAATTACTAGAACATAAACGACTGTTATTCAATATAATCCCAATAATTAAAAAAAAAATGTAATAATAAATGAAGCATATGCATTCTGTTTTAATTTTTCGGTTGTTTAATTAAATAGGAAAGTATGTTCTAATAATTGGAGGGTGGGATAGTGGCCACCCACCCGCCCCACATATACTTTGAAATTTTAATAACTGTCACTCTTTTATTTCCCAAAACAATCCACCACTGCTGTAGTAAATGTAGTCCATGAATTTAACATCAGTGTTTGAGTTTAAGTCTCAATGTAAATGTAGGGTGGGTAGGTGGCCACTATCCTACCCTCCAATTACTTGAATATAAACGATTCTTTCGAAAATAATACAAAAAGAACATTAAACGCTGTATGAATAGTTACTCTCCTACCCTACAATTATTAAAATTCGAAAGATTACTTCTTGAGTGTAAATACAGAGTCTCTTATGAAAGTAATGCACGTGTTTTATTCTGCCGCGATTATCCATTGCAGCGAGGAATTGTGGTGAACTAAATGCCCTTCCAATGCAGTCGATCACCAGTTAGTTTCGAGCAATACCGCGGAGAGAAACTGTCAACTGTGAGGGTTGACATCAAAGACGGCCAGGCTTCACCATGACAATGCCCCCAGCCACATTCTTAGCGCGGAGTTTTTACATTTCAAGCATGGTAATCACGTTTCTACAAGTGTTGGGAGAGAGTATTTAGACAAATTTTAAGCACTTGTACCGGTACGATCAATTAGTATATTTTCCCCAGAAAATGTGCATTACTTTTATAATGGACCCTGTACGTTAAGAACAGCATGAACGATGTGAATAGAGAGTGTATTTTAATTATGTAATTAAATAGCAATATTAAACAATATTTTGTTTGTTTTAAGTACTTGACATAATAGAAGCTCCACTGATGAGATCTTAAAGATCGAAACATGTGTCTGCAGTTTTTTACATACTTTAAATTACTGAAAATTATCAAGACACTTAAAATCTAAAAAGATTATTGGAAATAATTAAGAAACAGAATGTATTTAGTATCGCCACTAAACAATTGAATCGTACAAAGTAGTAAGGAATAAAGTTTAATTACATATACGTTTGAATTATAATCGACATCACTCCTTGTTTGATAACAAAAAAAACCTCAAAATACTCTTAGTTTTCGTGTTGCTTATGAACATGAATTTTAATTTTAAAATTGCATTGAAACAAAAAACATTAAAAATTTTAGGAAATTTTAAACCGTTATTTATTTTATAATAAAGACAATTAAATATTTATTTAAGAAAATTGAAACTCACGTTATAACACAACATAAAAAAACAATAAATTAAATTGATTTTAATAGTTTATTTATGTGAAAAAACAAATAAAAAAATTGCAATTTTATAATAAAAACAATTGGAAATTTATTAAAAGAGATAATTTCTAAAAAAGCAAACAACGGTTTACTAACAGGTAAAAAAAACTTAAAAAAAAGAAAATAATTGTAAAAAATGCAGTTTAAAAATTATTTGAAAGAAGAAATAATAATAAAAAAACTAAAACTAAAAGATCAACAGTTGAAAACATTATTATCAATATTTTTTTTAAATATATCCATAATAATAATAATAATAATAATTAGTTGATGAATTTTCTAAAAAATAAAATCAAATCGTTTTTGAAGAAAAATAATCTGAGAATTATTTTTAAATTTAGTTTAAAATAATCAACTTGAAATCTAACTCAAAAACACTTAAATCATCATTTTAAGTTTAAAATGAATTAAAACAGTTTACTACAAAAAAAAATGTGTTTAAAATTTGTTTAAATTTTGAAATAAACAATAAAACCAATATAAAATATTAAAAAAAAAAACAAAACAAAACATTATTTGAAAAACAGAGGAGAAACAATTAAATTAGGCAATGCATGATAGAATAATATTAAATAAATAAATAAATAAAAGAATAAATAAAATCACTCGAAACTCAAAAATTAAAAAAAAAAAACATTTTGAACAGTTTATCAATAAAAAATAATTAAGAACTTTAATATATTGTTAAAATTTTAGAATAAAATAAGAAATATAAAATAATAAATAAATTAAAGGCAATTTGACAACCATGCTATACAGGGTGTTCCTAAAATGTGTTTGCTCGAAAGTTTTTTTCGTTTGTTCGTAAATCTGTTTAGATAACTGTCAACTGCCATCTTTTATTTTTCCGTCTGACTTTCGACAACACTCGCGTCACATTTTCATTCTGACGAAGGTCAACTATCACTTGTTATTTGTTATATTTTTATCTGACTGAACTATCATTTATTGATTATTTATTTATTGTTATTGATTTTCTTTTATCTGTTAGTAGGTATCCGATTTCTTACAACTGTCATCAGTTACTTGTTGTGTACTATGACAACTGTTATTAATCGCTATTTGCCACTTGTTATTTGTTTCTTAGCAACTGTCAATTGCCTTTGTTACTAGTTATCTATTTTCCGGCAATTGTTATAAGTGATCTGTCTTTTGAAAACTATCAGTTGTCGTTTGTTAATTAATATCTGTTGACGATTGTTACCTGCCCTCTGGCAACTGTCATTCGTCATTTGTTTTTTTGTCAACTGTCAGTAGACTTTTATTACTTGTTATCTGATTTCAGTTAACTGCTAGTTGTTACTTTTTAGCTTTTTTTTAGTCACATGCCATTTGCCAATTAACACCTTTTATTTGTTATCTGTTTTTCTAGAACTGTCAATTACCATTTGTTCTTGTTATTGAACTTGTAATAATTATAGTCTGCGCACTGTTATTTATTATGTATTTTGAAAACTCTCATCTGTTATTTATCGCTTGTCATCTGTCTTCTGACAAACAATAACTGCCATCTATTACTTATTATCTGTTTTTTTGACAACTGTTACCTTTCATATGTTTTGAGAACTATCAATTGCCATCCTTCATTTTTTCGCCTGTTATCTATCTTCTGATAATGGTTAACTATCATTTATTACTTGTTATCCTCTTTTTCGACAACTGTCACCCGTCATTTGTTATACGTTTTCTTCTATCAGTTACTAGTTATCTGGTATGTATTCTAACAACTGTCAACTGCTATTTGTCACTGGTTATTTGTTTCTTGACAACTGATAACTGTCATCTGTTATTTTTTATCTGGTTTCTCTTAACTCGTCTATTTTCTGACAACTGTCACCTGTCATCTGTTTTCTGATAACTGTCATGTGCCACTTTTCTTACATCTTATGTTTTCCGACAGGAATAACCTGTTAGTAGTAGTAGTAGTGTTTGGATATCGACCACGTAGTCCATCCACCGTTGTTTTTGTGTATTTATGAGTGTGAAAATGAGCTTGTCATCCAACTACTGACCCGAACCAACGTTGCTGCACGTCAGTTCGGGGCCGTAACCGAATGCGCCACCACCGGCGTGTATCACCTGTTATTTACTCAGTGACAACTTTCACTTGTTATTTGTCAATTGTCTTTTGACAAATGTCAATTGCCATTCGTTATTAGTTGTTTTCTGACAACTGTTAAAACTCATTTGTTTTTTGAGAATTATCAGCTTTCAAGTGTTATTTGTTATCTGCTTTCTAACAATTGTCACCTGTCATCTGATAATAGTCATTTGTCAATTGTTTTTTTTGACAACAGAGTTATTTCTTATCTGTTTGAACAGCCATCTGTTATCTGTCACCTAATACCTAAGATGTTATATTTTTTTCTAACAATAGTCACCTATCATCTATCTTTTGAAAACTGTGAACTGTTATATATTTCCTGATAACTTTCATCTGTTTCTTATTTTTTTTTTTGATATCTCCCAGCTGTCATTTATCAATTGAGACATGCCCCTTATTTTTTATCCCGCATAACTATTGTCATCATACAACTATCATCTATCATCTATCACATGTCATTTATTTATTGATGATTATCACTTGTCACCTGCCTTCTGACAACTTTCGGCAATCTGTTACTTGTTATTAAATTCGTAACAACTAGAACTGCCATCAGTTATTTATTACGTATTTTTACAACTGTCATATATTATTTATAATTTTTTATCTTTATTACCTTCTTATAGTAACCAACTACCATCGGTTTTCTGACAAACAACATTTGCCATCCATCACTTATTTTCTGTTGTTTTTTTGTTAACTGTCATCTGTCATATGCTTTTGACAATTGTCAACTGTCATCCTTGATTTTTCATCTGTCTTCTGACAACAGCTTTCAGCCATCTTTCCTCTGAAAAAGGTCAACTATCATTTGTTAATTATTATCTTTTGCTGACAATTGTCATATGTCATTTTTTTAAAGAATAAATATGAAAGCAAGTATGAAAATCAATGAAAAAAGTTAGATTTTCGTGAGAATTTAATTTAAAATCTAATTAAAATTAAATTAAAAACTTAAAATAGAAGTATTTAAAACTGATTTATACAAAAAGAAACAATTGAGACCGAAAATAGTGTCAAATTAATTTAAATATTTTTTGAAATATAAAGGATTTCAATTTATTTATAAAGAAAAGAAAAACATACTAATAAAATCAGTTAAATATTATTTGAAAAAGAAGTGACAATAAAAAAATCATTCGAAGCGATTGTAAAAACAAAAATATTGAAAATTTCCTCAAAAATAGTTTTCAATTTTATTCCAAAATTTACAATTAAAAATTTAATTAAAAAACCAACTGGAAACTTTCTTTGAATAAACATTTAAAATTTTAAATTCATGGAAAACAATTGTAGTCTTTCAGAGTGTTTAAAATTGAATATTGTTAGAATTTTACAATAAAAATCATTAATAATTTAGATGAGGAAGAAAACATGAAAAGAAATGTTTTAAACAGTATTTAAACTTTCCCAAAAAAAAGAAAACGTAAATATTTAGAATAAAATCAATTGGCTTTTTTATTTCAAGAAAAGAAAGCAAGTTTTAATTTTGCTTTAAAATCTAACTAAAAACCAGTTGAAAAGTTTAAAAAGTCTAAAATTAATTTGAACACAAAAAAGAACAAAAAAGGTTAAATTTTGTTGAAATATAATATAAAATTTTTAAAATACAAAACTAAAAAGTATTTGAAAAAGAAGAAACAGTTAAAATCACTCTAAACTCAAAACTTAAAAAAAAAACATTTTAAATTTAAAATATATTTTTAGAAGGAAACAATTAAGAACTTTAAAAACAAACAAATTGTTAGGTTAGGTTAGGTTGATTTAGGTTAGGTTAGGTTATGTAATTTAACAATAAAATCAATAGAAAAAAGAAAAGAAAACAAAAAATTGTTAAAAAATAATTACAAAATAAATAAAATCATTTAAAATTGTTAAAAACAAACAGTTAAAGACTTGAAATTTTCTTGAGAAGAAATAGTTAATTGCGATTAAATATTTGATTGGTTTTTGTATAAATCCATTCCTTAAATTTAGTTTGTCATTTGTTTTAATCAATTAACTTTGAAAATATATATTTTTTTAAATCCATTTCATAATTAACTCATTACCAGGTTATGTTGTGACAAAAAAGAAAAGAAAATATTTTTCGTTTGTCCACTTAATTGGGGAAATTAGTGTAACGTTCAGACAATAGATGTCACTTCAACATTTCCTCTATCCTAGCTGACAAATAATTTTAATAATTCCGTACTAACATTTAGTTCTTCGGTCTGATGAGATCGAATAGTTCGAAAACAGTTTTTAGATGATTTTGATGTGAATATTCAAAAGGTATTCATCTAGATTTTAGTGTGAAAGTAACTATTAGAATACGAATCGTATAATAATAAATTAAATCCCGTGATGAAACATTTTTATGTTAATTAGAAGGTTAATTAAAATAATTAGTGTAATAGATAACTAGAAGTTTATAAACTCTATAGTAACAGTTCGTTTCCCTTGCTGATGAGACCCAAATATATCGAAACCGGTTTATAGTTGTTATTGACATGGGAACAATAATTAAAAAAAATAAATTTAAGACAAGATTTCAACTATTCGTGTACTCTAATCTTCCTGTCGTATGTTGCATTTAGCTTCAATAGTTTTTTTCCAAAAAAAAAAAAACACTTATTCTATTAATTTATAGTTTTCCTATTAACAACTGTAATATACCGGTTTCTATCTGTTTTAAATCTCATCAGTACAGTATAATGTAACGCTTTAAACAAAAGGTGTAATGTTATTAACTTATCTATTTTGAATATTCATATTTTAACATTAAAAATATACGATGAATTAAATTCTCTCTTAATCCCTGGCGAAACATTTTTATGTTAATTAGAAGGTTAATTGGTTTAAACCAAGTGTTTAATTAATCTTCTAATAAAGAAATATATTTATTGTAAATCTTAACTGATTTACAAGAGGCTTTCAACAATATTCTTTAATTAATTTTCCATAATTCTAATTATAAATGTTTTATGTTTTTCCCTCAAATCAATTAATTATAAGCATTAAGCTGATAAACTTTGTACATAAAATCGTATTATTTTCTGTAATAATTTCGTCGCATTTTAATAATTCATATAAAAAAACATTTATTTTCAATCATTTTAGGTTAATTTTTTAACAATCATTTAGGTTTATTTTATTGAATGTATAACGTAAAAACACACCAAGATTTATACCTGAATTTAAAACTAAACTCTACGAGTTTGTATAAATTAAAACAAACAAAAAATAAACAAATACAAAAAACGCATTCCTTGTCATTCAAAATGAAACATAAATATAAACAAACAAAAAAATAAAGACACATTCTCTACACACAATAAGTAATCTAGTTAGTTAAAACGAAACAACAACGTAAGAATTAAAATTTAAATTCATCAAACAAAAAAAACACATTATTAACATACAACAAGCAATACTACAATTTTTAACTAAACGAATGTAATGGAATCAAGCAATTGTAAAGCAAAAGATAATAAAAAGAAAAATACACGCTAACATCACTAACCTCTATTTTATTGTTACACGTAAAATGCATTATTTTAGCGATTACTAAAACATAATCCAATATTTATATATGCGTACGAAAAGAAAAATGAAACGAAAAAATAATAATAATAATAATTGCTGTTATTTTTCACTATTTATTAAAACATGATGCTATTTTCTTTCTTATTATTCCTTTGATATTCTAATCCTTAAATAGTATTATTTTATTTGATAATTAATTAATTATTAATTATTAGACATTAGACGGATCGCTGATGACTAATTGTCTAAATGCCTTATATATGTACATATATAACGAGTGTTCAATAAAAATCGACGAAAAAGTTTCTATTACACTTGGAAATATCTATATTAAGTACTGGTTGTCATGACAACACATAAAATGTCACACCGCAATTGGAGATTAATAAATTTTACAGCATTAATTTATTAATCTCTAAATAATTTTGGTTTTAATAAAAAAAATCAATTTTTTTGTTATGGTAACGTATTTTTTATTTTTTTTTTAATTGGGATTGTTTTTGCAATTACCTAGGTTTCCCAGGTAATAGCGGATTTAAGATTGTAAAGTTTTAGTAACATTTCCCTAAGTTTATTATAGAATCAACTAATTTAAAATAATACAAAAAATTTAAAATTTTAAAGCTTTTCCAAAGTTAGGTAGATAGATAATTTAAAATTTATTCCAGGGAAAAATTTAATGATTTTTTTTAAAATTTAAAAACTCTTTAAACGCTTTAAAATTAATATAAATTTATATTGAGTTTAAAGCGTTCAAAAATTTAATTAGATTTCCCTGGAATAAATTTTGAATTAATCGCTTTTATTTCTACCTTAAATTTTTCAATATCATCACAATTGCGTTTTTTAATTAATCGGATATCTCAAATTTATTCATTGTAGACCTATGAAGATTAATATTTGCCTTCGTCGTCGATTGTTTTTGAACGCTCGTTTTATATCCGATGATTTTAATTTTTTTTTTTAAATTGTGTTTCTCAATTAAAATCACCGCCTCTAGTGTTTTTTTTTTCTATTTTAAGCGAAACATGTTTGTTTTTTCCCTTATTTTAACGAATCAATTATTCAATTGTTTTTCTTGTTTTTAATTAATTATTGATTATTTACAATCACAGTATTTTCATAATCCTTAATCCAAAATAAGAGGAGATCAGATACGAAACTAATACATTTTATTGTGCTAAATCATTCATTCGTTACGTCACGTTCTTTTGTTTCATTGATTGACGATTTTGTTTTTCGTTTGTACTTTCGTTTGTTTTTATTTTGGCACTATTGATACCTTTTTGACGTTTGATAGAAAATGCAGAATTTTTAGTTTTAGTAATTGAATGTATGTAGAATTGGTGGTTGGATATTATTTAATATTATTTAATTATTTATATAGCAACAGTGCTAAATAAAGTTTATTATTATTATTATTAATCCTTTAACAAAAAGAATTATTTTTTTAACCTTGTTATAAATAATGTTTTTAATTTTAAAGATAAAACATCAAAATTCATGTAGAGTGGGTGGGTGAGCATCATCATCTCATCCTCCAATTTTATATATTAAAAAAAAAAACAAATTTGATTTTTTTAATATTACTATTTGTTATAATTAACGTGACAATCTTAACGACTTAAATTTCCATGGTGGATCATGAAAAATATATTTAGAGTGAGTGGGTGAACATCATCACACCCTCCAATTGTATATTATAAATAAAGTTTATAAAAAGTTCCCAATTTTTGATATTTCAGCAGATTTTAAAGTTTAAACTGCGCCAAACGAAAAACTAACAATCGTAAATTCCGTGACGTAACGAACCGGAAATTAATTTAATAAGTAAGTACAGAGCGTGAAAAATAAAAATTGAAAGGAAAATGCGCTTTTCACTTATTATCACTAAATCACACGACCACCGGAAACTCCTTTTGGCGCGAAGCGAATACTTTTTTTTTACTTACTTTAATCTTAACACTCGTTAATAAAATACGCTTAGAAAAATATATTTCGGTATAGTGAAAATGTAATGATTAACAGAATTGAGGAGAAAAAGCACATTCTACTGATAAAAAATTTAATTTAGAAAAAAAAACCTAAATTCCTTAAAAATTTCTATTGGTTGGTTTATTTGGGAATTTGGTCAAGAGAATTAAAAATTGTTTTAATTTGGACTACCAATAAATCATTATCATCAATATTAAATCTACAATAATATAAATCATCCGTTAATTCCATTTATTTTTACTTTCCACAAAATTGTTAATCATTATCAGTTGTTTGAATTAAATAATACGAAAAGCAGTTTCCGGTGGTTAGAACGCAAAAACTAGATCACCATTCTATTCGGTTGTTTTTTTTTTTAATTTTCCCTCTCTAAATGAAAAATTTCTGGTGTTTTTTTTTTGTTTTAATTCCCTAAAAGCCGGAAACTTTCATGAGACATTCGACGTCCTCGTCCTCAGCGGAACTCTGGTCGGACGACGGCGACGACGTTTGGGACATCAGAGCGGTGCCCATGGTCTGTTGGCGGCGCACCTGCAGCCTGGGCGTCTGTCGGATGGGCAGCAACCACGACGGCCGTCTCGAGCTTCCGCTGCCGCAACGCTCCTCCGGAATGGTGTCTCTAGTTATCGACCTATTTACAAGGAAATTATTATTTTTCTCAAAATTTAAAACCCTACGAATTAAATTTATACAAATTATCTACAATCTGAGTCTAAATTTAATTCAGTGTGTTCAATATTGATTGTGGAAAAACATTCTTCAACAAGCTGAAAGGCGGAGTTCACCTTTCAGCTTACTGCCGAAATTGTTTGTATATTTACTGAATTATTTTAATAAAGTACTTACAAATAAACAATCTTTATTGATATCACTGTATTCAAAAAGTACATATATTATTAATTCAACATTGTAGATTATTTAAAATTCATATAGTAAATGAGTGGTTTTAATTTTATGATTATTTTGTACATTAAACCATTATTTACAAAATTTTCGTTTAATAAATATTTTGCCAATGTAATAACCAAACTTAAAAATAAGTTTTATATGATGTATGAACATATTATGGTTGTTTTGTATTTAAAAAGAATATTTACAATGCTTTCAAATAATAACAATAATAATAAAACTATTAATTAATTAATTGGTTATATGATTTATGTTTTAAATAATAATAATTTTATTAGTTAATTAATATTAATAAATCATCGCACTTTTCGTCACTGAGTTGGCCATTAATAAATTAATATGTTTATCAGGTTTTTTTCAATGCATCCGCTAATTTGATTGTTCTTTTACATCAAAATGTTTCTGTAAGTCGATTGTCATCTGTTATTTGGTTGACCATATAGAAAAATCAATTAAAAACCGCAGATTTCAAAAGTTTTTTTTTTTGTCAAACTATTAACTGTCACACTTTCATCTGTCAACTGTTTACTGCAAAATGAGGACTGTCAATGACAGTACAGTGGCGTATTCAGGGGGGGGGGTAATTGGGTAATTACCCCCCCTAAGAATTATTTATTCGCTTATTTTGTTTATTCTTAAAAATTACTAATATTTCAAACAAGCAAGTTAACTGTTGGTAATTCTAGTCAGCGATCTATGACATTGCATTTTTCCATGTACACAAATTAAAATTATCTGCGCAAGCACCGTTAGAAAAGTGATGACTTCCTTTGCACGGGGGGTTCCCTTTTCTAATAATACACGACATATATTGATACTATTCGCCTCTTTGGTATCATAAATCGTTACATTGTTTTACATTAAAAGAGCGCAATCCACATTTCTTAGTTCAATTTATAATATTTCTTGTCTTACTTGGTTTAAATGTAAAAGATAGAAACCGAAACTGTTTACACGTCGCATGTAAATCCTAAATTTTTAGTGATTGCTGATAAATTACTAATTTATTATAATTCGATCAATTATACATAAGGTATTTTTTTTGATTTTAGGAATAATATATGCATTCTTTTAAATTAATTTATTCCTGATTTTTGTTGTAATTAAATTAGTAAATGAAAATTGATAATCTACGTTGGATTCATTTGTTCAGAAAATTAAAAAAAACACGATTTTTCAACAAATAAAGATCGATCTATGTCAACAGTCAATTTAAATCATCCATCTACATCTTCATTGACATTTAGCAGTAGAAATCTTCACTAGGTTGTTCTCATCATGAGAAAAAGAAGCATACAACATGTACATATAGTAATATTGAAATTTACATTCATATAGTTAAATTTAGTAATATTAATGAAATTGAGAAATTTCGAATTTTAAATTGTAAAAGATACTTTTGTTTTACCCTATTCTGTACATAAAAAAGAGGAAGGATATTAAATATTACTTGTCTGGAAAACATTTTAGACAATTTAATTGGTTAATCTTTTCTAATCATTTAAACAGATTCTTTTGCAAATATTGCTTCTTTTTTACAAAATTTGGTGGGTTGCACCAACAAGTGCCATTGCAAAAATAAGTATCTCAGACAGTATCTCAATATTCTAAATTATCAGGTAAAAATGTTGTGTTATAAAAATATTACCATAAAAATTCAATTGTTTATGCGAAATTGTTTTATAAAGTCAAGAGATATAAGAAATAAATTAAATATGGAAAGACTTCGACAAATTGAAGAAAATAGATATAGCTTAAAACCAATAATCAAAAGTATCATATTTAGCGGAAACAAAATATTCCCTTACGAGATCATCGTGATGCTGGTTCTCTCTTAAATACAAAATCTATTACAAACGAGGGCAATTTTTGTGAAATTCTACATTTCGAATTGCATCTGGTGACAACTTTAAAAAATCATTTGGAAAACCATTAAACATATTTCACAAATGTCTCTTGAAATACAGTGACTTTGAGTAAATAGAATAAATAAAATGAATCTTGCTCTAATAACTTTATAAATAACACTATTGATGTTTTATCCAACAAGGGGAAAAATACTGCCACATCTTTTAAACAATTTATAATGATGCAGTCAATATTTTAAACGAATTACAAATTTAAATGACAAAACCGCGAATTACCAAATGCCAGAGGAATAGACCAAACCTGGATAAACTTATTATAGCAGATTATTTTTATTTATCTTTTTCCCTTTTATCCATTATGGGTGTCAGACTTATTTTCTACAATATGTCTCAGTTAATTTCTTTTACACTTCTTTACCACTGTTGCGTAGCTTGTGCTATTTTCTTATTTCTTTCCATTCTATTCCTTTTCTTTCCGCTGCTTGATGCTTGATGTACTTGCTCGTTCCAACCCTTGGTATTCCTAATTCCCTCTATCTTTCTTAGGTATCTCATTTCCATTGCATTGGTTTTTTTGTTATTACTCTCTGTGGTTACTCATGATTCACTACTATAGTCCATCCGTTGCATCTTCCGTCCTACGTCACAAACTATCGCTTCAAAAAACGAAAGTTTTACAGTGCGTTTTTTTTCTAACGCATTTGGTTTACTTTATCAGACTGAATGTTTTTGTGTCGTTTCTCGAAGCGATATTTTGTGACGTAGGACGGAACATCCAACGGATGGACTATATATAGCAGTTAATGTCTTTTATATACTTCTGTTTTTATTGTTTTTGCAATCTCTTTTTTCTCTAAGAATGTTTTCTTTATTGTGTTGTAGATCATTCCTGCTTTGCCTAGTTTTTCATCTTTTTCTGATTCTATCTTCCCTGTTTCCTCTATTGTTGATCCCAGGTATTTAACCCTATTTTGTGATTGCTCTCTTTTGATGATATTATATTTATCTTTTCCAGCTCTTTTTTGAATATTTCCAGGTTTTCTTCTGAATCTGTTATTAATGTTATGTCGTCGGCAAACATTAATACATATTTGCATTTTTAATAGTTTTTAATATATCTATACCCTATCTTTGTGCTTTCGGCTCTTTGTTTGCTATTTCTTATTGCTTCGTCATTAAGTGATGTAAATAGTAACGGGGCTAATATACATCCTTGTCTCAGTCCTGTTTTGGTCTTGAACTCCTCTGATTATTTATTTCCTATTCTTACTTTATTTTTGTTATTTCTTTATTATATTTATAATGCTTTTTTATCCTTCTTGTCTCGAGTATATGCCATATGTCCTCTCTTCCTACCCAGTAATACGATTTTTTAGGTTGATGAAGCATATGTGTAAATCTTTTCCCTTTTTAATCATCTTTTCTGTTAATTGTCTCATTATGTATATTAAATCTTGTTTGCTTCTATTTTTCTGAATCCGTGTTGTTCTTCTCCCAGCTGTTGATCTAATTTTCCTCTTATTCTTGCTTCTATTAACCTAGTAAAAATTTTCCCTGGTTTGATTGTGAGTGTAATACCTCTGTAGTTATCATATATTTTTTGTCTCCTTTTTGTGTATGGATATTATAATTCCCTTGTTCCATTCCTCGGGTATCTTGTGATTTTTGATAATGTCATTTACTATTTCCAAGAATTCTTCCTTCCCCTTTCCCCATATATTTCATTATTTCGGCTGTGATGTCATCTATACCTGGAGATTTTCCTAGTTTTATTTTTTTGATTGCTGCCTCCAGTTCTTCGATTCTTATTTCGTTGATTCCTCCATTTGTTTCACCTTCTATATCTCCGTGCTGGTCTGTTTTGGTTATTTCATTAAAGAATTCTTTCCATCTTTCTAATATCTTCTTTTCTTCTGTTATTATATTTACGTTTTTATCTTTTATACTTGGCTGGGTTAATGTATTTTAATTGCTCATTTGTTAAATAGTGCTGTTAAACATCTTTTTGTTTTCTGTGAACGTTTCTTTCAGTTTCTTAACGAACTGCTCCCAGGATTGCTTTTTTGCTATCTTGAATTTTTGTTCCACATTTTTATTTGCTAATATATATCTTCTATAATCTTATTCTTTCCTTGTTTCCTTGTTTAAGTTTTCCAATTCTCTTCTTTTGTTTTTACAAATTGTTTTAGCTCTTCTGACTAACACCTGTTTTTCTTCCTCTGTTTGTTTGATATAGTGATTGTTTCACATCTTTCTTGGGCTGCTTCATTTCTTTGATCTTTTTCTTTTCTCCTTCTATTTTGTCTTCTCTATTTTTGATTGGTATTCATTCCTAGTTTCTTTCTTTTCAATTTTTGGTTTTATGTGTTTTTTTATTATTGTTTTCGACTTCGTATACTTCAAGTTTCCAGCTTCTGTGTTAATTTATATTTTTACCAAGTAGTGGTCGCTCCCTATTTCGGCTTGTCTTATTACTTTAACATCTCTCACCTTTTCCATTCTTCTGCGTCTATTAAGGAGTAGTCTTATTTCTCTTTTCTTGGTCTAACTTCTCTAGTGTGTTTATGTATGTAATTGAATTTTGTGTTTGTCACAATGAGGTTGTTTGCTATACATAATTCTATAATTGTTTTTCCATTTTCGTTTCTGTTCTCATCTCCATACTTTCCCCTGTATATTTTTTGCTCTCTCTCTTCTTTTAGTTCTTTGACATTTCTCTCATGGAGTCTTTAAACATGCTCTTTAATTCCTCCATTATCACATCGTTCTTAGATATTTTTAGATTTTCCTTCTCCGTGAGTTTTTTTTTCTGTTTTCATCTTCCTTTGTTTTATTTTTGTATCCTGTTGTTATGACAACGTTTTGTTTCACTGCTTTGTTTTTCTATCTTTTTCTATTCTCCATTGCTCATTTGGAATCTTTGGAATCCATAATTAGGGCTGTCGATATCTCTTTCTCTTTTTGTACTCATTTGTTTCTTTATTTCCCACTTCCTTTTAGTTTTATATATTTTAACACTACTTATTTACTTTTTTATGGACTTTTGCATGTACGTGGTTCGCTGTTTTAAGTTCCTCTGAACTGAACAGAGGATTATTATCGAATTAATATATATTTACCTCTCCTGAATAATATTATTACATATCTGCAATACAGATTTAATAAAGACACGATGAATTTGTTCAAATTTAACACAACAATACCTAGTGTTTTATTCATAACAAACTGGCGAAGATTTAGATGTCACTTCAAAATCTGTTGCAACATATTTAAATAAAATTTTACCTGAAAACGTAACATGTGCAATAGCAATTAAGTCTGAATTGGCATTTTGGAAATTACAATGGCAAAAGAAAAAGAAAATCAAAGAACAATTACCAGAAAATGCTTTAGATGTATACAGAAAATATGACCCGAATATTTACTGAACATAAAAATAATTTTACAAATATTATGTACTCTTCCTGTTAGCGTTGCTTCTGCAGAAAGAAGTTTTTCTGCACCGAAAAGATTCAAATGGTAGCTGGGAGCCACTATGTCTCAAAAAAGTCTAACCGAGTTAGCTGTATTACATATTCATTGATATATGGATATTAATATTGACAATATTATTAAAAAGCAAAGAAAATCGTTTTTTTTAATAAATTTAGTCACAAATTTTACAAAATATATTATTATGATTTTATATGTGCTATATTTATTTCGGGTATGATATTATTTTGTTTATATTTAAAAATAATAGAATTATATTTTATTTATTTATGGAATAAAAAAATATTTTCATTTTTTCAAATTACCCCCCCTAAGCCAGTTGACTGGAAACGCCCTTGTGACAGTAAATACCATTTATCGTATGTCAGCTGTAAATTATCAAGTAAATCAAATGTTAACTACCAATTGGTATTAGTGAATTGTCAACAGTCAATATTAAAATGTCAATTAGTAAGATTATTTGTGGTTAAAACATAGTGAATTTTTCAATTCAATGTGGTAATCCATATAGTAATGTTTGCAACCATTCTCTTCATTCAACTAGTAAATTGATAGTTGGCAGTTGACATGTAAGAGTTGGTATATAGTCACCAGATATCGGTTAGTAGTTAAAAGTTGGCCATTAACTGTCAATTGTCATTTATAAATTATTAACTGTCAAATCAAAACAAGTAGATCAATCAATCAAATAGTAGAATGACGACTGTCAATAACAGTAAATAGTATTTATCATATGTCAACTATTCATAGTAAAATGTTAATTATTAACTGTGAAATAGAAACAGTAAAATGTTCACTGTTTTATTTACTTCCAAATGTCATTTATCAACTAATTATTGCACATAACAATTTGATGAAAATTGATAATTAATTATTTGATTTCAATTAGAAGTTAACAATTGGCTAACTTATATCTGTCAAGTATATAGTATATTACACTGGTGCTCAAAACTAATGCAACAGAAAGAAAAGTGTCTTAAATGTTTTTGTATTAAATTTGAACAAAAAATACTGACAAAAATTCAATAACGTGTTGGCCCGTCGCTGATGTTGTACCACTCTTTCTCTAACTTGGCGAGGCATAGACCGAATCAAGTGGTCGATATGTCTTCTTGTGGCAAGCGTTCCTAGGCCTGTTGAATACAGATGCGCTATTGGTCGAAAGTCCTTGGTGGCTGTGGCAATGGCAGAAGTGTCGTTCCAATGCTATCCCATGCATATTCTAATGGCGATAAATCAGGGGATCTTGCAGGCCAATCTAAAAGCTCTACGCCAGAATTTTGTATAAAGTCTGTCTTGCTGAAGAATGGCGTTTGGGAGGGTCTCAAACAGGTTGTAGAACTTCAGCTTCAGCGTTGGGCTGTTAGAATACCTTTAATGAACACCAGGGAGTACCTACTTCCAAGACATATAGCGCCCCATATCATGATGCCAGGGGTATTATCTGTGAGGCGTTCTAACTTGTTGCCTTTCACCGCAAAATCGACGGACACGTCTACGTCCATCATGGGAATCTAAGCAGAATCTGTACTCATCACTAAAGCAAATGAAGTTCCAGTAGATCTGGCTTGACACCATTCCAAGCGACGAGCTTCATGCAACAGAGTCATCGATAGGACCCAAAACAGACGGTACGTATAAAGGCTCATGGCAAGAACTCTTCGATTAACTGTTTATCTCGAACTTGCCGCAAAGTGTCGTAACTAATACTTATCGCAAGCAGTCTTAGCTACCGTTCTTGGCCACCCTGAATAATCCTAGGCTTACCAGAACGTCTCTCTCGCTGATAGTCATTCTCTTCAGATCATCTTCTCCATACTCGCTTTACAGTTGCGACTTCAAACTATTTCCGTTAAATTAAAATAAAACAATACAGTTGGGAGGGTTTCATTTATTGCTGAACCCTGCAACATGTTTCGCCACACAGTGGCTTCATCAGGCAGATGAATAATAACTATGTGGCGAAACATGTTGCAGAGTTCAACAATGAAAGAAAAATGTGAAATCCTCCCAACTGTGTTGTTTTACTTCAATTTGTTATGGAGTTTCATCATGTATCCATCTCGTCAATTCAGTATATTTCCCTCAAATTCATACCAACAATGCGACTTTTTTTTGAAAATCACTTAATTGATTAAATCGAGGGGGTTGCACGAAGAGCTCAGAAAGGATGAGAGTAGAACAGTTGACTGGTTATTAACATTATTAAATTTGGATCCTGACGAGTAAAAAAAAAACACTAACAACCATAGTTGGCTATTTGGACAACCCTACCACCACTAGAGTCGCCATGGTCGCACCCGAACGACTTTAACAGTGTTAGGGGCGACCAAACGACGCCAGAGGAGAGAATCACTCGACCAAAAGACCCAGAAAGGAGGAACGCCTAGGTAAAACCTATATTAGGGAGAACAAACGTTAGAGAAGAGAACGCATCCGCGATACCCAGCACCAACCTCAGCACCATGCTCGTTAGGAACGCAAAAGCGAAACCTATCGAACGACAAACATTCTCGGGACTCCATAAGAGACCGTCGAAAACCCCTAGAGGGGGAGAAGGACTTTCGTCAAAGAGGACCTTTAGCGACAACGTGATGGGAATAGCATAGCCATAATACCGAAGGGATTCAAAAAGACAAGCATAAATTCAGAAGAAACCGAGGCCATTAAAGCCTTATGATGCTAGGATGAAAAGACAAGCCACACCAAAATTTCAGGAATGTACCAACAAAGGGGGATTCTTGAGAGTAGTATGCTCCGACCTTCCAACCAGGACATGACTTAAAATCATAGCCAAAGAGAAGAAACTCCTGGGGAACGAAAAGGAACTTCAAATCCTTCTATTGGAACCTAGGAGAGTGCTAACGTGAACTCCAACAGACTCCTCAACAGAATATCGGTGCAGAACAACCTGAGCACCAATACCTGGAGAGTAAAAACGGAAGGCCGGACCCCAAAGGAATTCAGTACATCATACTAATGGACATGGCCTTTTGGGGGAAAGTGAGCGAAAGGAAGAAGCTGTACTTCAGCCTTTCAACCATCATCCTCAAGGCGCTAGCGGCACAAACCGTCGCCAAACCTGAGGAGATCGAAGAGGAAGCAATGGAAGGCATTCCAGTGTAAGGGTAAGTAATGTTCAAATTACTACAAATTAATATACACTACTGTAGGGCAGCATCTGCTGCCTTCAGTGCATATATTCTAAGAGAAAATATTGACATTAATCAATTCAGAATCAAAATTTTAATCAATCAAGCTTAAACTGAAGGAATGAAAAATTGTATTCCAGGGTTTACTTAATTCAAAAAAAATAACTACAGCAGGAATTAGGTTTAAATTTTAGAAATCTATTATTAGTTAGTGTGGTTATAAAATTTTCACAAAACAATTGATATACGTCTTCCAGAAACAACATTTTAATCAAACATTCAAATTAAAAGGAATAAAAAATTGCATTCCTGAGTTTCAAAAATTCTAAAAAATAACTACAGCAGGAATTAGGTTTAAAATTTCAGAATCGATTGAAAGATAGTATGGTTAGAAATTTTTCACAAAACAATTGACATACGTCATCTAGAAACAAAATTTTAATCAATCACGTTTAAAGGAAATAAAAAATTACATTATAGGGTTTAAATAATGGTAATAAAAAAATAATCACAGCAGGAATTAGATTTAAAAATTTCAGAATCTATTAACAGATAGTGGGGTTATAAATTTCTCTCAAAACAATTGCTACACGTCATCCAGAAACAAAATTTTAATCAAATGTTCAAACTGAAGGAATAAAAAATGCATTCTAGAGTTTAAATAATTTTAAAACATTAATTACGGCAGGAATTCGGTTTAAACTTTTAGAATCTATTAAACGATAGTGTGGTTATAAGTATTTTTCAAAACAATTGACATACGCCATCCAGAAATAAAATTTTAATCAAATGTTCAAACTGACTAACCGAAAAATTGTATTCCAGGGTTTATATAATTTAAAAAAAAAATAATTTAAACTTTTAGAATCGATTGACAGATAGTATGGTTATAAATTTTTCGAAAAATAATTGACATAGGGCTGAAAGACCTCAGGTCTATAGCCCTGACGGACTAACGCCATTTATTTATTTGTATGTTAAATGTTATTATGTATTGTAAATGTGTCCAAATAAAGATTATTGTATATATAATTGACATACGTTTTCTAGAAACAAAACTTTATTCAATAATGTTTAAACTGGTGGAATGAAAAATTGGTTAAAATAATTTAAAAAAATAACTAAAGCAGGAATTGGGTTTAAACTCTCAAAATCTATTGACAAATAGTGTGGTATGCGTAAACAAATTTATATCTTCAGATTCTCCTTGTAGATAGATAATATTTAAGGAATTGAATTTATTGTCCAAAATCTACAATATTTAAGAAACACAATTACAAAAAATAATAGTTTTTAAATAGTTAGTTGTATAGAATTGAATAGAATATTTTAGAAAATTTTATCTTTTTTTCTAATATTTGAAATATTATCAATAGAAATTTTTTTTTTCGAAATCTCCATGAAATATAGATTCTTAAAAGAATTTATTAAACAATTAAAGTTTTTAATTTTTTTTTAAATTGTATTAAAAGGAAAATAATGTATTTATTGAATATTTGAAAACATCGATTCAAAGAAAAATTGTTTTAGTCTATAAAACAAAACATTTGAATAACTAGAACCCGCAGAAAATGTATTTTAAAGTTAGAGAAAATTTTTAAGACAATTGCATACATAAAAAATCAATATGTGAAGAGTTGAAATTAAAAATAAAAATTATTTATACCTAAAATTTCCCACGTTAAAATTTTAATGTTCAGAGAAAAATCAGTTTTTAGAAAATCCTATTTATAGGATATTTAAGTTTTCAGTTTGAAACTTTTACTAAATTATAAATTATATGCATAAAAATGTAATTTTCTTTAGAGAAATAATTATTTTTATAAAGAATTTAATGCATAAATTGAAAAATTTTAAAATACATTGATAGACACATATTGTAATTTTACATCCACCCTTGAGCTTTTTAAACTGTCCATTATTAAAAATTCAATGCATAGAAAATCTAAATTAATAAAAAAATAATGCAGAGAAAAATAAATAATTATAAAATGTAATTTTTAAGAAAATGACGCATAGAAAATTTGTCATTTATAAAGCACCAACTGTTAAATGAAAAACAGTAAAATGGCCACTGTTAATGACAGTAAAGAGTATTTATCATATGTCAGATTTTCATAGTAAAATGTTAACTGTTAACTCTGAAAAAGCTAACAGTAGAATTGACACTGTATATTTACTCGCAAACGTCACTTTATTTTAGCTAATAATTGCGTATTTGAATTTATAAATTATTAACGGTCAGCTAACTGTCAACCTTCGCATGTCAAATGTCGAGTAGGAACAGTAAAATATTAGTTGTGATAGTTGGTAATTAGCCCTGAAAATTAGTAGTAAATTGGTAGATTTTAGTTAGGAAACAACAATTGGCTAACTGATTTCTGTCAAGCAACGTGCATGTGTCAATTTCCTGTTGTCTATAAACTATTAACTGTCAAATGTAAATAGTAAAATGACAACTGTCAGTGAGAGAGAATAGAATTTATTATATGTCAGCTGTAATATACTAATTGTTAAGTAAATAAAGTATTATAAACTTAGAACTACCAACTGGTATTTATCAATTATCAACTCTAATAAAATGTCAATTGTTTATTATAAACTGACATCTTTGTCATTATCGATTGTCGTCATTAAAATTTAACCTGGTGGCTCTGCCAATGGAATCATTTAACAGTAAAATTACAACTGTCAATAATCATTTTCATCCATTAATTTTCATTTATCAAATGTAAACTTCCAACAGTAACAAACTGTTAACTACCAAATGTGAAAAATAAAATGTCAATCATTTCTTGTTTAATGTCATCGTTTAACAGTAAAATTACAACTGATCATAACTCAATCAACTGTTAACATTCATTTGTCTAATAATTATAAACTGTCAAATATGAACTATCAACAGTAAACCCGTTTCTAACTTTTGGATGCGTTTTATCAACTATTAAAAGCAATTGTCAACTACAGTAAAATGGTAATTATCAAATATTTACTACCAAATGTTATCTGTCTTCTAATAACTGCTAATCTTATCTATAAAACATTAACTCTGAAATTCCAACAGTAGAATGGTCACTGTATATTTACTTTCAAACGTCATCTTTCAGCTAATAATTGCACATATTAATTTGATTATTATTAACGGTCGGCTAACTATCAACTTTCAAATTTCAAATATCGAGTAGTAACAAGTAAAATATTGCCTGTCGGAAATTGATCGTTGAAAATTAGTAGCTAATTGGTAGATTTTAGTTAGGAATCAACAATTGACTATCTGATTTCTCTCAGGCGTGCGTGTGTCATCTAACTGTTGTCTATAACCTATTAACTGTCAATGCAAAAAAAAATGACAACTGTCAGTGAGAGTGAATTATATGTCAGCTGTACAATACTAATTGTTAAGTAAATAAAGTTAAATAAATTAACAGTAAATACCAACTTTCAACTTTTAATAGTCAACTGTTAAATGAAATATGTCAACTGTCAACTTTTTAATACAACTGTTAACTATAATCTACCAAATCTTTCAAATGATAACTAAAGTATCAATTATCAACAATACTGTGCTAATGGTTAACTGGTATTTCCCAACTATCAACTGTTCAAATATAAAATAGTTCATAGTTACACGATGAAAATTGGCAGTGGATAAAATTCTTTTTATTATATAAATAAAACTCCAATTGTCAATTGTTATCTGCTAACTAATATTTATCAATTATCAACTGACAAATGTCAACTTACAACATTGCCATCTACTTATTGTTATTATTTATAAGAAAATTATAATTGTTAATGGTCATATATTAATCAACTACCAGCTATCATTTTCCAACAAACAACTACCAATTGTCAAATATCAACAGTTAATATTAACTTTAAACTTTAAACTACCATCTATTAAATATCAATAGTAAGATGTCAACTGTCAAATCTAAACGATCAACAGTAAGTATCAACTTCAATATTATAACTGCTATCTATTATCTATAGTAATTAAGTATTAACTGTTAGCAGTAAAATGTCAACAGTAAAATGACCACTGTCTACTATTTACTCCAAATGATAACGACATTTTTTTATTTATAAAATATCAACCACTCAGTTTAATACCAATGACCTGCTGTTTCCGTTTTTTCAACTATTAACCTTTCAATTCAAATGTCAACAGTGAAATATTAGCTATAATAGTTGACACTTAGCAATTATTAGTAGACGGATAATAATTGGTATTTAGTTGAGAAAATTCTGCAGGATAACTAAAATCTTTCAATTATTTACCAACTATATACTGCAACTGCCATTTATTAATCATCAACTGTCAAATGTTTATAGTAAAATGGCTACTATCAATGTTGTAATATGTATCATATGTCATCAATAAAATATCAACTTTTAAGTAAATGCTATCAATTATCAACTTTTAACATTTAATTATAAATAGCGTTATAAATGTGTTAACCAGCTAATTATTATTATTTCTAACAGTCAAATCTTAACTATTAACAGTGAATACTAACTTTTAGCTTTAACTGTGATCTATAAATTCTCAAATGTCAACTTTTAATTGTTAACAGCAAAATAGCAACTATCGATTATTCACTGTCAAATGTCATCTGTCAACTAATAAGCAAAAACTCTCATCTGTAAAATATTACTGTCAATAGTTCAATGCTAACTATCCAATCATACATTGTCAAATGTTAACAGTAAAATGGTGACTGTCAATGACAGTGAATAGAATTGAATATATTTTGGGTGTAAAATATTCAACAGTAAAATAAACCTCGTGAACTATTTATTGCCAAACGGTCTGTGTCAACTAATAATTAATTTTCATCTGTTAAATGTCAACTATCAACTTTTCAAAACTAATAACCTTAAAATGTCAAAAATCAACTATTAGCTCTGAATGTTTGCAATTCGCATTTTAGTGTTTGTAGATTTCAGTTATATTTAACATCTTTATCTGTAACTGTCAACGGTTATATTTAATTGTTAGTTGCTCAACATCCAACTGCCATCTCTAAATTATGTTCATATATAGCATTTTAATTATATGTCAATTGTTTTCGGTTATGTTATATCTATTGTTAATGCAAAGTTAAGTATAAATAGTTAACTGTAACTGTCATTTGTTTAACTGACAAATATTAAATGTAAATTATCAAATATTAACAACAGTAAAATTCTAACTGGCAGCTGTCAAATATAAAATATTAAACTCTCTTTTCTTATGTCATTTACCACATATTAATAATAAATTCTTAGAGCTGTTATGACATATGTCTTCAGTTAAGAAAATTGTCATCTGTCATTTGTTTTGTTATATTATATTCAGTTTAAATTCGATGGTGAAATCAACCAAAAGGATTTAAAAATAGTAACGGTTAGTTAACTATAAAGCTTGAAATCTCGTGTAGTACAATATTAGATAATTGGTATCTGTCAAGTAACTGCCAATTTGTATCTATCAACTATGTAATGCCAACTGTAACCTATTAACCGTCCAATGACAGTTGTACAACATTAATTGTTAAATAAATCAAGTGTCCTCAACTATTAACTACCAACTAGCATTTATCAATTATCAACTGTCAACGTTCAATTGTCAACTGATATCATTATTAATATCAACTGTCAGCATTAAATATCAACTGATGTATTTGTCAATGGGATACAACTGTCAATGGTCGTTGTCAATTAGCAATCTTCATTTGCTAACTAAAGTACCAATCGTCAAATGTAAACTATTAACAGTAAATTACCAAACATCAACTGTCAAATCAAATGTCAACAATGGAATGGCAACTGTCATTTATTACTATTTAATGTCATCATATAAGTATAAACTATCAATTATAACTAGTAAATATTAGATCTTAACTTTTAAACTTATATAAACAATTAAAAGTCACTTTTGACTAAATGCAAAATATATTAACTGATGAGGCTGTTATATGTTGAAAATTCATATTCACTTGTTTAGTTGTGGAAGTAAAACACTTAAATTTTCAAAACACTTTATTATTGCTTTTTTGAAAACGCAACAATTGTTTCGCCACACTGTGGCTTCTTCGCCTGAAGAAGCCACAGTGTGTCATTAAAATGACAATTGTCACTCTTAACTATTAATAGTACAATGTTAAAAGTCAAGTGTTATTTCTAAACTATCAACAATCAAATATCAAATGTCGACTGTCAACAGTATGCTAGTTGATAGTTATAAGTTGCTAACAGTTGGTTAACTGAAATTTATATACTAACAACCAAATTTTAACTATCAACTATGAATTGATCATCATTTGTCAAAATACTAAATGACAAATGACAACAGTAAAATAGTGACTGTCAAAAATAAAAATATTATTCAATTGTTGACATTAATTGTTTAACTGTTGACATCCTGAAAGATTTTAGTTCTCAATAATATTTCAATTTTAAACTCTCAATTGTCATCTGTAAATCTTTTACTGTCATGTTACAGTATAAATGACAAGCTATAAAAACTGTCAAGTTGGAATTTGTAATTACCATCTTTCAATTGTTATCCTTCTTCTATAAACTATCAATCGTCACATGCTAACAGTAAAATAACGATTGTCATTAAATAAATAAAATGCTAACTGTCAACTGTTTACTGCCATTTGGTTTTTATCAATCGTCAACTGACAAATAACTATTAACATTAAAATAATAACTGTTAACTGTCAACTGATATTTCTGTCATCTACCAAATGCCATAATAATAATTTGTTAACTGACAAGTTCCAACTATCAATTATAAAAAAGTAAATTCCAACTTTCAACTTTTAACTGCCATCTATCAACGGTTAAATCTTAACTAACAAACTCGCGTCTGTAAAATAACAAATATTAACAGTAGAAATATCAACTGTTAATTATTGTTAGGTAACAATTTGTAGTTAGTTAAATCTGTCCCAACTTCTATGTATTAACTATTAACTGTCAATTGTCATTTATAAAGCACCAACTGTCAAATGAAAAACAGTAAAATGACCACTGTTAATGACAGTAAAGAGTATTTATCATATGTCAATTGTCAAATTTCAGATTTTCATAGTAAAATGTTAACTGTTAGCTCTGAAAAAGCTAACAGTAGAATTGACACTGTATATTTAGTACCAAACGTCAAATTTCATTGCTAATAATTGCATATTTTAATTTGTAAATTATAAACGGTCAGCTAACTATCAATTTTCTAATCTCAAATATCGAGTAGTAAAAAGTAAATAGTTGGCAGTTGGCAATTCATACTTGACAGTTGAAAATTAGTATTTAATTGGTAGATTTTAGTTAGGAATCAACAATTGGTTAACTAATTTCTGTCAAGCAACTTGTGTGTGTCATTTAATTGTCTATAACCTATTAACTGTCAAATGTAAATAGGAAAATGACAACTGTCATTGGAAGTGAACAGAATTTATTATATATCAGCTATAAAATATTAATTGTTAAGTAAATTAAGTGCTATCAACTGTTAACTACCAAGTCGTATTCGTCAATTATCAACTTTAACGTTAAAATGCCAATTGTTAATTGTCAACTGTCATCTTTGTCAATAATCATTTTCATCCATCAATTTTCATTTATCAAATGTAAACTGTCAACAGTAAAATACTGTTAACTAGCAAATATCAATCGTTTACTGTTTAATGTCATAGTTTAACAGTAAAATTACAACTGATGGTATATCAATCAATCAACTGCCCACATTCATTTGTCTTATAATTATATACTGTCAAATATCAACTACAAACAGTAAATGAGTTTTTAAATTTTGTATGCCTTATATAAACTGTTAAAAGCAACTGTCAGCTATAATAAAATGGCCATTACCAAATATTTACTACCAAATGTCATCTGTCTTCTAATAACTGCTAATCTTATCTATAAAAAAATAACTATTAATGGTAAAGGTCAAGTGTTTATTTCCCTATTACCAACTGTCAAATATCGTCTAGAAACAGTAAAATTTTAGCTGTAAAAATATGTCTGATAATGCTAGTTGGAGTTTGGAGTTGCCAGTTGACTAACCGAAATCTGTCGACTAACTAACAACTTTAAATTGTCAACTATGAACTTCCATCTGTAAATGTCATCTGTTAAATGGAAGCAGTTAATGACAGTAAATAGCATATTTTATATGTAACTATAAAATATTAACTGATGACTAAATACAATTTTGCAATCAACTATTAACTATTAACTGAAATATCATTCATTAACCAAATGTCATCATTTCTTAGTTAATCGTCATATATCAAGCAACCAAAAACCTTAATTTACCAACTGTCAAATGTCAACTATTAACAGTAAATCACAACTTTAAACTTTTTAGAGGTATCTATTAACGGTTCAATTCTTTCTTCTGATTATAAACTAAATGCAAAATGCCAACTGTCAATTATTCACTGCCAAATGTCATCTGTCAACTGACAGTTGCAAACTCACGTCTGTAAAATATTACCCATCAATAATACAATGGCAACGTTGCAGTGTGATTTCCCAACTGTGAATAATCAAATGACAATTGTCTAGTTAAAGTATTTAGTAGTTGACAGTTGAAATTTTAGTTAGTTGTTAACAATTCGCTAGCTGAAATCTGTTAACTAACAATTAAATTTTAATTGTTAAGTATCAAATGTTAACAGTCAAATAATGGCACTGATGCTTCAAAAAATATTCTAACAATTGATTATCAATCAGCTACCAGCTTTCATTTGCCAACAAACAAGTAGCAACTGTTAAATGTCAACTATCAACAATAAATATCAACTTTAAACTTATAAGTGCTATCGACAACTACCAAATATTTAACTGTGATCTATGAACTCTCAAACGTTAAATTTCAATTGTCAAATATAAAATGCTAACAGCAAAATAGCATCTATCAATTATTTAGTACAAACTTATTATTGTCAACATTCTAATTTGTAAACAATTAACTATCACCAATTTAATATTAACGGTCAGCTAATTATGAACCTTCAAATCCCAAATGTCGAATAGTAACAATAAAATATTAATTCGATTGTTGATTAAAACACTTGGTATTATTTTACTTGTTTATTATTTTACTCCAACTAGTTTCGACTCTATGCCATTCTTAAGGAGGTGTGTACGAAATATTAGCTGTGATAGCGGTTGACAATTCATAGTTGACAGATGAAAATTCGTAGTTAATTGGCAAAAATGTAAATAGTAAATTGGCAACTGTCAATGGAAGTGGATAGAATTGATCATATGTCAGCTATAAGAGATTAATTGTTGTTTAAGTTCCAACAGCTGTTAAACCACCAACTGGTATTTATCAATTATCAACTGTAACGTTAAAATGCCAATTGTTATTTGTCAACTGACATCTTTGTCATTATCGACTGTCAACATTAAAATGTCAACAGGTGTCTATGCCACTGGAATCATCTGACAATAATATTACAACTGTCAATAATCATTTGCATCCATCAATTTTCTTTGATCAAATGTAAACTCTCAACAGTAAAGTACTGTTAACTATCAACAATAAAATGTCAATCATAAATCAATTAACCAACATTCATTTGTCTAATATGTAATTATAAACTGTCAAATATCAACCATCAACACTAAATCAGTTTCTAACTTTTTAATGCTAAAAACTGTTAAAAGTCAACTATTAGAAGTCAACAGTTGACTAGCAAATGCCTACAGTTAAATGGATATTGTCAATTATTTACTACCAAAAGTCATATGTCAACTAATAACTGCTTACTCTTATCTGTAAAATATTAACTATTAATAGTACTATGCTAAGAGTCAAGTGTTTATTTCCCTATCACCAACTGTCAAATGTCGTCTAGCAGCAGTAAAATTTTAGCAGTAAAATTTTAGCGAAAATTGCTAGTTCCATAAGTATCATCTGTTAAGTGGGCACAATGAAATGCGGAATATTGTTGACATAACTGATGACTATCTAAAATTTTCTAATCAACTGTCAGCTGAAATATCAGTTACTTACCAAATGTCATTATTTATTAGTAAATCGTCATATATGAAGCAACTACCAACCTTCATTTACCAACTGTCAAATGTCAACTATTAACAGCTAATCACAACTGTCAACTTTTTACTGGTATCTATTAACTGTTAAATTATTTCTCTTAATTATCAACTAACTGCAAAATGTCAACTGTCTAGTATTCACTGCTAAATGTCATCTGACAACTGACAATGGTAACGTTGCAGTGTGGTTTCCCAATTATGAACTGCCTAATGACAATTGTCTAGTATTTTTTTTAGTTACGGTTGTTGACAGTTGAAATTGGCTAGTTGAAATCTGTTAACTAACAACAAAATTTTGATTCTCAAGTATTAAATGTCAACAGACAGATAATAACATTGCATAGTAATCATCATATGTTAACTATAAAATAAGAATTTTTAGGTAAATAAACCGCCAACTGTTGATAGTTGACCACCAACTGGTATTTATCAATTCTTAACTAATAACTGACACCTCTATGACCTTACAAATGTCAACATTTAACATTTACAACTGTCAATTGTCATTTGTAAACTTTTATTTCACTACTAGCAACAAATTATAACAACTGGCAAACGCCAACTGTTATAATTTGTTGTTATATAAGTCGATTTTCAACTTTTAATTCTCATCTATTAAATGTAAAATTTCAACAATAATATACAAAAATAAAATGATAATTGTTAACTCTTATCTACTAAATGTCACCTGTCAATTGACAATTGCAAACTCTCAATTGTAAATTGTTAATTATTATCAATACAGTGTTAACGGTCAAATGTCAACAATAAAATGGCGACTATAAATGATATAAATCGCATTTATCATACTGCCATAATTTTCTGAAATTGCGTAACTGGTGTAAACTTTATTGTATCATCATACGTCAACTATAAAATGTATTTATTAAATAAATAAAACTTCAACTGTCAATTGTTATTTAACAAATAATCAATTGTTAACTGATAATTATCAACTATCAACATTAAAATGTCAACTGACATTATTTTCATCTACTTTTTGTTGTAATTTATAAGAAAATGGTTATGGTTAACTGTCAAATGTCATCTATTAACAATAAATATCAACTTTAAACTTTAAACTGCCATCGATTAAATATCAATAGTATAATGTCAACTGTCAAATGTAAACTATCAACAGTAAATAACAAGATAAACACTGTAACTAACATCTATTTACTATACATAGTAAAATTTCAACTATCATCTGTTAGCAGTGAAATGTCAGCAGTAAAATGACCACTGTGAACTATTATCTGCTAGTTAGTATTTAACAGTTAGCTAAATGAAATCTGTCAACTAAATACCAATTTATATGTGTTAACTATGAATTGTCAATTGTCATATGTCAAATGAAAACAGTAAAATGGTCAGTCAGTGATATTAAATAGTATTTATCATATGTCAACTCTCAAATGTCAATGATTCATACTAAAATGTTAACTAATAATTCTGAAAAATAGTCGCTGTTTATTTACTTTCAAATGTCATGTGCCAATTAATAAGTGCACCTTCTAATTAGTAAATAAATAACTATCAACAATTTAATATTAATGGTCAACTAACTATGATCCTTCAAATCTCAAATGTCGAGTAGCAAGAATAAAACATTAGCTGTGATTGGTTGTTGGCAATTCATAGTTGACAGATGAAAATTGATAATTAATTGTCAGTTTTCAGTTACAATTGGTTAACTTATACCTGTCAAGTAGCTGCTAACCTGTATGTGTCAACTATGGACTGCCAACTGTTATCTGTAACCTATAACCTGTCAAATGTAGATATTAAAATAAAATTTAAAAAAAAAGAAGTGAAACAATATTACATGTTTTAATCAACAATAGAATAATACCGAATGTTATTTGTTTTCTGTCACGTTATATATATGGTCAACTCTCAAACGTTACCTATAACTATCATTTGTTTCACTACCAACTATTATATGCAAAGATATCAAATATTAACTCACAACAGTACAATGACAACCGGTATCTGTTAAATATTAACATTCAACTGCAAGTTTTCTCTAAAATATATTTTTATACGCCACATGACATTTATAGAATGTCTTTTGTTTCCTACCATATTTCATTTATTGATTTAATCGTTACCTGTAACTATTAACTGTCAAATTAAATATTAGGTCTCAGCAGTGAAATGCTAATGGTTATGTGTCAACTGTCAACTTCTTCTAAATTATGTTCTTTAATGTCACCTTACATATATAGGATGCCATTTGATTTTTAATATGTCCTATCTATTGTTAATGTTTTTATAACTGTCAACTGTCAAATTAAAAATATTAAATATTAATTTCTGTCAGCTGTCATATGTCAATCATTAATATTCATGTTGATTTTCATTAAATTATAAAATTTTAGAATATATTCGTATTATATTATATATGTAATAAGAAAAGCTTTATTTTATTTTATCATCTGTCATTTCTTATATATATATATTTAGTTAATTAAACTAAAAAATCGTATTAAATTTGGTTTCGTATATCACTTTTCAACTGTCATTTGTCATTTATTTATTTGTTATCTTTGTTTTATCATTTGTTGTCTGTCAGATTAATATATTTATAATTTGTCTTTTATCAATTATCATGTGTCAGTTTTAATCTGTCATCTATCAATTAGCTTTTTTTACTTGGAGCACAATATATTGACAATTATCATCTATAATTTGTTATCAGTCCT
The DNA here is from genome assembly GCA_963969525.1 of Ontholestes murinus. Lineage (NCBI taxonomy): Eukaryota > Metazoa > Arthropoda > Insecta > Coleoptera > Staphylinidae > Ontholestes > Ontholestes murinus. The sequence continues at coordinate 75,749,223 of OZ018390.1, read as the reverse complement.
TTATCATTTGTCACTTGTCATCTTTTACCCATCAGCTTAATATATTTATATTTTGCTTTCTTTTATCTATAATCCGTCAATTGTTATCTGCCATATGTCATTAATCATTTATTATTTTTAAGCTTAATATTGTGTATTTTTATATTTATAATTTCCTTTCTAACATCTATAATCTATTATAAGTCAATTGGTTTCTTGTCGTTTTCATCTGTCATCTATCATTTATCATCTGTCATCTTTAAGCTTATTATTTCTAAAGTGTCCCTCCTACTATAGAACATCAGACATTTGTAGCTTAATATTTTTAGAGTTTGCCCTCTACAATCTATTATCTGTCGTTAATAATTGTCATCTATCAGCTTAATATATTTATTGTTTGGCTTCTATTATATCTTATCGGTCATCAGTCATTTCTTGCCAGTCACTTTGTTATCTATTATTAAGATTAGTTTAATATCTTTATAGATTTTCTTCTATAATCAATCATCTGTCATCAGACATTTACAATATGTTACGTGTCATTTTTCATCTGTCATCTTTCAGCTTAAAATATTTATACATCACTTTCTATTATCTATCATGAGTCATCAGTCATTAGTTATCAGTTATTTGTTAATTTTAATTTGCCATTTATTATTAATTTTGCGCCATCTGTCAGTTTAATATATTTATAGTTTACTTTCTATCATCATCTATCACCTTATCATCTATCATCTGCCATTTATCATTTGCTAAATATATTTATAGTTTACCTTCTATCATCTATCATAAATCATCTGCCATTTGTCATTTGCAATCTGTTACTTTTTATATTTTATTTCTCATCTGTCAGCTTAATTTATGTATTTATTTTTCGCATTCTATCATCTCTTATCTGTCATTACTCATTTGTTGTATGTCATCTATTATAAATTATGATTCATTTACAATCTATAAGCGTAATATATTTATAGTTCCATCTATCATCTATAATTTATATCTTATTGTTATTTTTCATTTGTCGACTTAATATATTTATAGTCCGCCTTCTATCATCAAGGCTTTGTAATCTATCACTTGTTTTATATCTGTCATCTGTCATTAATCATCTGCATCTATCAGCATAATACTTATAATTCGCTTTTTATCATCTGTCATTAATCACTTGCTGTTTTAATATATAATAATAACTATTATACTAGGAGTTCTTATCTGTCATCTGTCAATCATCAATTGTCAACTATCATTTGTTTTATGTCGTTTAAAATTTTTGTTATGTTGATATCATCTGTTAATTGCCAGATAAAATAATTATTTGTCAACTGTAATTTCTTATTTGTCATTTAATACATATTATCTATTATCCTACTATAATAAAACATTTCATTTAATCAATTTATTAACTGTTAGCTGATAATAGTTATATGTAAACTGTCAACTTTTATCTGCCAACTGACATTTGGTTTGTTATTTATCACATATTGCTATTTCTTAATTCTCATAAATAAAATTTTTGAAACTGTAATGCCATATGCCATCAGTAAACGGTCAGCTGTAAATAGTTATCTGTTACCTGTCAACTGCCATTTTTTTTTTATTATTTAACACATATTATCTGTTACCTTGTTAAATTCTAATTGTTGAATAAAACTTTTTTTAAATGTTTGTAGCAGTTGTGCCTTATGTCATTAGTTAAATGACAGCTGAAAATAGTTAAATGTCATCTGTCAACTAGTATTTGTCAACTGTCATTTATAATATCCTTTGTCATTTTTTATTCTTATTGCTGAATTAAATTATATGTTTTGAAATGTTTCAAATTGTTATGTCACATGTCATCAGTTAACTGCCAGCTGAAAAACAGTTATCTGTCATCTGTCATCTGTCGAATGCCATGTGTTATCATTTATTGTATATTATTTGTTATCTTGTCAAATTCTAATTACCAAATAAACCTTTTATGCATTTTAAGTCATAAATTAACTGCTAGCTGAAAATAGTTTAAGTAATTTTTCAACTGTCATTTACTACATTCTATTTGCTTCCTCAATAAATTTTTATTGCTGAATTAACAATTCTATTTAAAACATTTTTTCGAACTGCTTTGCAATATGTCATCAGTTAACTGTCAGCTGAAAATAGTTACCTTTTATCTGTCTACTGTCATATGTTATATATTTTCGTTTTCTTTGATATATTATTATTATTACCGAATAAAACATTTTTGAAACTATTATGCCATATGTATCAGTTAACTGTCACCTTATAATAGTTAACTGTTATCTATCAACTGCCATTTCTTATCTGTCATTTATCATATATTTAACGATAATGTTAATTGTTGGTGGAAAAATATTTATTTTAAAATTCTTAGAACTGTTTTGACATATGTCAGTAGTTAACTTGTCACTTGTCAAAAAAGAAACATAATTTTAGATAAATTAGCTTTATGCACTAAAAAAATAAGATTATTTCGGCCTTTGAATTGTTCTAAATAGTGAACGAATGTGCGGAAAATAAAATTTAAAATTACACTCAAAGAAAAAATAATAATCATTTGACATTTCGCTATTAGTTCATACGAATTAGTAATGCGGATTTAAAAAAAAAAACATCACTTGAAACATTAATATATAAAAAAAAACTTAAACTTGGCGTGACGTCAAAACATGCACTAGAACAAAAACATATAATAAACAATACAAGAAAACAAAAGACAACAAAAAAAAACAATTGGTGTGCGTTTGAGTGTTTGTGTTTGGGTGTGTGTGTGTGTGAGTGTACGAGTAGTGTTTTGTCATTCACGCATAACCACATTTTCTCGATGGGAAGATGAATGATGCAAATGATCTTAATGATGATTTTTTTATAAAAAAAATACTAAGGAAAAATTACGTTTCTACGTACTTACATGTCACACAATTCTATTCGACAACAAAAATGTTTTCGTATATATATATATATAGGTACAAAAAATAAACCGTTACACTGGTACACGAACACGTGGGCAGCACAAGACAAGACTGGTACAGCGTACAGTAAAAATAATTTACAGGAAAATAATAATTGTCATAATGTACAGAGCTAAAATAAAATTTGTAAAATTTGTGATAAAAGGTAAAAGCGTGGCCAATTGAAAATTTTATTTTTTTAATTGTATACATAATGTTTCTATTTGATTTTTTAAATAAATATTATAAAGTAAACAAACTAAACTAAAATATTTGTTGTTATTTGATTTATTGATAATTCAATAATTATTACGATTATTTAAATCAATTTTATTTAAAGGTTTGGACTAAATATTGTTTTATTGATTAGATCTACTATTAAATTTATATTAAATGTTGCTTAAACTTATCGCAAATGTTTAATGTAGTATCAATTAATTACAAACAAAATTTTTCTTCTTAATTAATTGATACTACATTAAACGTTAAAAAAATTAATTTTCTAGCAAGATGGTGCATCTAAATTTACAACTAATAGAAACATTATGAATACTTATTTATTTTGTATAAAGCTAGGTACTTTTGAGAGTATTGGTTAGTGCAATTTAATAGTCAAAAAGAAAATGTATAAAGAAAAAAATGTGACGAGCAGACAGACGGAACTGAACAAACCTCCTTACATCAGTCATCGTGTACTAGTGTTACTGGTATCATCATCATCAACACACCCGCTTAGCTCGAGCATTGAGCCTCGCCGGGCCTGCCTCCGTTGTCCGGAGGGCGTATGCGGCGGCGGGGGGATGGCGCCGGGCTTGGGCAGCAGCCCCAGCGGATCGGTGGCCGGCTCCTCGATGAGGAGGACGGCGTTCGGTCCCGTCGAGCCCCTGCGCTCCCTCTGCGGCGACGATTCGTTGCTGCTCATGTGCGTCGAGCTGTTGCTCTCCCTCCTGAAGAGGCCTATCACCGACGATCGAGGATTTTCGATTCCACCTGAAAAAATAAATTCACACAATTGAATTACAATTGCTACAAACAAGAATATCTATTAAAACAATTAGAAAAACAATTGCCACAAACACATTTTTTTTCAATATCTATTAAAAATACATTCATCTTTAAGATTTCGTAAAAATTTATACTAAAACCATTTTGAAACCACTGAAATTCTAATCATAAACGAGGAGATAATGTCAATTAAAAATGTTTTTGTTCGAGCTGTAAAAATACAGAAAAACAATTGTCACAAACACGATTTTTACAATATCTATTAAAAAATACATTCTCCTTCAAGCTTTCGTAAAAATTTATACAAAAATCATTTTGAAATGCACTGAAAATTTAATCAAAATAAGGAGATAATGTCAATTAGATTTTTTTTGGTTCGAGCTGTAAAAAGTAGAAAAAACAATTGCCACAAACACGATTTTTACAATATCTGCTGAAAAATACATTCTCCTTCAAGCTTTCGAAAAAATTTATACAAAAACCATTCTGAAAACCACTGAAAATCTAATCAAAAACAAGGAGATAATGCCAATTATATTTTATTTTATTCGAGCTGTAAAAAGTAGAAAAACAATTGCCACAAACACTATTTTTACAATATCTATTAAAAAATATATTCTCCTTCAAGCTTTCGTAAAAATTTATACAGAAACCATTTTGAAATCCATTAAAAATCTAATCAAAAATGAGGAGATAATGTCAATTCGATTTTTTTTGTTCGAGATTTAAAAAGTAGAAAAACAATTGCCACAAACATGACTTTTTCAATATCTATTAAAAAATACATTCTCGTTTAAGCATTCGTAAAAAATTATACAGAAACCATTTTGAAATCCACTGAAAATCTAATCAAAAATGAGAAGATTATTTCAATTAGATTTTATTTTGTTCGAGCTGTAAAAAGTAGAAAAACAATTGCCACAAACATGATTTCTTCAATATATATTAAAAAATACATTATCCTTTAAGATTTCGTAAAAATTTATACTAAAGCCATTTTGAAATCTACTGAAAATCTAATCAAAAATGAGAAGATAATGTCAATTAGATTATTTTTTGTTTGAGCTGTAAAAAATAGAAAAACAATTGCCACAAACACGATTTTTACAATATCTATTGAAAAATACATTCTCCTTCAAGTTTTCGTAACAAATTATACAAAAATCATTTTGATATTAACTGAAAATTTGATCAAAAAATGAGGAGATAATTTCAATTAGATTTTTTTTGTTCGAGCTGTAAAAAATAGAAAAACAATTACCACAAACACGATTATTTCAATATCTATTAAAAAATACATTCTCCTTTAAGCTTTCGTAAAAATTTATATAGAATCGATTTTGAAATCCATTAAAAATTTAATCAAAAATGAGGAGATAATGTCAATTAGACTTTTTTTGTTCGACCTGTAAAAAGTAGAAAAACAATTGCCACAAATACGATTTTTTTAATATCTATTTAATAATACACGCTCCTTCAAGCTTTTGTAAACATTTATAGAAAAAACATTTTGAATTTCTCTAAAAATTTGATCAAAAAATGAGGAGATAATTTCAATCAGATTTTTTTTGTTCGGACTGTACAAAATAGGAAAACAATTGCTACAAAAATGATTTAATCAAAATTACATTCTTCTTTTATATTTCACAAAAATTTATACGAAATTTAGCTTAGGATTCTTAGAAAATCTAAAGAAACTAAGAAGATGATTTCAATTTGAAGTTTTCTTGTTCATTGTATAAAAACATAGAAAAACAATTGCCACGAAAACAAACATTTTCAATATTTATTAAAAATAAATTCTCCTATAACATTTTGTGATAATTTGCCCGAAAGCGATTTTTAAATTCCCAGAAAATCCGATCAAAAAGAGACGATAATTTCAATTCGAATTTTTTTGTTCGAGTCTTAAAATAATAGAAAAACAAATATCACAAACCTAATTTTTTAATATATAATTGAAGAAAAAAACATGATTCTTCAAAATTCTGGTAACATTTATACAAAAGCCATCTTTAAATTCTCAGAAAATCAAATCAAAAAATGAGATGATTTAAATAAAAAAATTCTAATTCGAGCTATAAAAAATTTGAAAAGGCAATTGCCACTAATACGATTTTATCAATATTTATTAAAATTCTTTAATATTTCGCAATAATTCATTCAAAATTCACGTTTTAATCCTCAAATAATACAATTGTAATGAGTGAATGATTTTAATTAAAAATATTTATTTGTTCAAGCAAAAAATTGAAAAACAATTGCCACAAACAAACAATTTTCAACATCTATTAAAAATACATTCTTCTTTAATATTTCATAACAATTTGTAAAGAAGCCATCTTCAATTTTTTTAGAAAAATCCAATCAGAAATGAGGAAATAATTTTTATTGGATTTTTTTTTGTTCGGGCCGTAAATAATATAAAAACAATTGCCACAATCACGATTTTTAATATGTATTGAGAAAGTACATTATTCCTCAAGATTTTGCAATAATGTATATAAAAACTATTTTCAAATTTTCCGAAAATTCAATGTAAATAAGAAAATGATATCAATTGTATATTTTTTGTCCGAGCTGTAATAAAATAGAAAAACAATTGCCACAAACACGATTGTATCAAAATGTAATTAAAATTATTTCTCTACTTTTATATTTTGCATAAAAATTATAAAGAAAGTCTTCTTGAGATTCTCAGAAAATCTAATGAAAATGAGGAATTGATTTCAAGTTAAAATTTTCGTGTACGACCTATAAAAAAATGGAAAAACAATTGCCACAAACAAAATATTTTCACTATTTATTGAAACTATACTCTTCCTTAAGATCTTGTGACCATTTGACCAAAATACAGCTTTAGATTCCCGAAAAATCCGATGAAAATGTGGAGATAATTTCAATTCGATTTTTTTGTTCGAGTCTTAAAAAAATGGAAAAACACAAATGCCACAAACACAAATTTTTAATATGTATTTAAAAAAACATTCTTCTAGAAAATTTTAATAACATTTATATAGAAGCCATCTTTAAATTCTCAGAAAATCAAATCAAAAAATGTGAAGATGATTTAAATTGAATTTTTCTAGTTCGAGCTATAAAAAATAGAAAAAACAATTGCCACTGACACGGTTTTATCAATGTTTATTAAAATTGTATTCTTCTTTAATATTTCGCAATAATTCATTCAAAATTCACGATCTAATCCCTAGAAAATCTAATTGTAATGAGTAAACGATTTTAATTAGAAATATTTATTTGTTCGAGCTGCAAAAAATTAAAAAACAATTGCCACAAATAAAACTTTTGCAATATTTATTAAAAATATATTCTCCTGTAAGATTCCGTGACAATTTATACGAAATAGATATTTAAATTCTCAGAAAATCCAATCAAATGAGACGATAATTTCAATTCGAATTTTTTTGTTCGAGTCTTAAAAAATTGGAAAACAAATGCCACAAACAAATTTTTTTTAAATATATAATAAAAAGAAATTCTTCTTCAAGATTCTGTAGAAATTTATATAGAAGCCATCTTTAAATTCTTAGAAAATCTAATCAAAAAATGAGTTGATGATTTAAATTAAATTTTTCTAATTCGAGTTATAAAAAAAAGAAAAAACAATTGCCATAAACACATTTTTTTTCAATATTTATTAAAATTACACTCTTATTCAATATTTCGCAATAAATCATACAAAATTCACGATGAAATCCCAGAAAATCCAATTGTAAGTGTAAACGATTTTAATTAGACATATTTATTTGTTCGAGCAAAAAATTGAAAAACAATTGTCACAAACAAACAATTTTCAACATCTATTAAAAATACATTCTTCTTTAATATTTCATAACAATTTGTAAAGAAGCCATCTTCAATTTTTTTAGAAAAATCCAATCAGAAATGAGGAAATAATTTTAATTGGATTTTGTTTTTGTTCGGGCCGTAAAATATAGAAAAACAATTGCCACAATCACTATTTTTAATATGTATTGAGAAAGTACATTATTCCTCAAGATTTTGCAATAATGTATATAAAAACTATTTTCAAATTTTCCGAAAATTCAATGTAAATAAGAAAATGATTTCAATTGTATATTTTTTGTCCGAGCTGTAATAAAATAGAAAAACAATTGCCACAAACACGATTGTATCAAAATGTAATTAAAATTATTTCTCTACTGTTATATTTTGCATAAAAATTATAAAGAAAGTCTTCTTGAGATTCTCAGAAAATCTAATGAAAATGAGGAATTGATTTCAAGTTAAAATTTTCTTGTACGACCTATAAAAATGGAAAAACAATTGCCACAAAGAAAATATTTTCAATATTTATTGAAACTATACTCTTCCTTAAGATCTTGTGACCATTTGACCAAAATACAGCTTTAGATTCCCGAAAAATCCGATGAAAATGTGGAGATAATTTCAATTCGATTTTTTTGTTCGAGTCTTAAAAAAATGGAAAAACACAAATGCCACAAACACAATTTTTTAATATGTATTTAAAAAAGAACATTCTTCTACAAAATTTTAATAACATTTATATAGAAGCCATCTTTAAATTCTCAGAAAATCAAATCAAAAAATGAGTTGATGATTGAAATTAAATTTTTCTAGTTCAAGCTATAAAAAATAGAAGAAACAATTGCCACAAACACGATTGTTTTCAATATTTATTAAAATTACACTTTCCTTCAATATATCGCAATAATTCATACAAAATTCACGATGAAATTCCCAGAAAATCTAAGTGTAACGAGTAAACGATTTTAATTAGAAATATTTATTTCTTCGAGTCCCAAAAAATTAAAAAAACAATTGCTACAAACAAAACTTTTGCAATATTTATTAAAAATATATTCTCCTGTAAGATTTCGTGACGATTTATACGAAAGAGATGTTTAAATTCCCAGAAAATCCAATCAAATGAGACGATAATTTCAATTCGAATTTTTTTGTTCGAGTCTTAAAAAATTGGAAAACAAATGCCACAAACACAATTTTTTTAATATATAATAAAAAGAAAACATTCTTCTTCAAGATTCTGTAAAAATTTATATAGAAGCCATCTTTAAATTCTCAGAAAATGTAATCAAAAAATGTGAAGATGATTTAAATTAAATTTTTCTATTTCGAACTAAAAAAAAAAATGGAAAAAACAATTGTCACAAACACATTTTTTTTCAATATTTAGTAAAATTACACTCTTCTTCAATATTTCGCAATAAATCATACAAAATTCACGATGAAATCCCAGAAAATCCAATTGTAATAAGTAAACGATTTTAATTAGACATATTTATTTGTTCGAGCAAAAAATTGAAAAACAATTGCCACAAACAAACATTTTTCAACATCTATTAAAAATACATTCTTCTTTAATATTTCATAACAATTTGTAAAGAAGCCATCTTCAATTTTTTTAGAAAAATCCAATCAGAAATGAGGAAATAATTTTAAATGGATTTTTTTTTTGTTCGGGCCGTAAAATATAGAAAAACAATTGCCACAATCACTATTTTTAATATGTATTGAGAAAGTACATTATTCCTCTAAATTTTGCAATAATGTATATAAAAACTATTTTCAAATTTTCCGAAAATTCAATGTAAATAAGAAAATGATTTCAATTGTATATTTTTTGTCCGAGCTGTAATAAAATAGAAAAACAATTGCCACAAACACGATTGTATCAAAATGTAATTGAAATTATTTCTCTACTGTTATATTTTGCATAAAAATTATAAAGAAAGTCTTCTTGAGATTCTCAGAAAATCTAATGAAAATGAGGAATTGATTGCAAGTTAAAATTTTCTTGTACGACCTATAAAAAAATGGAAAAACAATTGCCACAAACAAAATATTTTCACTATTTATTGAAACTATACTCTTCCTTAAGATCTTGTGATCATTTGACCAAAATACAGCTTTAGATTCCCGAAAAATCCGATGAAAATGTGGAGATAATTTCAATTCGATTTTTTAGTTCGAGTCTTAAAAAAATGGAAAAACACAAATGCCACAAACACAATTTTTTAATATGTATTTAAAAAAGAACATTCTTCTACAAAATTTTAATAACATTTATATAGAAGCCATCTTTAAATTTTCAGAAAATCTAATCAAAAAATGTGAAGGTGATTTAAATTAAATTTTTCTAGTTCGAGCTATAAAAAATAGAAAAAACAATTGCCACTAACACGGTTTTATCAATGTTTATTAAAATTGTATTCTTCTTTAATATTTCGCAATAATTCATTCAAAATTCACGATTTAATCCCTAGAAAATCCAATTGTAATGAGTAAACGAGTTTAATTAGAAATATTTATTTGTTCGAGCTGCAAAAAAATGAAAAACAATTGCCACAAACAAGACTTTTGCAAAATTTATTAAAAATATATTCTCTTGTAAGATTTCGTGACAATTTATACGAAAGCGATTTTTAAATTCTCAAAAACCCAATCAAATGAGAAGATAATTTCAATTCGAATTTTTTTTGTTCGTGTCTTAAAAAAAATGGAAAACAAATGCCACAAACACAATTTTTTTTAATATATAATAAAAAGAAAAAAATCTTCTTCAAGATTCTGTAAAAATTTATATAGGAGCCATTTAAATTCCCAGAAAATATAACAAATAATGAAAAGATGATTTAAATTAGATTTTTCTGGTTGGAACTATAAAAAAATAGAAAAAACAATTTCCACAAACACGATTTTTTTCAATATTTATTAAAATTACATTTTCCTTCCATATATCGCAATAATTCATACAAAATTTACGATGTAATCCCTAGAAAATCCAATTCTAATGAGTAAACGATTTTAATTAGAAATATTTATTTGTTCGAGCTTCAAAAAAAATGAAAAACAATTGCCACAAATAAAACTTTTGCAATATTTATTGAAAATATATTTTCCTGTAAGATTTCGTGACAATTTATACGAAAGCGATTTTCAAATTCTCAGAAAATCCAATCAAATGAGACGATAATTTCAATTCGATTTTTTTGGTTCGAATCTTAAAAAAATTGGAAAACAAATGCCACAAGCACAATTTTTTAATATATAATAAAAAGAAAACATTCTTCTTCAAGATTCTGTAATAATTTATATAGAAGCCATCTTTAAATTCTCAGAAAATCTAATCAAAAAATGAGTTGTTGATTTAAATTAAATTTTTCTAATTCGAGTTATAAAAAAATAGAAAAAAACAATTGCCACAAGCACGATTTTATCAATATTTATTAAAATTACATTCTCTTCTAATATTTCGCAAACATTCATACAGAATTTAGACTGAATTCACAGAAAATCTAATAAAAATTGAAAACAATTTGAATTAGAAATATTTATTTGTTCGAGGTATCAAAATAGAAAAAAACAATTGCTATCAACACTTTTTTTACAATAAATTAAAAAAATATATATTCTCCTTTAAGATTTTGCTATAATTTGTAAAGAAACCATTTTTAAATTTGCAGAAAATTAATTCAAAAATATGGAGATTATTCCAATTTAAATTATTTATTGTTTGAGCTGTAAAAAATTTGAAAACAATTGCTAGAAACACGATTTTATCAATAACTGCAAAAAAGGTACATTCTCCTTCAACATTTTGCAATAATTTATAAAAAAGCCATCTTTAAATTCTCGTAAGATATAATTAAAAAAGAATAAATGATTTCAATTAGATTTTATTCTTCGAGATGTAAAAAAAATAGAAAAACAATTGCCACGAACATGAATTTTTCAATATATAAAAAAATACATTCTCCTTCAAGATTTATTGAGAATTTTTATAAAAAAACGGTTTGAAACTCTCAAAAAACGCAATTGAAAAATAGGGAGATAATTTAAATTAGATTTTTTGTTCGGGATGTAAAAAAAATAGAAAAACAATTGCCACGAACATGATTTTTTCAATATATTTAAAAAGCTACATTATCCTTCAAGATTTATTAAGAATTTTTATAAAAAAAAAACGGTTTGAAACTCTCAGAAAATGTAATTGAAAAATAGGAAGATAATTTCAATTAGATTTTTTTTGTTCGAGATGTAAAAAAATAGAAAAACAATTGCCACGAACATGATTTTTTCAATATATTTAAAAAACTACATTCTTCTTCAAGATTTATTGAGAATTTTTATAGAAAACGGTTTGAAACTCTAAAAAAACGTAATTGAAAAATCGGTAGATAATTTAAATTAGATTTTTTTGTTCGAGATGTAAAAAATATAGAAAAACAATTGACACAAACATGAATTTTTGAATATACTTTTAAAGCATACATTCTATTTAAAGATTTGTTAAGAATTTATACAGAAAACGTTTTGAAACTGCCAGAAAACGTATTAAAATAATAGGGAGATAATTTCAATTATTTTTTGAACGAGTTGTAAAAAAATGAAAACAATCACCACAAACACGATATTTTCAATATCTATTAAAAATACATTCTTCTTTAAGATTTAATAATATTTTTTACATAAGTCATCTTGAAATTGAGAGAAAACCCAGTCTAAAATAAACAGATCATTTCAATTATATATTTTTTTTGTTCTTGCTGTAAAAACATAGAAAACCAAAACAATTGCCACAAGTACACTATTGAATATCTATTGAAAATAAAATATCTTTCAAGATTTCCTCAAAATTTAAACAGAATCTAATTTTAAATTGCCAGAAAATCCAATGAAAATGAGAAGATAATTTAAATTTTGTTTTCGATTACAATTTCTTTTGTGCGAGCTGAAAATAAGTAAAGAACAATTGCCAACATTTTTTTTTCAATGGTTTAAAAAATATATATTCTTCTTTAATATGTCGTAAAAAAAATACACAAAAACCATTTTACAACGCTCAGAAAATCTAATCAAAAATGAGAACATTATTTTAGTTATATTTTTCTAGTTCGAGTTAAAATTAAAAAAAAAAAACAATTGGGAAAGATGGAATTTTTTCATATATATATTAAAAATATATTCTACTGAAGATTTGACATAAATTTAATACAAACGTCGTTTGCAAATTCCCAGAAAATTCAATTGAAAATTGGGAAGTTATTTTAATTAAAACCCTTTTGTTTAAGCTATAAAAAAATAGAAAAACAATTTCCACAAACACGATTTTTACAATTTTCATTAAAAAATACATTGTTCTTTAAGATCTTAGAAAAATTGCTATAGCCATGTTTAAATTCCTGGAAAATTCAATGCAAATGAGGAGATCATTAAAATTCGTTATTTTTTCTGTTTGAGATGAAAATTATTGAAAAACAATTGCCACAAACAGGATTTTTTTAAATATCTATTAAAACTATTTTTTTTAAGATGTTGCAAAAAATTATTCGAAAATCGTTTGTAAATTCATAAAAATGAAAAGATAAATTCAATTAGATTTTTCTTGTCTGAGCTGTAAAAAAGTAGGAAAACAATTGCAACAAACGAGTGTTTCAATATCTATTAAAAAATACATTTTCCTTCAAGCTTTCGTAAAAATTTATACAGAAACCATTTTGAAATCTATTGAAAATCTAATCAAAAACGAGGAGATAAAGTCAATTGGAGTTTTTTTGTTCGAGCTGTAAAAAGTAGAAAAACAATTGCCACAAACACATTTTTTTTCAATATCTATTAAAAAATACATTCTCCTTTAAGTTTTCGTAAAAATTTATACAAAAACCGTTTTAAAATCCATTGAAAATCTAATCAAAAATGAGGAGATAGTTTCAATTTGAAATTGTTTTGTTCAAGCTGTAAAAAATAGAAAAACAATTGCCACAAACACGAATTTTTCATTGTCTATTAAAAAATATATTCTCCTTCAAGCTTTCGTAAAAAATTATCAAAAACAGTTTTGAAATCCACTGAAAATCCAATCAAAAATGAGGAGATAAATTCAATTAGATTTTTTTGTCTGAGCTGTAAAAAAGTAGAAAAACAATTGCCTCAAACACGATTTTTACAATATCTATTAAAAAATACATTTTCCTTAAAGCTTTTGTAAAAATTTATACAAAAACCATTTTGAAATCCACTGAAAATATAATCAAAAACAGGAAGATAATATCAATTATTTTGTATTTTGTTCGAGCTGGAAAAAGTATAAAAACAATTGCCACAAACACGATTTTTACAATATTTATTAAAAAATACATTCTCTTTTAAGCTTTCGTAAAAATTTATAGAGAAACCAATTTAAAATCCACTGAAAATCTAATCAAAAATGAGAAGATAATCTCAATTAGATTATTTTTTGTTCAAGCTGTAAATACTAGAAAAACAATTGCCATAAACACAATTTTTTTTAATATCTATTAAAAAACACATCCTCCTTCAAGATTTCGTAAATGTTTATACAGAATCCATTTTATAATGCATTGAAAATCTAATCAAAAATAAGGAGATAATTTCAATCAGTTTTTTTTTTGTTCGAGCTGTAAAATATAGAAAAACAATTGCCACAAACACGATTTTTACAATATCTATTAAACCATATATTCTCGTTTAAGCTTTTGCAAAAATTTATACCAACACCATTTTGAAATTCACTGAAAGTTAATCAAAAATGGGGAGATGCTGTCAATAAGAATTTTTTTGTTCTTGATGTAAAAAGTAGAAAAACAATTGACACAAATACATTTTTTTCAATTTCTATTAAAAAATATATTTTTCTTTAAGATTTGGTAAAAATTCATACAAGAACTTTCTTTAAGTTCGCAGAAAATCCAATGAAAATGAAGAGATAATTTCATTTGCATTTTTTTTTTCGTGTGAGCTCTAAATTTTTTTTTACCTAGATTACCTACCTAAAAATGTAGCTGAAGGAGAGTTGTACGCCAGATATTCCTTATTGGATGCCCATGCGGGAAACTCGCTCTGTTGTAGAGGGCCGCAACCCTCAAGCTCGTCGTCGCGTTTCCATGGCAACACGCTCTCCGTCGCCGTTGGTGTAGTGACGCGCATCAACTCACCACCTGAAATATATTTCAATTTTTATATATATATATATATATATATATATATATATATATATATATATATATATATATATATATATATGTATATATAATTACAAAACAAGTGAACGGTAATTATGGATATCTTTCAGAACGCTTCTAAACGAAAATATTAAAATTTTTCTAAGCTATTGTAGCGTTAATAAGTAAGTACACTAGATATATACGTTGCAATTTTGTTTTAATTTGATTTTCAATTATTTCAATATGATTCAATAATAAATTAAACAGTAAAAACAACTTAACTACATAATTAATAATAAAACTTATATTCCAATCAAAATTAATTTCTCCTTCGTTTTTTTAAATACAATATAATCAATAGATACGAGATTTTGTATAAATGTGAAGAAATACTTTTAAATGAACCCTCGTATATTTATATTTTCATTAACTAGATGATTATTTTTAATACTTGTTTACTAATTTATATCTATATTTTAATTTTTTTATTTACTAATGTATTTTTTAAGTTACGTACAGTATATATGAAATAATATACAGTATTGAAGCATTAAACCTTTTTTCGCATGATATTTATTTACCATATGTATATTTCGAGTAAAAATTTCGAATTCTTATCATTAAAAAAATAATAATAAATATGAAAGATAGACATTGTATCCGTTTATTTTTTGACCTGTCCTCGTATATAAAGTTATATACAGTTAATCGATACGTACCGTCTATTGAACCCTTTGACAATCGTTTTCCTGTTTCTGAGAAAATACTGTCATCTGTAACTGAACACAGAACATACATACATACATAAGTGCGAGAAGATGAGGTCAGGTTGTTTTTTTTTTCGATTAAAGAAAAAAAAACAAATGCTAGAAATAGATAGGATTATTAGATACTGAAGGCTCGGAAACAGCGTATTTACAGCCAGATTATGAGAGAGTAGATAGATTCGATCGTCATCGACATCACGTCACTCCACACTGGTCATGCAAATTTTACTTTGATGTGATTTTGATTATCAAAAAAAGTAATAATTTTAAAATAATAAAGATTTAAATTAATTAACACATTTTTTTTTAAATTATAAGTTAAATAATTATAATATATTTTATTATTAAAAAATAGTTTGGAATAACGTGATGTCTGTGCTGAAAATTGGAAGCCGATCTAATGTGCAGAATAGAAGGAGGAAATAAACATTAAAAATAAAAATAATATATATTTAGTGAAAGTCGTTAATTTCACAACATACCGTTTTACAATTTTTTTTTCGTTTTTTTTGTTTTTCATGTCTACAATTTTTTGAGACGTGAACGCAAAAGATTCAAAATTATATACTGTTGATTATTGCTATTATTAAAATCTTTAATTTAATTCATCTCGATATCTTGACCTTCCGTAATATTTTGTAAATTGCCCTAGCGTACTCTTGACCTACCACAACAAATTATTTGTTAATCTAGCCTATTCTACTATAATACAATAAATGATATATTGAAGTAACGTATTCTTGACCTAGCTCAATAAACTATCTATTAAATTAGCATTAAGTCAGGAGATCAAAATGTATTATCTATTGATATGAAAATTTTGGAACGTTAATATTATGATAGGAGAAATGTATTTTAGGTAAATACACATATACGTTAAGTCAATATGTAATTTATTGTAATAGGTCAGATGAATACTAAGCAAAACTCTGCAATTTTTTCCTGACTTATTGCAATAAACTACATACTAAAATAATATTTCTAATTTCTTCTTAGTTAACTATAAATATAGTTATAAATTCTATTAAGTTTAGAAAACATAATTAAAAATTTCTCAACTATTATAGAACTGTTTTAAACTATTGCAAAAACAGTTGATATTTGTGAAAAATTTATACTTTTTTATTTAGTAGTATGTAAAAGTAGTGTTTAGCTATAGACTACGTGGTCCTTTTGCCTTTTTGCAGTGTTATTTAATTGTAGCAATTTGAAAGAACACCTGCCAAAAAATTCCGACTATGCAAGAAGTTAAAAATTTTAGAAATCTAGAAAAAACATGCTGAGCATTTCTCAACATCTCTAAGAAAATAATGATCAAAGTTTGGAAAATAAATCCTAATTCAAAACTGTTAGAAAAAACAAATTAAGATTGCTGGAAAATTCAAAAATCCTGTAAGATAATTTTCTTAATTTAGAAGCGAAATTGTAGCAAAACTCTAATGAAAAATGAAAATTAAATGAAATGGTGAAAAAAATCTGGATTACTCAAGATTTCTATGATATTATTTCAGTTTGAATGAGAATTTTTATAGAATAATAATAAAACAAGAATTACTTGAAACATTCAAGGAAAAGAGAAAATTGTAGAACTTTCGGAGAAACTTAATATAATTTGATTGAAAAATTCAAGAAATCTAGAGAAGAAATTAATTAAGAAAATTTCAGAGAATTATCGAGACAAGACATTTTAGAAAATTCTAAAAATTCAAAATAAGCTGAGAAAAAATCGAAAACGAACCAAAAATTTACGGTACTACAAACAAACAATAGCAGAAAAAAAACGCTCCATAAAAAAA
Organism: Ontholestes murinus; assembly: GCA_963969525.1. Taxonomy (NCBI): domain Eukaryota; kingdom Metazoa; phylum Arthropoda; class Insecta; order Coleoptera; family Staphylinidae; genus Ontholestes; species Ontholestes murinus. The sequence continues at coordinate 75,731,734 of OZ018390.1, read as the reverse complement.
CATTCCATATTATCCAAATTTTTTATTGGTAAATATTTTAAAACAGTTTAAAGCTGTTAAAAAAATAGTTCAAATTTTTAGAAAATTTTAGAACCATTAAAGAAAGTTTTCTTAATTTAGAATCGAAATCGTAAAATTTTTAAGAAGTAAACTAATGGTGGAAAACATTCTAGAAATCTACAATTTGATATGCATTGCTGAGGATTTTTAGAACTCTCAAAGAACCTTCTTTCAATTTTAATGAGAAATGTTTTGAAAATTCTCATAGAATAGAACAAAAGTTAGCGTTCGAAAAATAGAAAAGAAGTTGTTGAAAAATTGTAGAAGAACATTTATGTAATTTGGAAGAAAAATTAATGGAAAATTCCAAAACCATAAAACAAGATTTTTTCAAAATTTTTGAAAAATTCTAAAAATCTGGAAAAGAAATTAATTAATAAAATATTTAAGAAATAAATAAAGGGCATAGACAAGAAATGCAACAGAAAAAAGCAAACAACTGTAATATAGAACAATAAATATCAGTCACAAACCAATATTAAAAACATGTAAATAGTTCAAAATTAGTAAAAACAAAAATCTAGAAATATGGAAGAAGCATTGCTTAGGATTTTAAAATTGTTAGAGAACTTAATCTCAGTGTCGATGAGAAATGTTTTAAAAATTTTGACAAAATAGAAACAAGAATTATTGAAAAATGCGGAAATATATAAAAGTTCTCAGTGGAAAAATGTAGAACACTAGAAAAAAAAGCTGAGAGAATAAAATTATATAATATTTAATATAGAATAAAACAATTGAGTACCACCCAATAACTAAGTAAGTACTTTAAAACAGTTCAGAGAAAATAGTTAAAATTGCCTTTGAAAAAAATTTATCTAATTTTGAAGAAAACGTAATAGAAATTTCCAAAAATCTAAAACAAGAAATGTTAAAAAATTCTAGATATATGAAAAGAAATTAATTGAGAAAATATAAGAGAATCATTGTATCAAATAAATAAATGGAGGTAAAAGAAACTATAACAAAAAAAACAATTGAACATCGTCTAAGAAGTTTTGATAAATTATCAGCAAAAAAATAATTTTAAAAAAAAATTTAGAACCCTTGAAGAAAATTCTTTTAATTGAGTATAGAAATTATTGTAAAATTCTGATAAAATAAACTTAAAAAATTGTGAGAAATACTAAACACTAGAAAAATAAAAGTGCTACAGATTTCTAGAACTCTCGATTAAAATGCTAGCATTTTGGGATAAAACTTTCTGAAAAACTTTGATACAATAAACCAAGAATTGGTTGTCAATTCTCACAAAATGAAAAATAATTTGCTAGACAATTGTCGGACCTATTAAGAAAATTTACGTTATTGCAAATAAAAAGAAAGATATCAATTAGAAAGAAATGATATATGAATAGGTGGAAAAGTGTTAAAAGGAGAAGAAAGAATTTAGAAATCTGAACAAAGAATTACTTGTGAAATACTAGATAAAGATTATTAGAAATTTAGAAATTAGATGCCAGATATGATAAATAATTTCAGAAGAAGATCTACTTTTAAGGTTCTATAGATAAAACTTACTATTGTTGGTTCGAGTTTACGTGAAGTGTTTTGTAAATAAAAATAACACAGTTTATTCCTTACTTCTCTTGTTTATTAATTGTTAAATGTACATTTCGTTCCCAAGGTGAACATTATCAATAACAAAACTTTTTTTTTATTTAGATAAAACTTGAAACTTTCAAATAGTTTGCTTTTTATTATCGCAAAAATTGTTTTCCCACACGATGGCTTCTTCACTATCAAATTATCAATTCCAGAAAACTCAAGAAAACGCGTTTAGAAAACTCTATAAAAATGAAACAGAAAATATACACAAAGAAATATTAAAAGAATTAAATTTACTATTTCGGGAAATAAACAGTTGAGTTTGTAGAATTAGGAAATTAATCTACAAACAATCTATAAAAATTGCTGAAAATTCTACAACTTTTCGACGGTTGTAATTAAGATGATAAATTTGTGCTAAATTCTGATGAAATAAAACAAGAAATGGTGAAAGATTCTAGAATTCTCGAAACAATTACCGCAGTTTGGAAGATAAATTCCAGGAAAATTCTGACAAAGCAAGAATTAGTAGGATATATTCGAAAAATGAAAAAGAACTTACTGCAAAATTTTCTACCATTTTTCACGTACTTCACCTTGAAATAGTCAATTTAAAGAAAACGAATAATGAAAAATCTCACTAAGCATAAGCATTTTTTTTAATTAAAATTTTTTAAATCAGATATTCAGATATACAATTGTGTTTTTTTCAAATATTTAATAAGTATTTTTATTTTTTAGAAACTTATTAACGGTTTCTTTTTCTTAACATTCAATTGTTTCCTATTACAAATTTTCAACTGTTTTTATATTTAAATTATTTCTCCTTGAGAAATTTTCTTACCATTTTTAAATTTTTAACTGTTTTTACGTAATTTTTCAATTGTTTTATAATATCAACTAGTTTTTAATTCTATAGTGTTTATTTTTCGATTTAATTAATGTACTTATGTACTTCTAGACTAAATAAAAATGATGTTTATGTTTAATTTTATTTTTATAGATTTTTATTTCCAAAATTTAAAAAAACAATTGTTTCCTTGTGTGAAATTGCAGTTTTATTCCTTTTTTTATAAGTCATACTTGTTAATCTACACTTTTGATAGAACCAGAAATGTAAATTTTAATGAAGAAAAAAATTGTTATGTACCTACCATAAAATTAATTTTATTTTCTGTCATCTGAAATGAAAAGCGGGCGGGAGGTAATTATCCTACCATATAATTGAATTGATATTCAGGAAAATACTCCACTTTTATTTAAAAGTGGCATAATTATACTTTTTAAACATTTTCATTTCTAATGTCTGTAATTCAAAAAATATTCATGAGTGTTTTGCTGAATATTGATTACATAATTATGCTTGTAATCAAATTAATATTGAGCTAAACATGTGAATGATCTTTATGTTGGAGGGTGTGATAGGGGGCACCCACCCAACCTACATATTTATTGGTACTTTTCACAATGCAACTTTTGATGTTCCCTAAAATAAAAACAGATTTTGTAGGTGTTGTTAATGACTTTATAAGCACTATTGTAGTTTAAGTTATATTGTATATGTAGGGTGGGTTGGTGCCCACTATCCTACCCTCCAGTTTTATATTATAAGCGGCGTTTTTCTTATAATAAAGTAGATATTAGAAAATACAATGTTTGCAAAAAGTTTAAAAAGTAGCATGTAATCAAATAAATATTCAGCAGAACATGGATAATTGATATTTAGGTTAGAGGGTGGTATAGAGGCCACCCACCCACCCTACATATACATAGATACATTAATCATTATAACTGTTTCAGTTTCTTAAAACAAAAACAAAATTTTGAAGATGTTGTTAAGAACTTTTTAAGCCCTGTTTTAGTTAAAGTTTTATTGTATATATAGGGTGGGTGGGTAGCCACTATTTTACTCTTCAGTTTTAGAAATATAAGCAACGGATGAATATCCTTCAGTTTTAAATTTTAAGCGACGGTTTTCTTATTAAAAAAAATATTTAGAAAAGAAAACGTTTGCAAAAGTTCAAAATTAAATAAAACACGATAACTTTGTTTGTATAACTTGTTTTCAAGTTATACAAACAAAGTTATCGTGTTTTATTCAATTTACAAAAATGTATAACGAAGTAGAAGCCTCCAACATATATATCATAAAAGTACAAAAGTATAATTGTAATCAAATTAATATTGAGCCATACACTCATAAATGATCTCGAAGTTGGAGGGTGTGATACTGGCCACACACCCACCCCACATATGTATTGGTACTTTTAACAGTGTAACTATTGATGTTCCCTAAAACAAAAACAGATTTTGTAGATGTTGGCAATGACTTTATAAGCACTGTGGTTGCTTAAGTTTTATTGCATAAGTAGGGTGGGTGGGTGGCCACTATTTTACCCTCTAATTTTAGAAATATAAGCAACGGTTTCATACCCTCAAGTTTAAAATTACAAGCGAGAGTTTTTTCATAAAAAATAAACTTTTGCAAAAATTGAAAAAGTATAATTATGCTTATAATCAAATTAATATTGAGCAAAATACTCATGAATGATCTTTAGGTTGGAGAGTGGGATAGAGGCCACCCACCCACCCTACATATACGTAGGTACATTAATCATTCTAACTGTTTTAGTTTTTTAAAACAAAAACAAAATTCTGTAGATGTTTTGTAGAACTTTTTCAGCAATGTTTTAGTTTATGTTTTATTCTATACGAAGGGTGGGTGGGTGACCACTATTTTACCCTCCAGATTTAGAAATACAGTGGACGCCGCTTATTAGAATCACGGATAATGTTATCAATCGGATATTGTTATCACTTTGGCGAAGAACGGGCCGGATGTGTAATACTACATACAAAAATTTTCGTTTATTGTAATCATGATTTCGGTTTATGTTATCATTTTTTTTCTTAGAAATGTTTTCGTCATGAGCAATCAATCAATCATCAATTGAAAATCAAGAGCCAGGGGAAGATGTAGATATATAAACAGTGCAACCCCCAACAATTAGCGAAATGAGAAAAGCGCTGGAGGCTTTGCGACGTGGTGTGCAGCACAGGTCTTCTGATTTTCAGACGAATTACGACTACGAAATTTTCGATAATAACTTGCTCCGCGAAAATCAGAGACAAACAACGCTGGATGATATTTTTAATATGAATTTGTTTTTTATTTTTTTCAAATTTAAATGAAATACATATTGTATGTAGTAATATTTTTTTTAAGTTTATGTTACGTTATTATAGTTAGTTACGTTATATATTTTTAATTAAAATAAAGTTTTGTTTTTTCGGCTATTATTATCAATCGGTTATTGTTATCAAAAACCCCGAGTCCCGTTGTGATCACATTAAGCGGCGTGCACTGTATAAGCAACGGTTTCCTACTGTTCAGTTTAAAATTATAAGCGACGGTTTTCTTATAAAAAATAAACTTATGCAAAAATGTAAAAAGTATAATTATGCTTATAAGCAAATTAATATTGAGCAAAACACTCATGAATGATCTTTAGGTTGGAGGGTGGGATAGAGGCCACCCACCCACCCTACATATATATAGGTACATTAATTATTCTAACTGTTTTAGTTTTTTAAAACAAAATCAAAATTCTGTAGAACTTTTTCTGCACTGTTTTAGTTTATATTTTATTCTTTATGAAAGGTGGGTGGGTAGCCACTATTTTACCTTCCAGTTTTAGAAATATAAGCAACGTTTACCTATCCTTCAGTTTTAAATTATACGCGACTGTTTTCTTATATAAAATTTTTATTAGAAGACAAAACGTTTGCAAAAATTTAAAAAGTATAATTCTGCTTGTAATCAAATTAATATTGAGCAAAACACTCATGAATGCTCTTTAAGTTGGAGGGTGAGATAGTGTACTCCCACCCACCCTATAAATTTATTGTTACTTTTAACAGTGTAACTGTTGATGTTCCTTAGAACAAAGAAAGATTTGGTAGATGTTGTTAATGACTTCATAAGCACTGTTGTAGCTTGAGTTTTATTGTATATGTAGGGTGGGTGGGTGGCCACTATCCTACCCTCCAGTTTTATATAATAGGCGACGGTTTCCTTATAAAAAATGTATATTAGGAAAGAAAGTGTTTGCAAAAAGATTAAAAAGTACAAATCTGCTTGTGAACAAATTAATATTCAGCAGAACCCGCATAACTGATCTTGAGGTTGGAGGGTGGGATAGAGGGCGCCCACCCACCCTACATATATATTGGTACAATAATCACTCTAATTGTTTTAGTTTCTTAAAACAAAAACAAAATTCTGAAGATGTTGTTTAGAACTTTAGAAGCATTGTTTTAGCTTAAGTTTTATTGTGGGTGGTTGGTCACTATTTTAATTTTCAGTTTTAGAAATATAAGCAACAGTTTTCCTGATATGGGACACCAACCCATCCTACATATTTTTTGGTACTTTTAATAGTGTAACTGTTGATGTTCCCTAAAACAAAAACTGATTTTGTAGATGTTGCCAATGATTTTATTAGCATTGTTGTAGCTTGAGTTTTATTGTATATGTAGGGTGGGTGGCCACTATCTTACCCTCCAGTTTTATATTATAATCGGCGTTTTTCTTATAATAAAGTAGATA